>VXBW01005228.1:2134684-2173776 GCA_013400375.1 Thinocorus orbignyianus | reverse complement strand
AGATAGACAGACAACCAGAACACGTCATTACATCAGGACAACATCATAAGCTTTAGAATCATTAAACAGACTCAAAACAGTTTTTGGACACCATTACACAGTTAGAAATGGATTTTTTTCTACAAAGGATTTGAAGCCTTGAAACAGAAACGATAGGGAGAGGTGTTTTTATTGTATAAGATTTTCATTCTGATTTGTACTATTAAGTTTTGTTAAACATAATACGTGTACTTTTGTTTCCTAGATTGTGTGGAGTAAACAATGACATTCAGTAGTGATGTTCTAGAGAAAAAATATATATAGTATGCCCTGTTGGTGAAACAGTTTTTAAATTCTAATAGAATTTCAAGGTTATTATCTATTTCAGATCAACACTGGAGGTCAGAGTTCACAGCAGCCAGAATTTACAAACCTCCAATGGGTTTTGATTGACAGCAATCAGCATCCCTTCAGCATCACTGAGGGAACAAAGTACAGGTCAAGACAGCAGGCGATTTCATCTGTCATTTTTAATTATCTAAATGATATTCACAGACAAAACCTTTCCCATCCATCAGGGCATCGCATTACCATAGACAATGTTTGTTTAAAGAAGAGGCCATAAAATCAAACAATTATGAATGCAGACAAGCCTTGCTATTGACTGCATAAATAATCAAGTGAGATTTCCAAAACTCTCTGCTAATGAATTGGTAGATTGCTGGCAGGAAGTGGCAAGTAATAATACAGACAACAATCTAATGTTCTTATTGACTTTTACTAAAGCTTGGCTACAGTAGCAAAGATCCGAAAATGACGTCAAGTGAGGTTTCCATAGGAGCCGTATTGATATCAGTACATTGCTAAAATACAAGTAGTTAACTCCTGACCTTATAGTAGGACCAGCAATCCCCTGAGAGAGTTGGAACACTAGCACTACAATACATCATGAGCTGAGCCAACAGCCTCAGGGCTCCAACAACGTTGCTGCACAAGCAAGGGTCCCTTTTTTTTTGCAACGTATAACAGTCTAATCCAAAATAATTTGACTGGAATCTCAAAAATTAACTGCATTTGACTCTGTTCTTATGACTAAATAAACATATGTAAACTGAGACTGAAAAGCATGCATCTAATACTGCTATGAAATACACGGTGTGCAGAATACGGCCTATTGGAATGGACTTGGTTTTCTCATCCTCATGTCCCCAGTGGGTTAACAAAAGTCACAAACAGTTTAAAGGCCAGAATCATGGGTTACATAAATCACTGTAAGTCTGTTGCTCCGTTTACACTATCATGCCTACATCTCATTAACTGTCGTAATAGGTAACTAACTCGTCCAAACGTTAATGACAGTATTGGTTTCATTAATAGAGAAAAGCAGAAAATTATCTTTTCTGCTCAAGTCTGACATGGCAAAACTAGTAAGAATCTTTTTCCCAGGTTATAATAAGCTAACATGAGACCTCTCTGAGAACAGAAAAGGTACAGAAAGGTGATATGTGAAATGCGCAGACTGTCTACATTCAGTGGGGCAAAGCTTAAGCTGTCTTTCCTCCCGCTAAGAAATACTGGAGAAAGGATTTCCTCTGGGTAAAGGAATTAGGGTCAGCAAGAGACGCGCACTGTAAAGACAATACCCAGGTAGGTATACACCAGAAAATAAGAGCAAGAGTTTTTAGCAAAGCCCATAAGGCCACTTACTGAGAGAGAAAGAGAGGAGGAAAACAGCAGAAACATTTCCCCCTGTTACCACACCTAGAACAAGTTGCTGTCAGCCTGTAATTCTAGTTCCTTTTACCTGGAAACAGATTGCTAACACGACAAGTCTCATACTTCTCACCCATAATGTCCCTCAACTGTCCTAGTAAACAGTATGGAGCAAAAAGCAGTTTTGTACTTAAGGATATTAGTTGGTTTCCCTGCCAAACAAAGTAAGACAAACCATGTTTGCAAAATCTTTAACTGCCAGCTGTGTTTCTGGGACTGTCCTTCACATCTATTGTGTCTGAATGAGCCCAGACTAGCTCACTGATCATATCATGTTAGTTCAATAGCATTTTTCAAATCTTTATTAGCTCTTAATGATCTTCCACAGATGTTAAAGTAGAAAACTAGACTGATCTCAACGGGATTCTAAAAAGCAAGGTTTTAAAACGAAAAATGGAAAAAGCTCATGATCTAGAGAGATAAGGACTATCAGTATATTTGATTTTGGTTCACAGGAAGAAAAAAAAAAAAAAGTGATGCTTCATTTGTCCCATGTAACCTACCTCCTGGCCTAAGAAATTAGTGGAAAACTCTTCCCTTCTTCCCTTCCCCTTCAGCTGTCCTTCCCCCTGCACAATGATTTTAATTATCCTCAATGAGTACAACTGATTCTCATCAAGTTTGGTCATGAAGACTAAACAGACATTGCAGATTGCATCTTTCTCCTGCAATTTTCCTCCTTGAACACATAACTGGCAATGAATGCAAGGCATCACATTTTTATTCATTTTGTGGAATTGTTTCTAAAATCTCACTCAGAATTTCTTCTCAGTAGACAACGTGGTATGGCTTACTTTCTCATGCTGTTAACCAGACAACGGAAAGATTAAGAATGTAGTAATCACTTACAGCTCCTAGAATTGAGTCTTTAGTTCAAGTCCCACAGGTTCAGGTTTTGAGCTTCAGGAATGTTTGGTCAGTATTTGTTCTCGTCAGCTCACAAGGGTGACTGGGACACCCTACACTCATCACAAATGGATGTCTGGTAGAACACAATGTATTTATGTCAACAGAAGGCAGTCTAGATCTGACTGGAGCCAAGGCACTGCCAACCTAAATAAATACAGTTCAACTTAACAATTTTTATTCTTTAGTTTGAATGAAGAGGTTAATTATGTCTTAGTCCAGATCTGGATAACTCGACTGTAGCTGTATATTTCAATGGAAAAAAGATGCATGTAATTCACTTACATTCATGATTCTGGGTGATGGGAAGACATGAGGTTCTAGAGAAGGCAGAAACAACCAATAACTGCACTGAAATTATTCTAACTCCAGATGTTCTTATATAGGACACCTTTAACAACTACTGCTAAAGTTGCACACAGAGTTACTTGGTGATTCTCTTCCCAAATATGAAGAACTTTTATGTATGCATTTCACCAAGAAGCTTTTGCCAATGTTTTGATTTATTTTGCAAGTTGAATACTGTGATTTATTGAGATATACCTTTTCTTATCCATAGGAATTACTTTTTGTGTTAACAGCATTCTAAAAGAGGCTTAAATTTTATATTCACTGTATCATAATATATACCTACAATATTTTAAGTCCTATGGATAAATATCTCAGGTTGTTAGAAAGACACCTCCTTTCCTATAGGAAAAGATATTGTTTTTTAAAAATCTTAAAATAAAAAAATATTTCAAAATGTTTGTGAAGAATGGATGGCTCTCTAAAGTATTAAGTTGTGTTTAATAATATTCCTTCCTTTACTAAAGCAATCATTTACAACATGGACAGTCTGAATTAAAATAATCCATCATTGCATCATAGTTTGGTTGCAGGCAGCAGCACAAAGGAAAATGCCATGGCAACAAACCAATGGAATGATAGAAGTTTCACAGTTCCGACAGAAATAGGGAGTCTCAGCCAGGTGTCTTTTTCTGAGAAGAAGCTGCCAATATTTATATGAAACATTAGTTTTAGAAACCATGTTTACAAAGTTTTTAATAGACACAGGCCACCTGATAAAGAGAAGACTTTGAAGAGTGGTGATATACCTTTTCTTGACCTGACAGTCTAAGCAACGTACACACTATTGTTCTAAATGAATACGTTATATTCCTTCTCCCCTTGATACCAGCAGTCACCATGTTTTCAGTAGATAAATGATTTCCTGGGGAAATTCTACACTACAGGTCAGTTTGGATTTAATTCTTCTCAAAATTGTCTTCTGAAAAGGTAAGGCTACATTCCAGAAACGGACTTCAAAGCAAATGATTACTAACTTGATGTATTTCAGACGTTTTATAGCTTGGCAACCTAAAAAACACGTGACCAGCTAAAGTTCTTTGAGAAAGATAGTAATCAAACTTGAACATTTAAATGGCACCAGATTCCAGCGCGCCAGGCTGAAATATTGCAGGTTTCAAATCGCAGAAAGCAGTAAAAATTATTAAATCAATGAGTAAAAACCCCAAACACCCACAAAATACTTTGACTGTCAATGAAATTTTGTTTGTTGAAGGTATTTTCTAGATTTGCAAAGCTATCTGAAGAAAGTAATATGAGGAGAATGCTATCAGAAAATTGTGTGACCACCTCATTAGGTACTCATATTACTTCTGTATCAATAACAAAAAAATCCCGAATCTAGTGATGACAATGGGCAGGTATTTTTCAAGTCAAATCAGTCTAGAAGTGAATAGTTGGTATAATTAGAAAACATCCTATCTCAAATAGCTCAATAGTTGCATCGGATAAGAATTGCACATGACCAGATCTCAAAATGCAGTATCAACAAAAACTACAAAGGAGGAAAAAAAAAAAAAAAAAGAGTCAAACAGCAAATAACTCTGATTGAAAGCAGAAATCAGGATAATATACATTGCACAAAATGAAATAAGGAAATTATCTTGATTTAATTTAATCTTAAGGAACGATTTTGTTATATTGACAGGGAACTATTAATAATATTGTTCTTAAAAGAGGTGCTTGATTTGAAGAAGGAAACCCTTCTACCCATAATGAAATCTGTTACGCTCTTCTACAAAAGCCCTGCAATACCAGAATATGTTCATTTTGCCCCAGCAGCTCATGGCATTCAGTCAGTACTGGACACTATTTGACTAATCATTCTTACCATAATCTTGCACCTATTAAGAGAATCATTTAAGCACCTCGTAAATTAAGCATAAACTTAAGTGTTTATGAGTTGAATTGAAGCACAGAACACAATTCCAAACAAGTTTATCATAACTGATTGCCAGACGGACAATATGTACTCTCAGGAGTGCAAAGTTTTCTGCTCTGGTTCATTAGCAGAGATATAAATCAGGAGAATCCACTGGAGTCAGTGGATTAAGCAGTTTTTAAAAGAGTGAGAGGAGTGGCAGGTCTGAATTACTTGCATTTGTGAGGTCCCCACAGTGGACAACATTTCCTGCTTCTTAACAAAGCACCAGAAGTTAGGGAAGTAAACTTCCACTTAGACACTGTCATCAATTTCAGATGGTCAGGCTCTTAGGGCTTCTGCCAGCTTACACGTTTCTAACAAAATAAAGCTTGCAACTTGGTGTCGAGGGGTTCTGCTTTTTTGTACTTGGGATTTTCGCATTTTGCAAATAGAATGTAGCACTTTGGGAATTTAAGCCCAACACCAAAATGCATTTTTGTACATTCAGTCAGTTCTATATCCCGAAAAGGTCTTAAAATATGCTCCGAATTTCCTCCTTTCTACTGTCTTATACAGCTGAAAAACTGTCCTAGCTTTCAGAGTAAAATTCAGATATAATTCATGTGAACAACTGAAAATCTATAAAATTTTCATTATAGCTTTTGTATTCATTACAGGTTTTTTATTTCAAAGGAAATTGCATCTGGCTTGTTTCTCAGTTACTCTCTGTTTGCTACAAGATTTTGTCTTTGTACTGTATTGTAAAAACCGCAGCTTTCTGTAAAAAATCTGTGTATTCAGTGATTTCCACACTACATTAATTTACTATGCTAGGTGCTCTCACCTTTTATTTGGACTGAAATTTTAAAATACCATTAACTACATACTGTGACTCCTGCAGCATAAAGTTCATGGAAGAATCTGACTGCAGATGATTAGCTAGAAATTCATCACACGTGACCTAAAGGTTTAACTCCACTGCACTACTTCAAAATACATAGTATTTAGGGAAAAGGCAAGTGAAATCAGAACATTGCCACATGACTTACTTATTATTTCACTTCAGGATCTTTCGTAATAGGAATGGTGCTAAGGAGGTCACACACATGGATCACAAATGTACAATTTTGGTCATAAAGGAATGCTTGTATCTTAACATAGCTATCTTCAATGCTTGCTGAACAGCCCTACCTTTTTCCTGCGGACAGGATGGTCAAATAAAAAATTCTGTATTCCTGCCAGTTCTTTTAATATACTATTAATACAGTCTGCATCGTTGTTCACTGCTGCTTTTCTGTTAATATTCCTATTTTAAATGGTGACAACCAAGAATCTGACACGAGAGAGTAAAACACACGGGGGTTCAGGTCTGCCTTTCCTTGGGATTCCTGCAGAATACATCAATTAAAATGAATAAAACACAGAATAGTTGAATAATCATTAAGTAACATCACTTCAAATTTTAATGAAAAAAGTAATTTATCAATACATTGGCTGCTACATTAATCAGGAAAAATATTTGCCCTCTTCAATGATTCTCATAAAATTTATGTTAATTTGAGGTCTTTTGATGTGCTAAATACGGAGGGACACTCACAAAATCTAGTTCTAGACAATTAGGGCTAATTTCTATGTTTCTGCAATAGCCACAAAAGAGAGAAAACTTACTCTAACATGTAATTCACAACAAAAAACTTTATTTCATAGCTATGAAATGTCCTCTGTTTCTAAAGTTATCCTTCTGCATGCCCCAGACATCACATAGGTGGTTTGGTTTAAATGAAGTGTTTCTACCAGAAAAGATATAATTTGTCTGTAGTAAGAAAAATCAGGAATGAATACAGGTTAATGGAACAGCACAACCAGCAAAATAATAATGCAGAACAGTTTTTAAGGGTTTCAGTACTTTTCAACCAGAGATTTTCTGGGAAATTACCTCCATAATTTTACTTTCCTTTTTTTTTTCTAATATGAAGTGCTTGTTCGTTATGTAATTCATAAAATGTTTTATGAGAAATAAGATTATGGTGGCAGAAACCTGCAAAATCTCTAAAATTGTATGCCACAAATGACAGCAGAACAATCAAATAAATAATATTCAACGTCCTAGATATATTAATGAACTAAACTAAATGAGATGCAAAGGAACAGGAAAAGAAAACTGAGTAGGGGAGATTTTTATTTCTAGTTTTAATTTTATTTCCTTTTTTATCTCAAGAGTGGTCTATAAAGTCGTAATTTACCTGTATTTTAGTGGGCTAAAATAGTAAAGTAGTAAAACTACCTAGCACTGTACCTTCTTTTCCTCTTATTGACCTTTTAAAACAAAACCAAAACATCCCTTCTGCCAACCGTTATAAGCACTTGTTAAAATTTAAAGCGCACTCCATAAAATCACACCTTTAAGAGAAGTATTATTGTTGTTGTTATTAACAACACTTAAAATAAAAGTACATAATTGCTAAAATACAATGAAATCCCCAAGGTAGAAGCATGTTAAGCCATATTAGTTCCAAATGACTAACATTTTTATAGTACTAGCTAAATGAATTAATAATTATTGGCTACTTATTTTAAAGGATTGTCATTTTTTATTTAAAGGCTATGAAGTACATGCTGCACCATCAGTTACCCTTCCAGTACCACTCTTATTTTAGAACTGAGTAGAACTCTACAGCTCCCCAGACTCACAAGCTCAGCTCCTTGTGTCCAGTTCTGGGCCCTCCAAGAAGGAGAGAGAACTACTGGAGAGTGTCCAGTGGAGGGCTACAACGAAGATCAAAGGACAGGAACATCTCTTTTACGAGCAAAGACTGAGACCTTCTCTTCTCCTGCTTAGCCTGGAGAAGAGAAGGCTGAGAGAGGGCCCCATCCGTGCTTACAAATATGCAAAGGGCAGGAGAAAAAACGATGAGGTCAGCCTCTTCTCAGTGGTGCTTGGTGACAGGACAAGGGGCAATGGACACAAACTGGAACACAGGAAGTTCCATCTCAACATTTGGAAAAACTTCTTTACTTTGAGGGTGGCAGAGTATTGGAACAGGCTGCCCAGAGAGGTGGTAAAATTTCCTTCTATGGAGATATTCAAAACCCACCTGGATGTGACCCACCTGCCCAGCCTGCTTTATGTGAACCTGCTTTGGCAGGTAGGTTGGACTAGATGATCTCTGAAAGTCCCTTCCAACCCCTACAAATTTGTGATTCTGTGATTCTGTAATCCCTATATGCCATATGAATTCTACATTAGAAAGAGCTGACCAGAACTTTCAAAAAAACCCCAAAAAACCAACATACAAGCAAAGCTGTGTGAGAGAGCTGATAAAAGTAGCATGTATTCACGTTCACAGTGCACTCCTCTCTCTCCCTGTGGAGAAATATCTCCTTAGCCTATTGATGGGTAAATTCAACAGTGGCATTTTGACTACTTAATGATTACAGTGAATTTAGTTTAAGGATCTAAGTCAGGCAAGAGGTAAATGCTCTACTCATGTCTACAGTGATCTCTGAAAGAGATCGAAGGCAATTAAAGAAGATGGTTTAAGCTTCCTTTCCAAATTCTTTTATACCTCCATCCTGTAAAGGAGGCCAATATGCTGAGTTTCTCAGTCCTAGAGTGTTCTTGATGCTTCTTGGTGTCAAGCGTTCATTCTTAAATGAATACTACTATTTCTAACTCTTTGAAAGAGTCTCCTCCATTAGCTTGTACAATGAAAAATAGTACCAGATAAAGAACTTTGCTGAAGAAGAAAATACCAGGGGAGAAGGAAAGCAGAAGTCCTCATCTCTGTCACAGGATTTTCTCACTTCTGTTCAGCGTGGTATGAATGGATTCAAAACCCTTCACGGGGTTTTGAAACTGGGACAGTACAGGAAGAAATATTCTTTTATAAAGAGAAGTTATTTCAGGGTTTCTGGAGATCAAGGATAACTCAGGGACCCTTACTGCTTTTCCCAGGAGAATGAGTGAGTAAATATTAACAAAGTTTCTTCTCCACATAAGAAAAAACACTTGTAAGTTCTGGTCCTTTCAGATGAATTCTTTTTCTTTTGGCATTTAAAAAATGCTGTCATTTCCTCATTGTGTCTTGGCTTTTTATATGCTTGCATAAGCAGAACAAACCTTATGCATCACAATCTTGCCATGAATGGGAAGAGCCAACGTACAATCTCACAGGACATCTTTCGACCTAAACTGGTCTTTCAAATATAACAGCACTGCTTCAGAAGACTTGGCTTATCCATTCAGTGACTGTGCTGGCTGGGATCTCAAACTCACTGGGAATACAGAATCTGCTCCACACTGGGAGCTAACTGCTGGTGTAACACTGACAGATGCAGGACCCATATGCCCAAGTCTGGATAGGATGCCTGTATCACCAGCATCTGGATGTCAGCTTTCCTTTTCTGGCTCTACTGCTGGCTTTGCTGATAAACCCGATTTTCTGTCTGCTGCAGGTCAGCCTGCTGCTGCCCTGTAGTCATGTTTTTTGGATTAGTGAGTGGTTCCTCTCTATTAAGGAGTACTATCTGAGCATAGTATGCATCTCTTAATGCTTTCATATGCCACTACGCATCTAATTCCAGGATTTCTACTGTTCCTGGTGATTTAGGCACAGATGATGAAATCTTGCAGGTGCAGCGAATCTGTAAAATGTATAAATGTTCATTCCCTGTCTGGTGGCTGGGGAGCTCTGCTGATACCATCCATTACTTTTTAATCCTAAACAATTTTTTACTGCTAGATATACTGCCAGGAATTGCAAGTGTAAGATTTGGATGACACCACAAAGACATTTTTATAAAGAGGAAAACACAACACACTAAAATCCTCTATGCAGTAAAAAAACCCTGAACACACAAAAAACCCAACTATGTAAAAATTTGCCAATATATCATTGACATCTACTTGGATATTTGCATGTGTCAGCCTTGGCAGGCACATTCTTGACACTAAAGAAAATAAAATGATCTTTAACTAAAATGCTGTGCTCTTCTGTTGCAACTGCTCTTCCTTAGTTGCTGAGTTTTTTCCCTTTGATCTAGAGGACAACAATACCTTAATACGTGGGAGCAAAGCTTGATAATACCCATAGATAAGGAATTGTTAACCATTTCCTAAGGTAAGAAATGGGAAATGGCATATTCTGTTTACATTCAGAGTCTCCCAGACTCATAGCCTCTCCATGAGAGAGGTCACTAAATGTCACTCTAGAGCAAGACTTAAGGGTACATACACTCCCAAATTCAGCAACAGCAGCTATAGTCACTTTCTGCCAAGCCTCCCACATGTAGATAATTCATTTCCTCATCAGAAATAATCTATTTGGGAGTTGGGGGAACTTTTGCAGATCGAATGCCAAATGCTGCTAATTAGCCATTGGCAAACACTCGAAGTGTGTTGGGGCGGGGGGGTGGAGTACAAAGTCAGGAGCCTAAACGTGCAAGGATGAGACATGAAACAACCCTCTTCCTCTCCAACAGCAGATGCCCAGTCTGATGTGGACTGCTGCATCCCAAAATGCAAACATGCAGAGGTCTAAGCAGAGACAAGTAAGGAGGAGTTCCTACACTATCCTCAATGCTAGCAACAAAGAGTAGACCGTTCTACAGGAATAGGTAGTACCTTCAGCTGGCTAGTTTCAGGTTTGAGCTTCCACAGGCACAGCTTTAGGAGTGTACAACTGGGTGTTCCATTGAAAATACCTGGTTTTGTGTGCTGACTGCAATGCATAAAAATGGCTACTGGCAAGAAATTAGACACACAAAAACATGGAAGCACAACTTTCATTTTCAGGACAGTAAGCTTGGGTTTATAACAAATAAAGCCATATTGTTGTGGTCTGGGCTGGACTGGCCACTGAAATGAATGAGAGATGCTCTCCCCCTACCTCTCCCTTCAGGGAGAGATGAATGAGAGAGAAAGAGAGTTATGAGTTTAAAAGAAACTGAACTACTTGAATGCAATATTAATAACAAAATAATAAAAAGGGAATAATATCAAACAAGAAAATAAAGAAACATATAAATATATATAAATATATATTTATATATAAACATATAAATATAGACAAAACCACTATCAAGCTCCCACAATGACAACAGTGTCACCAGCAGGCACTGAGGAAGTTCTAGACNGCAGGTCTAACCCCTCTACGCTTTTCCACTTCTGACCCTCCAACAGGACATACAAGAAAGTGAGCTGACCTTGACTGTTATAACAATAAGCCTGTATACCCTCCCTTGGTACTAACTACAAACATCAGGCCTTAACTCTGCTAGAAGCTGTGAGTGTCTGAAAAAGATGCTGTTAATTTCAGAGCTCAGCTAGTTAGAAGAGGTTTAGATGAAAAATAAAATTACTGAAAAGAAAACTGGTTCTGTTTTACCTCAAATTAAGGCAGAGAGAATCTCTACAGGTCTGTTATATACTAGGCCTCCACTCAAACAATGGTTTTGTTTCGTGCACTTTCAATAAAACTAACACTGTTTTTCATTCTGTCAGCTATGAAGCACTTGCTGATAGCCTGAAGAAAGCTGACCAGTACCATATTGTTAGTGCCTCCTTCTTCCCACTTCCTAAACTATATACAGTAAGAGGAGAGAAAAAACACCCAACTAATAAATAAAAAAGACTTTCACCTAATGTTATTTTTTGAAAGCAAACAACAAAGTGATTTTATCACTGGGCTAGAAGACAGCTGCTGTAGCAAAGAAGGTGTCATCCATAATGGTGATGGGGAGAAGCAATTCCTATTCTCTCTTGAAATGTGAGCAGGACTTCTGAACTTTAGACACAGACATAAACACCCATCACAGGTTTTTTTTCTCCTTAAAGCACGCATTAAAGGCAGACAAACCTCCACCTCTGTTGAATGAAGCCATAAAGATTATAGTCTTTATGTTGAGCAGAAGATACAATTAAAGAGATGAACAGAATAACAAATACTAATTGCAAAGCAAGCCAATGATACACACTTTAAATCACTACCTATCATATGTAGGAATGTATTTACAATTCGTTACATCAAACCTGAATTCAATGAGACACTATCACAGAGATATAGTCTTACAGTAACGTAAAACGGTGCATCTAAATAGCATTCTCCTTAAAACGGAAAAAAATGTGAAAGAAGAAAACAATTCATTGCCTAAGTGCTGCGCATAATTAATCAACAGAATTCAGCATTGATTTGCATCTTATGTGACCTTACTAAATGTCCCCCAAAGAAAATGTGATACAACGTAATTACACAAAATTACCTCACTTCTAGAAATGTTATCATTTGTTTCCATACTCTCTTTTTTATTTCCTGTACAGGTAGAAGTTGTAATACAGTGACAGTTTAGCAGCAACTAAGGAAACAACCAATTTTACTCAACTTTTGAGATTATATACTTCAGAACAGAGAGTATGGTCTACAAGCCTGACTCATGTATTTCAACAATATTTGTATTCCTTTAAATGTTATGTCCTATAAAGTCTGTTTAATGGTACTTGCAAAATCCAGCAGATACAGAACTACAGTCCTCAACATAGAAAGGACATGGAACTGTTAGAACAGGTCCAGCACAGGGCCANAGGTCCCTTCCAACTCTGACCATTCTATGATTCTATGATTCTACATCTGAGGCTCCAGCTTCTATAGCAGAAGGGAAGGTTGAACACACAGCTTCCGTGACAATATTTAATTTGTATATTTATTTAGACCTCACAGTTGCAAAAGAAAATAATAATGAAGAAATGACTAGCAGACGGCTGATATGATGAAATACCTCAGAATTAAAAGCAGCCATAAACAATAGTATTTACACGAATCTCAATTGTCCATGCTCCATTTAAGGGTTCTCCATATGCAGACTCCAACACAACCATTTGGCCAGTTCCCATGGAAAAAGAGGGTCCTTCACTTCTGTGGCAAAGGAGTACAAAGGATGCTTAAAGTCTACTTCTAGTGCTTTGTGTTTTCATAAGACTTGAAATGAGGAATATAGTCATCTTTGAAACTGTCATCCATGTTTTCAAGAAAGTGAAGAAAAATATCACTGTTGGATTGCACGGCATGCCCATGAAATATACTTTCCCTCATTTTTATGTGTTTAGATAAAATCAATACCCTTTTTGTTTCTAGATGAATGCTGTGATTGAAAAAAAAATAAAAACAATACAACGAGGCATTATGAAACCAGGACACTTACTGTCCTCACCTATACCTTTACAAACACCATACAAGGTATAATTCTTTCTGGTGAACCCACACATTAGTTTATGCTGTCTATACTTTTCAAGCCACCTTACTTCAGAGCGAAATAGGGCTAAACCCCAAATCATAGCTGAATGCAGACTCCACTAAATATCGTTTTGCTGACGTATCTGAAGAAAAATTACTCTTCCAGCATCTACAGGCTGCAGAAGGTCCTCCATTTTTTTTTTAATGACCTATTTCCTCTGACTGATTCAATACAGCCCACTGGCTATGGAAATGACAATACTCGGCAGGTGACAACAAAATGGTCAACAAACAGTGCTGAGATATGTCATTTTCTCCAAATACTTTCTCAGGAATTAAATGACACAGTACAGTATGTTGTGTCCTGCTCAGATCAAATATTTATTTATTAAATGAAACTGCACACTTCTATATATTGTTGCCATATAAAATGCAGGTTTAAGTGTACTGCTTCAAGCTCCGGCTGCAAAACAATTTGCTATTTCCCCCTTCCCGTCTCCTTTTAGCACATAACCCCTTCGACAGCAACTGCTCGGATGCTGTACCTTTGCCATAACTCCAGATTGAAAGCCCTGCCCTCACAGAGTCAATCTGATGCACTTACTGTGACTGGGCCAAATTTAAGTATGCAAATTAGCACCTTTCTAGTCTCCTGCACCCAGGAAATCCTCTTGCTTCGTGTTCCAGCTAATGGACCTGAGATGTCCCTTGTAACAGTGCTGTCTGTGCAACTCCTTTAACCTTTTCAGATTCTGATCTCGTCTTTGCTCCTAGCCCTTTTTAGAAACGTGCAATGTAGCAGGCTAACCTCTGTTATAATTTAAACCAGTGTAAAATCAGAGTCACATCGTGGCATTTACACATTTAAAGTGTAGAAGAGCATCCAACAGTGAACAGAGGCCCACAACATTAAAATTTTTGAGAGGGTTTTCTGCCTCCTTTCAGTTTCAAATACTTATCATTACTCTGAATCATCTGCACTAGTATAAAATGCACAATTAGATTTCTAAAGATCTAAATAAAATAACATCAAGTATAAGAGTTTACATTTTTATTACAAGAGGATGATCTTCTGGGAAGATTATTAATCTACAAAGTACTTGAGGAGAGACTGGTGATCAAACCCGAGCAGATTCCTATGTAGCTTACAGATTCAGCTGCAAAAAGATGAAATAGTATCTATCCTTAAATTATAAAGATGAAACTGGTACTAGAGATGCTTTATCCCTGGAAAGTCACACTGCAAAGCAAGATACTAATCTTTTCTTACCAGAATCCTATGGCTCTTTTCACAACATATCAGCATTTACACTGTTTTCCTGACTTTAAACTGTGTTTTGGGTGAGGTGTTTGAGCAGTTAATATCAGGACATTTCACGTCACCCCAAATTAATGTTCCCAAGCAGATCGTGTCTATCTTCCTCTCAACACAACACTTAGTATCCTAATTTAATGTTCTTAAAATAATCCAGATTATATTCTTTGGTCCTGTCCACTTAGATATTGTATTTTTTTAGAAGGTTGTACTCCTTTCTGTGTATATACCACCATCTCTTACATCAGAAATCCATCATTTTTGTTCCGTTTATACTAAGGCATTACAGCATTCGATTTATTACTGTTCTCTCGCTGTTTCTGAATGACTAATTGCAACTTTATACAATTGTCAGCTTTTCTAGATAAACATGGTTTATACTGAATGCTTTTGATTTGGATAGAGATGTACAGTAAGTGTCTATTTTTCTTCCTTATTGAGCTCGGTTTCTGGACTTAAATTTGTGGAGAACAATTGGTGCCCCAGTTGGTTGGGGTTTGGTTTTGTGCCTCAATGCCCTGGACAGCACTTAACCACAAGAAGAAGAACAACAAAAATAGACTCTACAAGACAATGAGGAGGTTCAGATGCAAAATTTAAGTATACAAAGTAGACTACATGTGTGTCTTCCAGAAACCATTCCCTCATAGAGGTTTACATGATCCCCAGATCCTTAGTTCTGACTTGCCTTGTACTCATTCTGTCTTACTGGATTATGCACAGTTTTCCACTGCCAAGAGAAAGTTAAGGATCACTTTGCTGCGTGGTTCGATCTGCAACTATTTCTTCTTAATTAATCTCTTAACTTCCACTTTATTTTTGGCAACTGACGCATAACTTAACCTCTACTTCATCCCCAAAATCTTTACTTTCAGACAGCACAGGACTGTGTTCTCCAACATATCCTAAATTTTGTCAGCTTTTTCACATTTTTCTCTTTTTGTTTGCCTTTGACACATGCTACCAGAGGTCAGCTGGTAGTCTACTACTTCAACCCAACGCAGACTGCAAGAAGCTGGACGATCATCTTTATCCTCAGAAAGTGTACCACTGATATCATCATGAACAACTGCCCTTCACAAATCTCCAAGCCAGTAGAAGTCTTTTCTGCTAACACCTTTTATAGCCTGGAAAAATCCTCCATCAGCGCTACCATCTGCTGCTTCCTCACCTTTAGTCTCATGTCACTATTTCTGTGTTGACTGCTGTTACACAGAGATAACCTCATTATGTAATACTCAGAGCAACTGAAAATAGCACACGAGAAGATAAATATTCTCCCTAATATTTTATATCACTCCAACACTTTCCTGTCTATTTTCCCACTTTTTTCATTTTCTTGTCAGATGAGGCTCCTTGTAATAATTCAAATATCGGAAGAAATGAGATTTCCACTCAGCTGTAGCCTAGCCAGCCACAGAACTACCTTTAAACCTAATGCCAAGTTGTACTTGTTTTTCTGCTGCTTATATCTAATTGAAATACTCCGAAGTTTTACAATACTCAAATATTTGTGGGGGGAAACAATTTTTTTTCTTCAGTTATGATTACCCACACTGTTTGGCCACTTTTAAATCCTAACAGTGTGCTTACAGGGCAAAGTATTAGTACTTTGTTTCACTATAGGCACCTATTGTATCGTCATCTACAATCATTCATTACTTCAAAAATGTAAATAACTTGCTCTGTTTACTGATCTCTACTTTGCCTTAACAAAAAAGATCCACAGGTTTTCCATAATCTAAACTTGTTGCATGCTGAACATGTATGTTCAGCATGAAACCAGTAAGAAAATCAGTATAGAAAACTTTACCTCCATGCTCTCCAGCAAGATGTTTTTAGAAAAAAATGAGTAGTGTCATTGTCTTGTCACATTTTAATCTAGTTATTATAGGCATATAGCAACATCTTCCAAACTTGACTTAACATTGTAGTGAAACTGTACAGTGAATTCTTTCCACATTTTGCCTACACCAGGCTTGAGAGAATACTATTGTCCTATAAAATTTGTCAACAGTGCTGCAAAAATAATAACAGAAATGAAGGACAGGCCCCAACAGCAAAAAAGCTCTGATATTAAAGTTTCTTTCAAATTAGGTATGTTTCTACACCTTCTGTATTTGATAACATTCATTTATAAACTGGATGATAAAACTGCATTAACTTGAGAAGAATGTGGAAACATTTTCCTAATAACAAGTTCCAATTCTTCTGGTCGAAAATGGGAAAAACTTTTGTTTTGTTTTGTAACTATTAAGACATTAAAAATATTTGTTAGCATTCAGTTGATCATTCATGTGACCATGAGTACTTCTAAGAGTATCGCATGTACGATTTAATCTGTTATTTGCAGCTATTACACAGCTCAGACAGTGGGATAAGATCAGCCTCCAGAACAAAATTATAGACAAGGGTCTCTTTTAGGAGTACAGGTGGACAGGGTAGTAGCTCCCTCAAAGACTGAGTGCCCACTTGGAGTGAAGAGACAGTTATTAATTTTCCTTTTTCCTGAGGAAACTTAAGCTTGTCTGACGTGCTCCAGAAAGAAACCCGGTGACCCAGATATAGTCTAATTTACTCTAAATAGTAGTGGCATCACCTAGAATGATTCACTGGAAACCAGAGACGTTGCATTCATTCCACACATCTACCTCATCATTAATCACTCTGAAAAACAGCAGTATACTATGTTGACATACAGGATATATTTGTACAGTTTCATATTAGTCTTATTTTACAGTTCTGAATGCACTAATAAAATAAAATAATTTAGGAAAAAAAGAAAAGAATACAAAACTATTAGAATGAGGGATGTTTTTCACAATGCTAGCAACTCATCAGGCTTCTTATTTCCATAGGGTGTGGGTGGTTTGGTTCTGACTTTAAATACAGAAAAGCTGAAATAACATCAATGGGTCTAATAACCTGTGGCTTCTCTATAGGACGGAGGTAAAAAGCACAATTAAATCTCCATGAAGTTCCATCCACAAGCTGAGGCTGCCAGTGGAGTGAAAAGGATGTGAAGTATGTTTACAAAATATCAGATTGCCTTTCATTCACGAAGGGCCTGGGACCACTGCATGGAATAAAGCCAAATTGCAGCATTTAAGCCATATGTAGCTTCCAAGTAGGTCAAATTCTGCTCCCATTCCAGCACTGTATTACATGATCAAGTCTGTGGTGCTATTGCTAGGCTGCTAGGAAGCAAAATGGGTTTACAGCCCTTGTTCATGCTACAGATGACTTTACTGGGTCATCATGGACACAATTGTACATCCAGCACAGGTATCCTCTCTGAATTGTGAACCAAGCTAAGTGGTTTGTATTCTTGTGGCTCTTGACTCAATGATGACGAAGAGTACCGCCTGTAGGGTCAGAATGTTTGCACTGAAGCTGTCTTTCCTGCCTGATTTTTTTCCCCCTCGTTGAATCTGACATTGCAATTACAAATGCTTGTTCATCACAAAATACTTTCTTAATGGGAGAAAAAGGAATAAAGTATAAAAAGGAAATGCAAATCTCATAACATTTCCAAGGTAATGCTCAACAAAGCTTAGGAAAAGCTTCTAGGAAGGTAGGTGGACCTTTTTGTGGCACAGATGGAGAATTCAGTGATTGTTATCCACTTGTAAATCATGAGTGCACAACAGATCTCACTACTGGGCTGATTTGTTCATGAGAGTGGTACTTGGGTGTTTGGGTGTCTGAGCTTTTTTCCCTGTCTAGTTCAGTAGTTCAATTCTATCAAACATATCTAATGGGTAATAACTTCAGGGACATAGCACAAATGAAATGGGATCTTTCACCTGTTTTGGTTTTGAGTTTTTTTTTTTTTTTTTTTTGGAAACTCATGGTAGCCATCTCCATCAGAATGGTTACTCACGACAGAGCACACCATCAACCAAGTTGACCAAAAAAAATAAAATTAAAAGAGCTAGAGACAAAAGAGACATCTTTGTTGCACCAACACTGAATAATCTCTCAGATTGAAGGATTTCTTCACACAAAACTAGGCAGAGGCAGAACAGTATAGACAATTTAAGTCAACTAGTACCTAAGTTATCGTGTTAAGGTGATACAATGCTATATGAAAGTGTTAGTTTCTTAACAGTTGAAGAGACAATGCTGAAGTAAAGAATGCAACTATGAAAGTTGTCACTCTTGCATGCAGGAATGCGAAATGTGTGGCACTCACTACAGCTCAGATATACAATTTTACTATTATTACTAATACCATCTTTCTACTCTATTCTGACTTTAAAGCTATTGAGTTGTGTTTAATTCAAAATCTTTATTCTTTAAGAAGGCGTTGGTATTTTTAAAGGAAGAAACACATATTTTGGAAAATATTAAATTTTATTTGAAAATACTGTATATTTTACTTTTAATTGTTTTACAGTTCAAATTGTGAGGTGTGTTCTTTTTTGTTCAAGAATTTTAAAAGCAACTAATTTAAATATGCAAAATTATCTTGAGTTGTTCATACGTGAACTTAAAAGCCATGCAACACAGGAAAATTAAGTAATTATGCCTCCAAGTTATTTACTGCAATTAAGCTCATTTATCATATGCAAATTAGTGCAAACTGGTCTCATTAGTTACTAAATTACTCAATATGAGCTGAACAATGTAGCACTCCAGTTTGTAATGAAAAATCCCTGTAGAGGCAAGCAGTATCAATTAAGCTAATTTGCATATGCAAATATATTCACTAACTTTCCCTTTTCTCTATATTTAGTTCTACTTTTCCTGATCATTCCTGATTATATGAAGAATATGGGGTTACTGACCCTTTTCCACACCTTCTCAATAGCAATGAAGCTGCAGAAAAAATCCAGGGGCTCTAAAAAAAATTATAATCTTCTTGCTAATTTTTACAACCAGCTTCAGCCAAATTTTTGAATAGCAGGTACCAGAAGCAATACTTTTCTACTGGATTTATTTAATAAACAAATATAAAAAAATCCAGAAATGTAAAAATGAATATCCCTTTACTGAACTCTATTCTCAGTATAACAGAAGAAGAATGTAGAATACAGCAAAGCACACAGCTTGGAAAACCAAAAAACTTGTCAAAAATTAACTAATGTATTGCCATTCTAACTAATAACTAATTAACTAATGTATTGCCATTCAATATTTTTCTCCTCTATTACAAGCATTTCTACTGTTCATCATTCAGGTGATTTTACTTGGAAAACACTTAAAATACTTTTTGCCCTGACTTGAAGATTCTGATACAATAGCATTTGGGCATTCACATTTTGTGACAACTTTTTTCCCACAAGCACACAGCATCTTTGGGCAGCATCTTTGGTTTCAAACCTACTGTGGGAATCTCCTCAGCACGATATACAGCAATCAGCCCTGGCTTGGAAATTTTTTGACATGACTGACACTACTTGCTTGTAGAATCAAGACGTATAATATCCCAAGGTGCACCACCATTTCAGTTCTTACAACATCACTATAAATAAACTGTATCCACTTTTTTTTCCCCCTAACATACTGTGTTATGCCTTCTCATGCATTTGTCAATAAATTTTAAAGTATTATATAAATTATATAATTATAAAGTATATTAGAAGGATTAGAGAGGCTCCTTAATTTCTTAGTTTACACTTAACCCAATCTCAATCAAAATTTTAACAGCAAAAGGGATTAAACGTAACTATTAATTCAATGTTCTCAGCAGACTCTGAAATCAAACACAGGTTACCAAGGTTGTTTACTTCACTTGCAAACAATACGTATCACAATACTGCTTTGAAACTAATTTCTATGATCAGCAGACTAAATGAGAATTTCAGAACTGTATTCCACCACAGAATATGTCCGACTTCTATTTTAAAATCAATTTTTTCTTCTGGAGATTATCTTTCTACCTATAAGACCACAAGGCAGTACTTTGAATTTTATTCAGATCTGGTAGAAGCAGTGCATTTGAATGCATGACCTAGACTTTCCCTCCAAGTGTTGATTACTCTGCTGAAACAAGACAAGATTTTAATGTATCATGATAAACTCTCCACCATTACTAATTAATTTTGTCCTCTATCCATCATCAACAGTCTATTCTCTTTTAAATGTCAGAGTGGAACTTTCTGTTATCAATTGAGAGATTAATGGGAGTAATTTGGCAAAGCACCACCCTCTCTGAAAAGGCCACACCTCAACAGATATTCAATATGATGCTGATGGTAATTTTGACTGAAAATCAAGTGCTATATAGTTTATTTTACAAGTACTATGATAAAGTTATGCCCTGAAAACACTTTAATTTATCACATATAAGTATAAAAAATAAAAACCAAAAGGGGAGTCTATCTTTAAAAAGTAATAAAACCACTAATTGTTTAAATATGCAAGTGTAAAACTCAAATGTCAAGTAGTTTTCAAAGCAGCCATGCTAGGTTTTTTAAACTTTCATTCATAAAGGCTCATACCTAATACCTAAGGAGTGTATATAAATCAGTCTCAATGAGCTTTTATCCAGACATTTGCTGCATTTCTTGTTGTAAAAAACACACCTTTAGGATATATAGTACAGGTGCACACACTCAAAACAACACACCGACAAATTACATAAACTGAAATATCACAAATCTGCTCTTTCTTCATTTTTGACTACTCTTATGAGACAGCCTAACAGTGCTTCTGTCTAATATGCAAACACAGTGCTGCAGATACTGGTGCAGGTATCTTTAATACAGTAACTATATCAAGTATTTGCTTACAGAATCAAAACCTTGACCTAGACCTCTGCCAAGGGCATGCAACTAAGTAAATCACTTCATTCATGATTTTTGTTCCAAAGAGAAATTCATTCCACTAGTAAATTTCATCTTTTCCTAAAATTATCTTTGTTGCTATTTTGCATTAGTTACTTTATAAAGATGTGAAAAGTGTGATATTAACCACAGCGCTTTTGAATGCCACAGCTGAGTTAGTACAGAGAGATAGCTCTCAATCATTTAAAATTAAATGGAATATTTCTCATGATAATATCCTAATTTACCTCTTTCATACCTCTCAAAAGATAATACACCAAGCTGTATATTTGCATTGAGAAGCTGTGTACATTACTAAATAAGAGCAGTTATTCAGTGCCGCGCTTAGAAAAGACTATGAGGTTTTTACTTCCATAGTGCTGGGTTTTTACCGTGTTGACAAAACACATCACACTTTGTTCTTAACTGCTTCTGCTCCAGGTTTGATTACTGCAAAGATTGTAGTAACCCAGACAAAACAAAGAATGCATAAGAATGTTTCCATGTTTTTCAGTTTAATCTTCCCAGTATATAACAACTTGTACAGTGTAAGTTCTCTGACAAATATCAGATTAGTTTTTGTCTCATACCTAAGGAGACCTAAGAGACAACTGCTGTTCATTGCTTTCTCTTTGTGGATTGCTGCAAATTTGTGATATGCAATTGTGACAACTGGGATATTAGGGAGGAAAGCAGTGCTCATAAACCAAAGCAGGGACAAAAAACCCACCTAAATGTATATGTGACACACAAGGCAAATCAAATCACCAATACACAAACACATGAAGTCATTCTGCAAGCAAACACCTCTTGCACAGTTGTAAATAACAAAATATTGTGAATCAGCTAAATAATACTTGCCCTCCCTCTCATTCACATTCTCCCAAATCACAGGCTTTCTAAAAAGAAGGAAATACGATCTTAAAAAAATAATCTCGTTAATATAAGTGCTGAAAACAATACTATTCAAATTATTGGCAGAAATATTATTAGCTAGTTATTTTTTCTTGGAAAAGCCACTTATTTACCTGTAAAATATGACTTCCCAAATGTGATTCAAACACTTCAATGGCAAGGGCACTGGGACTTCTCCTTCTCTGGGCACCTATAACTGAATAAAAAACAGTTATGTTGCAAGGTCTGCATGTTCATTTCTAAGGTGCATCTGATTATACCATCTGACATTAACTATTTAAATATGTTTCATATCTCATACACCAGGATTAATTTCAAACTCGCCTTGCATATAGTAAATAAAACGGCTATGCTATTTTCAGTGACTCAAATTTGAAGGAAAAAAAGTAATTGTGGTTTCTTTTTCAAAAAAGTCTATTTCGATGTCCAAGAAGTCGGAAAGGAATCATTTGTTCAAATATACCCCTAGTCACTGAAGGAGGTTATTCTGTACATGGTGATGACAGCATGCAGAATTTAGTGAAAATTACCATTGAAAAAGAGGTTACACATAATGCAAGTGTTTTGAATGTGGACATAAGAATTACATATTACTCAGGAATCAGGAAGATATGAGAGATTTATCCAAACATGTTATTTATCTTATCTGAAACTGAAATGAAGCAAACACAACATTAAAAAGTCAACATTTATAACCACATGTGATATATCAAAGTTACTGCTCAGCTTAGGGAAGGATTGTAGTATACCAGATATCCATGTTAGTTGCTGGAATAGGTACTTGAAACTTCAGATTCTACATTTATATGATAAAGTTTTAAAGTACAAAGTAATAGGCAGTTATATTTCAAAGGCAGCAGTGATTACAAAAAAGGCTGAGAAATCGTAAAACTAGAATTTTGTTAAACTCTGTATGCCAGGAGCACAAAGGCAGCAATCGAGTCTGAGTATAATCAAGTGTAGGCATCTATTGCAAACTGAGATTTCTTTTTAGGTCTAGGTTGTCTTTGCCACATGCCCAGAGAAAGCTAGAGCACTGAGAAGAGGGCAAAGGACTGTAGGAACCTTCCCTTCCTTTCCCGTCAAGAGTGCCAAAGGCAGGCATGTCAACAACAGAGAGAAGAGGTTAAATTCATTCTGCAACATTTTAAAATGTGTACAAAACCACTTACATCCAAAGATCTCAATGGTCCAGTGCCTCTGGAACCATCGTAGCACTAGTGTATTTTTACACCTTGCTCTCTTTATAACATAAGAAAAACAAAATACCAAGGATCCACTAAAACAAGCAAAATGGATGACTGCCATTACTGAAAAGGCTAATTTAACAGCAATGAAAACAAAACACAGAGCAACAATTTCTTAGTCTTCTGTGATACTGGCTGCCAAACATGATATCAGTAAGAAAAGATAAATGCCGGGTAATGATAGTCATATTGACCTAAAAATGTAATATCATTCCTTATTGATGCTTCATGTAATTTCCTTGCAGGAAATTCTAAGTTATTTATATTGGGCTAACAGGTGGCTTCACTGCTGATAGATTCAGGCAATAGCTTGTAATTACAAATGGTGACTGCTGCAGAGCCAGTATTTTCAAAGCCCTCTTTTCTCTGAAGGTATTCAAGGACATAGATGCTACCAGCTTAAGAGAAAAGTCTTCTTTGAGACTTCTGCTTTACACTGCAACTAAAGTTGGTAACAGACCAACTGCAGTACTTGGGGTTATTTTAACAATGGTTAATCTAGTGACTGACCAAACATGTCAGCACCGTATAACTCTTTTACAAGTTTTAGGTAGTCAGTCATACTTTCCTATATTGGCTTTCTGATTCTAAATCATTTTGTTTCTCTTTGCATTGTCTCATCTTTTCTATAGATGTAGTGATGCTTAGTATACAAAGCCATACTTATTTCATGGAAAAAAAATAATAGCACATTGAATTTTCTAGCAACTTCCACTCTAACTTACTTCTTTGCAGACAGATTTAAAGAAGATCTTACATTTTTTCCTTACTCTACCTCCAAATAAGTTATCAAACGTTTGCTTAAATGGAGTTGCACCTATATTTCCAAGAGAAACTATAGCTGTAGTTGTGGAACCAAACAAAAAATCACCAGTATTCCTACTATGATTGCTACCAGTTAGCACTTTGCTTGGTATAGACATTTCATACATAATCTACCAGAAATTAAAAGGAAATACTTCATGGCATTGACTTCATAGTAGTCTCCCCAAGAGCACTGCAAAAAGCAAAAGCCTCCAAAACCCACAAAGCCTCCCTGAAATGCTTTAGGTCCTTTCATTCTTCCACCTAGACTGGGTTATATTTTCCCCACATTGTCTGAACACATCACCATTTAGAATTTACCTTCCAATTAATTTTCTGTTTCCTACCCATACCATTCCTCTACAACCCCCTATTTAAAAGTGTATCTATTACATACTGAATCCAGCTCTATGATGTTAATTGTTAATTGAAGGGGTTTTTGCATGTAAATATTGTAACTTGAATAAAGTACGTGAAGGCAGTGCAACACTTTTTAAAACAGTATCTTTCACTTTAAAATATATTTACAGGTAAGTCATCAGTTCTTCACATTCGGGACACTTACAGTTCTATAGCTCAAATGAAAATACTTCAAGGTCAGCGAGTTAACTAGAAAACTTGAGAGGGCTAGATTTTAGCTTTAAAATTTGTCAATTAAATCCTCTATCAATGCCTACGTCCCAGTGGCTGGTATACATACAGCAAATATTTTGTAGTACTTTCATGCCATTGAGTTCATTGACGTTTTTATAGCAGTAAAACTCTTGGATTTACGTGTCCTGCACTTACTCAGGTGATATGGTATTGTAATGACAGTTCCTAATTTTACAACCAACAAAAATATGTTACACAAAACTATTACCCTTCTGTGACTCCTTTTTGGTAACTCAATAGATGTTAAATAAGCACTTTCTTTACTTCATTCATTTCCCTAACTATTATTCTTCACATGTTAAGGAATAAGACAAGAATATTGAGATAAATATAGAATAAAGGAAACAAAGTTATTTGATCTTCCGATTTTATTGCTTATTATTTTACTTAAGCTTTCAGAAGAAATACTCTATTTCAGGTATACAAATGCATATCACATTGATACCTTTCCAAAACATGGCAATCTCACAGTCCAATCACAGCACAAAGCCTCTTATTTGTACTGAATGGATTGCTGGCATGACAACAGATGAAAGGAAGACGTAGACTGAACCAGCTGGATTAAAAAGGAGGCCACATTGTCATTTCATTCTAAAATTTCAAAACATAAACTATAAATACTGAACTGGTTTCCATCACACAAGCCACAGCTAGTCATCTCTAAATCTCTTACTCTGTGGATGGAACCATCAGCAGCCACAGCTCAGCTGCTCACAGAAATCTTGGAAAGCAAGGGATTTAGGATTTATATCACAACATCTATCAAAGTGGCTCAAGAACCTTCACAGACCTAACGATTTGGATGCACTTGTTTTTTAAAAAGGTAGATTCCCTTTTAAATGTAGAACTTCTACAGAAACAAAATATCTCATGCATGAAATAAATTTCTTCTTTTGAGCAACAGGAATTAGGGGAAATTAGGACGCGGATGAAGGGTGAAGCATGTGTACCAAAATGCAACAGGAGTCACAAAGGAAAAAAATTCCAAACCCAGGTTAAATTTTTCTTCCAAGCTTCTATTGTTTTAGTGATGTGAACAAACATTTCTAAATAGGCTTTCTCACATGTGACCATATTTTGTACTGTCTACATTTAATTGATAAAGTATAAAGTTTGAATATACAGTTGTGGTTAATCAAAAAGTTGATGAACCAATATTTGTATTAAATATTGATTGTTAATAGTGACAAGATGATAGAAAGACTGTTTTCACACATGCACTTTGTAGTGGTGGAGCAGAAGATTCTGTCTAGTAAAATCTTCTACTTTCCATGGCATTGGACCATGACTTTTATTATGCAGACTACAAGTCTATTCCTGGCATATTCCATAATAAGCTATTAACAAGGAAAAAATTCTAGCTGTTCACTAATTCCTCTTTAAATTTCCTCCTTCAATGACTACTCTGGCTATGCATGAGGTGAAGGAAGAACCACCTCCCTTTCAGTGTGTCTTGGGGGCAGTCTAAGCATGCTTAATGCAATCTGAAGAGCATTCCTCACTGTGCAGGAGGAGCGGGAAAGAATGGAAAAGAAAACCGTAGACTACCTAACGAAGATTTCCAGGCATCCTGAAGAGAGAGGATTTCCTCTTAAACTCACTTCTAAGCCACTGGAGCACAGAATGACCAAAGACTGATGCTCACTCTGACTAGTTCTAGTAGTGAAAACAGAGTTCTAATTAAGCAGAAGCAGTATTCCTTGACTATCAGGAGTGAAAGCAAGTATCACCAGCGCAGTTATCAGTTCGCCCTAAAATACTTTGCATGCCACCTTTCAACACAAATTATTTTCATGGAAAGTTTGGTAAAATGCAGACCAAGAGTTTTTAAATTCTGTTGCTTTGATAATAGCTTTAAAACTAGTTTTAAAAACTATACTGAACTTTCTAATAGCCCTAAACTATTATTATAAAGGCTTTTTCTCAATTACCCTCAAAAATTTTTTTATTTCATTTTTGCAAACTTTTCTGAGCAGTACCTTTCTGTATGCTTAGAAGCAGAGGTCCAAGGTGTTCTTGGTCCAAGGCCATCTTGCTACATGCTATTAGGTAATCTGCTGTTTGAGGAACTCAAAAATGACAATAGAGCCCACATTTTTGATCTTGAAGAGCTCTAATTATGACTGCAAATAAACTCAGACATTAAATAGGAAAGCCTGAGCAGATCTACGTAAAATTGAAAGTTTCTAAACACTCCACCAAAAAGAACATTATCCATTTTATTCACAAAATATGTAACCGTATCAGGCTAATTGCATAGAAGCTTCACATAAGGTTGGCTAATACTTCTCTCTGTAGGTATCAACAAAATATATAATCACTTCAGATGGGAGAGCATAAGAAGTAGAGTTGTCTGCACTGTCTCACATGACTTTACGTTCACAGCATGAGTGTGACTAAAACCTCTTAAGTATTCTTTTCCAGAGTTCAATATTTTTTTGTTTCAAAGAGAAAAAAGGTCTGTAGAAATTACAACACAATTTCTTACACATTTGCTTTGATCTAAAGTAGATTCTACATGAAAATGTATCTTTTGGTATTTCTAGGAACAACCCCAAATGCTCATGAAAGAACAATGCAGGTGAATGTGACAGTCCGTGGTTTTATAGGAAGAGGTGAGATGTCATCTTAAAATTTGGGGCTTTCCTATGAGATACGAAAAATAATTTGGAAATGCTTAAAAGCTGTGATTTAGAAAAGACAGGGACACTGACTGAAGGGCTAAACTGAACCACAGAAGATGCAATGTCAGGGAAGGGCAAAGCGTAACCAACATTAGGCTCAGAAAGAAAGGCCAGTATTTATGTATGCTAAGAGCCACAGAAGCTTTTTTTTTTTTTAATTAATCCTATTACTTCATATTTAATATCTTGTGATGGGTATTTTTTCCATTTATCATTCTTTGCCATCTCATTTATGACTGATTGTAAGTTTTGAAAGAATTCTCCAGCAAGAGTGAACTCCTCTGCCTAACCCATATGTTGAGTACAGTAGGCATAGATGGTACATGTTCAGATCCTGATCTGAAGTGAGATGAATAATAGGTAACCAGTATGAAGTAAGCAGAGATGTTGCCCTCTGATTTGGAAAGGGTATCCAAAGAAATTAAATGATATCACCAGTCTACCTCACCTTAAGCCATCATATGATCCAGAATTTAGGTCTCTTATCCACCTTCACAGATGGGAAGAAGGAATAAATCTTAGATGGAGTTGCAACATATGTGGAAAGGTATTTTATCTTAGTTTAGTAAAGCTATGGGAATCATTAATGCTGTGCCATTACCAACTAAGTATCACAGCAATAAAGTATCAGGACAAATTTGTCACAAAGGACTACATGTAAGATGCATAATGCAATATATGATAATCAACTTACAAAGCTAACAATGGCATTTCAGATCTCTTTTTTGGGTACACGAATGCCTGTTATTCTAGATGTCCATCTTCTGGTCACCGGTACAGAGGTTGTATTCATTACTGGGGAATTCATGGTTAAGAAAGTAAACCAAAACTTCCCATGGAATAACCAAGTAGTTATGAAGAATATGCCGGTTAATTAAAGAAAATGTTATGTAACACAATTACAGCTGTGTTTTAGTTCTTCCAGTAGTTCATTCATGATGCTTAATCAAAAGCTCCAGGAACTCAGAGAATTTTTAATAAAGTTTGCTTTTGGAGCTCAAGTTGCTTAACACTTTTAAACTTGCTTGTAACAGCTTTTTTAGTTTCAGTAACTTAAAACTGATCAAATTAAAATGTTGTCAAAAAAGCAGAAAGTATTGGATTACTTGTTAATTGGACTGGAATCAATGGATTTGAAGACACATAAAGTGTCCTCCTCTTAAAAAAGATTTAAAGTGAATGTAAAAAAGAAACTAGATAAGCGGGTGTCTTGGTATAAGTTTTCATCTATTTTATGAGCCTTTTCCTTTCCCAATTATTTTCATCTGCTTTATGGATCTGCAACTTCCCACAGGGTTTGTTCTTTGGGGGATGGGGGCAGGGTGAGTGGGAGGAGGAGACAAGATTTCTTTGGTCATAAATGTCTCTTTTTTTCTTCTTAGAATTTCTTAAAGTCAAAAGCACCTTAAAAATAAGTATATTTGAGATTTTTATGTTCTCTACTTGATAATTCAACTAGTGCTGTTTCTTAATTAGTACTTACTTGTATATTTTAAGAGTTAAGTTCAGAGATTTTTCTTTTCAATGTGAAGGATGAAGTCTTTGCTGTGCAAGAATTTCCAGTCATGTAAGCAAAGAGAGTTCTCCATCTGTGGCTGGGGGCGGGAGCACTGGCCTTTCTCCCACACTGTAGTAGTTACTATAGGAACTATTGTGCCTCCTTCAAAAGGGCTACAGACAGGGTGATTAAAATTCTTCATGGGAGAACCCCCACTCTTCTCCTTGACAATGAAATTCTTCAGGGAGAGGGCTAAGCCTCCAGTTCAAGAATGGCAGCACCTGAGGGAGTGATGTGGCAGAGAGAATCACCGCCGCTTTAAACTGAAGCACAGGGAAAAAACTACTCCTGCATTCTTTTTCTTCCCCTCCTATGAAATACAGGAACATTGGCCAAAACTCCTGAGAAACAGGAGAAGAAACAACTTCATGCAGCCTCCATTATGTAGAGGAGAACGAGGAAAGTAAAGAACAAATAATTTCCATTAAAATCACTAGCAGGAGAAGCAAGAGAACTACACCACCCATAAAACAACTGAGGGTAAGTATTAATATTCACTCTGGCCACCAGCTTCTCTGCAAGGCAGTGAAACCCACTGTGACATGGAAGGGAGGGACCCTTGTCTCTGATACAACTGAATTAGAGCTACCTCCCAGAATCAAACTCACTTTATACTGGTTGTTTTACAAATATTTACAACATCGTCTTCTGCTCTCAAAAATCTAGGAGAAAGAATAATTTACACAGAATGGAAGAATAACAACTGTGATCCTAATAAAGACTGTTCGCTTATATCACACTCTCAGAAACAGATATAATAAGAAGATGATAATGCCACCTATTCTTCAGCAATATGTCAATATTATTAGTCAGCAGCAGCCTTAAAGAAGAGAGAAAAATGGCTCCACATTTCAGTCCAGATAAGATGAGAGATGAAATAAGAGGCAATGTGAAAAGAAGCACAAAAATGTTTTGAAAACTGTCAAATAATTAGATAGGACGGCTGAGAAAGTACTGGTAGAGCCAGCTGCAAAAGTAAAAGATGCTTTAGATATTACTACAGCTTTAATGAAATTGGGTGCAATAATTAAAGCAAGATAGGAGCTTCCCAGGAAAACAAATTGCTATAAAGAGATGGGGAAAAAAGTCTGTAGAAGTATGGAAGAGAAAGAGGCAAAGTAGAGACAGCTAGGTGAGGCAAGGGAGAGAGACACACAAAGGCTGAGGGAATTGAGGGCTTAAAAACCTAGGAATTTAGCAGTGTTTTAAATAAACATCCACTCTGCAAGATTTTGCTCTACCAGCAGTAAAATGCATAAACATTGTGATAGCATGAAGAAATTCCTTAAAATTCAGTTCTCCCCCAAATGAGACATGAGCATGGACTACTTATTCAGGTATAACAATAACATACTTATTGGAGTAATAGATCTATTGTCTTATTTTTAAATTATTATTAAAATTCCTCTGGGAAGAAAACTGCTGTCACCCCTTTCCAGCTCCAGTGCTACAGAAATGGTTAGTGTCATTGATTCTGTTCTCAAGAGGAGGACAGGGTATTAACATCAAGTCAGAACAGTGTTATATAGTGTCAGACTATACTTGCTGGTAAAACTAAGAGGCCTACATCTGTTGTCTTGCGTTTTTTTCCAGTCTGATCCCAAAGGTTCATGTTATGACATTTGTAACATCTGCTACAAATGCGGAGGTAAGTCAGGCACAACCTTATTACTTCCAATCTAACGCTCCATCCATCCACAGGGCTTTCATATGCCACTAGGATGTCAAGGAGACCAAAAGCTGTTCGATCTACATGAAGCAAGGTATAATATATTTCTGAAAGTCAAGAAGGAAAAATCTTGCTTTGTTATGTCTCCCCTTTTTTGTTGTCTTAAATCTTGGCAGTGTTATTTCAGAATCTTCTGCGAACAAAACAGGCAAGCTGCTCCTCCTTAGAGCCAATACAATTGCCTTTTTTATGCCTTAGACAGTGGCGTGTTGGAAACGTGCAAGCTGTGATTCACATCCTCCCTGTTTTTACTAATGCTGAAATATAACCAGCGTCCCCTAACTAAACCCTTGCACACAAATGTCTGCTTTCTTGCATAGCCCTCTGTTCCTTACTTCCTTCTCCCTCTGTTTTGCTGGGCTCACTGCATCATTTTATGGACCAACTTAACTTTTTAAAGTGCTCAGTGGAAAAATGCAACTCCTGGCAGACAAAAAATTTTTTTTTTCGCATGTTTTAACAAAAAAGTAAATGAATAAGGAACAAAAAATACTAAGATGCCTTACAACTAGCATTCTTTCCATTAGCTTCTCATTACTACTGATGGAGTAACAGATGTGAACTTTTATTGATATATCCCTGGAAGTGTTTAAGGCCAGGCTGGATGGTGCTTTGAGCAACCTGCTCTAGGGAGAGGTGTCCCTGCCCATGGCAGGGGGGTTGGAACTTGATGATCTTTAAGGTCCCTTCCAACTCTGACCATTCTATGATTCTATGATATCCACAGTACTCGAAGATCTAAATACTTAATTATTAGTGGCCTAAGATACTGTGTGCTACAAGGGCTATCCTATCACTGCCAAGTGTGATTCTAAGGCTACGCATTTCCCAACTGTCTGCACAGGAAGCCAATCATTTGCTACGTGGCTGTAATAGCCCACTGAATTTGCTTAAGAAATATATATAACCTCTTCTGACATGAAGTGGAATGTAATTTTAGAAACTAACAGCTTTTGATGTTTCTGAACTAGGTAATATGTTCAACACTCAGGATCAGACACCAAAAAAACCCAAACCAACACTGGAAAAGAACAGACCCTCTCCCCTATGTTAAGTGAATGCTAAAAATTTAAAAATACATCAAACATTGCTCTCGGTAAATGTAGGAGTCGCATTCATACATATAAAATCCAGCCAGGACATAACCAGACAATTACTGACTAATGCATTGTTAAAAGACCAAAGCAGTCGACATACTGAAATGAATTCAAGTGCATAACTGTTTAGAATTGTTCCTGATTCTAAGGTGAATTTAAGGCTTTATTGCTTTTACAGACTTCGCTCTATGACTAGTGGATTTGTTTGTGTGCTACGTGCCTTTCTTCCTTTTTGTGATACAGTCAGAAAAAGATATAACGAAGATTCATAAATGAAGTGAGACTGGGTACAAGTCTGCAATCAATCCACATTTTCAGGGAAGAAATTGGTACCAGTTGCCAGAACTTAACTATGTAATTAACTGAGGACCCTGGTAAGAACCAACTGTGCCACTAGTCAATTATTTTCGCTTGTCTTCCAGCTGCTGCTATTCTCTGTTCTTAAGGGAGACTGTAAGAAAATGCAACCATTGAGAATTTGGCCATTTCAAAAAACAACTGAAGAAATTTAAGGAGATTACCAAGACCAGCTGTGGTAGAACTGTAACAAATGCTTAAAATATATTGGAAGCAGTCATTAATTTCTCACTAGGAAGGAAAGAAAAAAAAAATAATAATTTTTTTCACCAAGAAGTTTTATAAGAGCTAAAATAGTATTTCAGAATTGCTGAGAACTGAAAAATGACCATGCATGAGCTATGCTGGAAATCCCCAAGTCCTAATGAAGCAGGCTTCAAGGGAAGTGGTCATACACATCAGAATACTGGTTAAGTCATTACAAGTGGGAGAAAGTGCTTGTTTTTATAAAGGCACTGCTGCTTATTAAAAAAAAAGAAAAAGAAAAAAAGTTGAGCCAAAGCCCCTGTAGTAAAGGCAAAGACCTTCCAGCACTTTGGATTGAGTTCTTAATAAAAAAACGCCAACAACTGTGCTACCATTTGTAAGAGTCTGTTTCAGCAGTTTTTAAAAAAACAGAACCTCTTGGAAATCCTAATGACTGTTAAGAAGAATAGTCAAATCTTTACTGGAAAGAGCAATATGATCTTTAAATCTTTCCTAAGGTTAAAAGAATTAATACAGTTCATGATGAATAACTCTGAGAATAAATTATAAATAAGAAGTTCACATATTTTCTGTTATTAGTATTATTGGCTCAAGCACAAGACTGGTGTTTCCCAATTTATTTGCACAATCATGTGAGCGAAATCCAGTTTCCTTCACCTTTGCAGAGCCCCTACCAGGGAACTATGGAAAAGTTTGATCAGAAGACAACCAGAACAGTTATGGAAGTGAGAGCTTAGTAACGAGAAAACAGCAAGCAAACTCTTTACAATCAAAGAGAACGTTGAGTGTAAGCAAAACTTTCACTTCAGCAGAGCTGCATTCATTAATATCAGGAATGAATTTAGCTCAAGATTCTTTCTGCACTGAGGGAAATCATTCCTTTTATTTGATTATGTCATAGCTAAGATTCGCACCTGCTACCTTGAAAAAGTCAAGCCTGTCCCCCTATAAGACAAGAAGCATGGTATTCACAGTTCAAAATATACCTTGAACATCTTAACCATCAGAGTTCAGTGGGTTATTCTACCCAGTTATTTTGGTATTTTTTAGCAAATTAACTTAAAGGCATCAAAATTAATTACCCACACACTACTTGAATCAGGCATGGACACAGATGGTTACCTCGACCTAGGGGGCAAAGTTTCGTTTTGCAATATAACACTCTTAAATCTTTAAATTAGCTCTTTCTCACTTTCTATGAACACTGATAAATATATCTCTTCGTTTTGTTGGGGTTTTTTTCCCCCCCTTAATAGCTTTACAATTATATTGATAATGTATTGCATTTAGACAGCTTCTCAACAATCATATTTTATTATACACCCACCAAAGCTAAGGTAATACATGTATGTGTTTGATAGAAATAATTTGCTTGATATAGCAGCTCAGGAGTCTGTGAGTTGAGATTTTCTGAAATAATGTCCTCAAAATCCTTTTCATATTTTGTTGCCTTCCAACATCACTTTTTCATTCCTAAACATATTATTTCTCATGCTGCCTCAGTCTAACTGAAGAACTAGATTTTCACAGCTATGTAATTTGTAACCAAAGCCTATTAATTTAAAAAGAAAAGACTTCTTTTTCCAGATTATAATACAATACGATACTTAAACAATACAGAGTTGAATGAAGATTGGTCAGACTCAGCACTGTACACACTGCTGCTTTTTTTCTCTCCTGTCACCCACAACATTTATACAACCTGCAGGAACACTAATGAGTAATGCCTGAAACTCTTTATCTACTTTTCTTATTTTTTTTTTAGCAACTTCCTGGAAGACAGTTTGTATTCTGATATTTTTCATCATGAATCTGCTATCTTAAGTGTGTTTTGGATTATTTTAAATGGTCTGAGGTACATCATACAAAATATTGATGCACATCAAACAACATAATATTCTGCTAATACTAACTGAAAATTTGAGAAATTTTCTTGAAAAAAAATACAATTCCATTCAACAATGCTGTAGGAGGGCATGTCAGAAATGCAGTAAGTTATTTCCTGTGAATACTGACAAACAAATCTTGCAATGCAAAGGCTTTTCCATACAAATGCATTATTATTGCAAGGTATATTCTACTTCTCTCCACAAATAAGACAGAGAAAGCACTAGAAAAATTAAATACTGAGCAAAACTGCCCCAACTTTTCCAAAAGTATCACTAAATAATTCTGCTCCAAGCTTCTGAGAATAATTCTCACATAATAGTGATCCCTTCCTCTGCAGGAGATGAGAATCTGAGGAATGAAGAGGCACCTACCTGGCTGGAAAAGACAGACATTGCTGTGACAGCTCATGGACAGATGTCTTCTGAAGAGAAAGGTTTATTTTGGTGAGTGATGACTTAAAAAAAAATAATAATTGTGACTCTTTCATAGATAAAAGGAAAAGCGGATGGCAGAAAGAATAGACTGAAAAACACTCGCAATAAAGGAAAAAATATTTTGAAAAATGTAAACTGAAGGGTAGAATTATGGATAATCTAAACAGAATGTTAAAGCTGTGTCTTGTTTACAACCCTCCCGAAAGCTCCATGCAGCAAAGTGGTCTCCACTGCAGCGTTAGCTTAAGGTACAACTCCCATCTCGGCTTGTACCTCACCCCATTCTCAAACAGAAACCTCCAGCTCCATTGAGGTGACGTTTTAAGTTCACTACTTAGTTAACACTTCAGATGGCTGCTTGAGTATTGCTGACACTGAAGATAATAAGGCAACAGGGACTCAACTTCACTCTGAGCTGCATGTACAACACACCTGTGTTGCTAATCCATTTGTTCCATGAGGCTCAAACCTCCTTTTGAACCACTGGCACATAATATCTTGAGCTGGGCCAAGGGTATGTCTACAGTCACAACGTAGGCAAATACGGACAACCTGTAAATGGGTTAATGTGGCCACTGATAAAGGTCTAGCTGTGCTAAAAAAAAGACTTCCCAAGAAGCAAGATAAAATAACTTAATCTCTGTGTTTTCCAGGCTGGGCTGCTTCCAGTCCCTGAGCTGTGTAACCAAATTCTGTCTAAAAAAGAATTGTTAATTAATTAACTTATCTGTTAAAAGTTAAGTTAAGGAAAAGAAAGAAAACCCATTGTACAAAAAACCCTGAAAGGGACTGAGCACACCCTTTTTCCATGTCATATTTTCTTCTCTTACACTACCTCAACCGATTTTTACTTTCCACACTTTTCTTCTTTTTTCCCTTAATTTTCATATTTCACACTAGCTTATTTGAATTGCACTTTCAAGCACACATAAGTCCCTAAAGAAAAAGAAGTTCATTATGATCAGAGAACCTAAAGCTGTGTTGTGGGATGTGAAATGGATCACCTTCCCGGGCATGTGAAGTTCCATAAGGCAAGGTAGCTGGGAATGAAAATACTGAACCAGATTTATTAAGTTGAACCGGCCGAACAATTTAAATTTACTCAATAAACGTGTGCACACAGACCCTCACCCGTAAACCTTTGGATGCTACTCCAAAAAGCCATGTCCTGGAGGGAATTTAAAACACAACAACATAGCTTTCATTAAAATCACACTGCAGAAAAGCTAGTATTCACTCCACCAGTTTCAAGGACTCATCGTCAAAGAGGAGTCGTCACTTGCCTCATTTTGTTATTGATAGTGGAGTTCCAAAGGGTTGCAACCTACCTTTTTTGATGTTGACCCCCTAAAAATAATAATCTGTCTGCACTTTGGAAAGGGATATATTTAAGCTCTTCTTCGAACAATACTGGCTAGAAAGGAAAGGGAAGTTATACTGTTCCATGCATCGTAAGAGAGCTGCAAATCAAGTGTCACAACACAATGTACAATGTCAGCTTTTAAATTATATTTCCTTAAAGTCCATATCACAAATCGAGGGAATATATAGTAATTAATGAAGATACAATTTCTCCCACCAATTTTTGACTATGGTTAATGTATTGACCGTTGACAATAACTACTTTCTGGGCTCAACATAAGAGCTTGACATATTTCTGTATTTGGTGAACACCTGACAAAATTTCCAGGAAAGTCCAAAATAATTTAATTTTATTAATCATAAAACAGAACCAGGTGTTTTTATCATGCCTATAGCAGCAAAAATTTCAAACATCACCATCTCCTTCTGGCAAAAGGTCAATATGTCATCTTACAAGCTCCGCTTCTCTTCAAAGGGTGGTACTGATTCCACAAACCAGGCATAACACTAGCTTGTGGACACAGTCGTCCACTGACTTTTTCACAGAATCATTGAATGGTTTGGGTTGGAAGAGACCATCAAAGATAATTTAGTTCCAATCTCCTGACACGGGCAGGATCATCTTTCACTAGATCAGGTTTCTCAAAGCCCCGTTCAATTTGACTTTGAGTATTTCCAAAGATGGGGTGTCCACAACTTCTCCAGGCAACCTGTTATTTCACCACCCTTATCATAAAAAAAAATATTTTTAAGCCCAATCTAAACCTACCCTCAGTTTAGAACTGCTGCCCCTTCTCCTGTTATGGATTTATGAATGCTGGCCAGCATAACAGGGCCGAACCCTAGGATCCTGCAAAATAAAACCCAAGTAAAGGCTTCCAATTCCTCTTTTATTACTTTTCAGTTTACTGCTCATGTTGGGTGCTAAATGAGACTACTCAGAGAGAAGAATACAACTAATCAAACCTATTCTATAACAGTCCTGTCACTACAGCCCCTGGTAAGAAATCTTCCTCTGTCTTTCTTATAAGCCCCCTTTATATATTGAAAGGCCACGATAACGTCTTCCTGGAGCCTTGTCTTCTCTAGCCTGAACAACCTCAAATCTCCCAGTTGTTTTTTTTTTCATAGAAGAGGTGCTCCAGTACTCTAGACATTTTTGTGGCCCTCCTCTGGACCCACTCGAACAGGTCCATGTTTGTCTTGTACTGGGGACCCCAAAATTGGAAGCATCACTCTAGATGATGAGGGCCAGAGAAGGAAAATCAATTACGTTGTTCTCTTGGCCATGCTCCTTTTTATGCCGCTCAGGATAAAATCAGTTTTCTGGGCTGCAAGTGCACGCTGTTGGCTCATAGGCAATTTTTCATCCACCACTATGCCCTGAGTCCTTCTCGGTAGGGCTGTTTTCAATCAATCCATCCCCCAGTCTGTACTGGCTTTGGAGATTCCCCTGACCCATGTGCAGGAACTTGCATTTGGCCTTGTTAAACTTCATAAGGTTCACAAGGACCTATCCATCTGTATTCATCCTTATTTCTTCCCCCAGAGCCATGTGAATGATGGAAAGTGGCATCGGAGCACCACTTCAAGTAACACTGCAGAGGCTTAATCTAGACATTCTTGCCAGTAATATCAACAGGCAAGAAACTAAATACTAGCACTTGCTGATCATACAATTTTGCATCTGCTGTCTATCCAGCTTGAGACTGTCTTCTTACTCCTGGCTCACTTCATGCCAGCTCCTGTACAACACTCCCACTCCATATCATATTGCATTCAACTTACTGAAAACTACTGTGTCTGGCATCAAGCCTTTCTGGCAACTCCTGGCAATATTTAAACTGATTTACTAATTGTTTCTGAATTTTGTCCTTCAGTTTACTGAAATAAAATTGTTTAGGTTTATGAGTTTGACAAACATAAGAGGATGGTTAGAGCTGATTTAACACAAAAAATTTTCTCTGGTCAGTTACTTACAAGAAGTTAATAAATAGTAAGTAACCATTTTCCAAAACTGTGAATGAAGTGGGTCTTTGGCAGTGCCCCCTTGATCCAAACAAATACTTAGATATTTACTTTTAAATTTAAGCACATTGACAAACTTCCCACAATAATTTAAATGCAGAAGCTAACAAGGAAAGGAGTATATTTTAAATAGTGTGCAGGGTAGATGCTTGTTTAAGTTCAAGTAAGAACTCTAAATCTCTCTCCAAACTGTTTATTCAGTGATGTTCTATGGAGAGAAATGGGAGATGGGCTTTTACGACTTCTAAAGTACTTCTAGTCCAAAACTCTTTTATAAAAGTTATGCAATAAAAGAGTGGTTTTGTTCTGTTTTATGTTGCAATACTGCACTTAATTGTCTGTTCAATAACTTGTCATAATATAAATTTATCTAAACTAATAAATGATTCATAGCTCTAAAAATATCCTGTGATGGTCGAAGTTTAGCAGAGAGAACAAACTTTATTTGCATTTAAAGTTAGAACAATTGTGATGGTATTTAATGTTTCTCAACATACAGAGATTTATTGCTTCATTCTTTGTCAAATAATAGTTTTCTTAGTTAAAATAGAGCTGCCGGCTTAGTTTAAAACCCAAAAGAAACACAAAACTCCATGGAGCTTCTTGGAATAATTTGCTAGAGTGACTCCATGACTGAAACACACTAACCCAGATATTCCCAACCACATAATAGTAGAGATGTAAAGGTCTAGATAAACAGAGGAAGACCCTGGAAACACCCCCTAAAGCCTTCTGCCCACCCTATTCTGCAAGCATGATCGACTGTGTCATGTTTATTGTCAGCCCATCTGGACAACAGGTGCGGTACTTAATGGCCACAGGGTATTTGATTATTGACTAGTGAATATTTCTGCATGACACAATAGGCTGCAGACTGACCCTCAGCAACAAACAGACTTCCTACCCATTTCTACATTCAAAATCTCAAAAAAAACCCAAACAA
>VXBW01005228.1:1998491-2134587 GCA_013400375.1 Thinocorus orbignyianus | reverse complement strand
AAGTTTGATACATAGGTTCCACATACTACTCACATCCGTCAAATACTTAGCTTGGCAGGCTTGTACAGAGTCTATTAAAGGGGGGAAAAAAAAAAAGTGCATGAATTTCAAGCTTGGGGGCCTCTAATTACCTTGTGCTTATAAGTTTTAACTACAAAACGCAGATAAATTGCTGCACTAAAACCACAGAAGATCCTCCACCCGATTGGTGCCAACATATCTAAAGCTCAGCGATGCTGATCCCATGGAGACTTTTCCACTTAGTCCTCAGAGAATTCATTTTGGACCCGTTTCTAATGAGTATATAAAGGATTACTTGGATGTTTTGGTAAAGCTACCCAATAAATTAGTCCATCTGAAATTTTATTAGCTACAAAGTGTTCCAGTGGTCATATAGCTGAAGAACACTGAGGGAATTGAAGGCATATTAGTCATTTATTTAGGCAGATACCAGAGATCAGTACTCAGTACAGGCTGTTAGTTGTAACATTAAGCTAATTGGCTAATAGTTGCAGCAGTTCTTATAGGGTTTTTGTACTGAGAGGTGTGACCCCTTCTTGAACCAATTTATGTAAACCCAGAGGGAGTCCTAAATTTATTCCAGTTTCGTGAATGCATGGTCTGGTTTAAGAAACCAAAAGGAGTATGCATAAAAAACACTGTCAACCAAACACCTAAAATTTACATGCTGTCAGCTGGAAAGCTTTCTGTTTAACAAATTATTGAGATAGTAAACATTTAAAATAAATGTAACAATTTAGTATTAAAAATGGTCATATATCAACCAGTGCATATTGTGGGGCTGGTTTTTTTTTTTTTTTTCTCAACCATACCTTTGGCTATTTATCTAGTTGCAAACTTTTATAGATGTGAACTATTTTAAGAAGTCCTTTGGAAATGGCCTGAGGTAATTTCAAACTTAACAGACCCTGTCCCACCAGAGCTCATTACAGTGAATTTTACAACAAAGTACCCTCTACTTAATTTTCAGAGCTTAGCCAAGCGTACTAGAAATGCAGCGTATTAAGTGCAATTAATGGTATAATAAAAGCAGTGGAAGACTGTTTAAGACTCGAGAACCAGCAGTAAACAGGGGCTCCGTGTTCTCTAACAGTCAGCGATGTGTCAAAGTGCCAGAAGTGTGAGATTTCCTCTGCTGGGGAAGGAAAAAAAAAAGAAGCAGCATGTCCTGTTGGGAATTTAAAAAAATTTTCTGTCCTTCAACATGCCCACAAAGATAGAGTGAAAAAGGATAAAAAATTTTCCCTCCAGTTATGCCACTAGCATCCCCTCTCTCCTCTTTGAGCTGGAATCCAAAACAATAAGCTCATATTCCCACCAGTGAAGAAAATAGGCAAATTCAATTCCATAAAAAGTGAGACTAATAGTAAGTGACTCATATAATACACAGAATGATCTGGTTTCATAACTAACAAAGTTTACTGTCAAATGACAGAAAGGTAAGTGAAATATCATTTTTGTCACAGGAAATAATAGCAGCTTCTTATTTAAAATAAAACAACTCACAACTAAACTGGGCTATTGACTATGAAAGTGCTGCAACTGTTCAGCATGGAATTATCTTGATAACTAAACCATCACTCTTAGAAATGAAATGGATTCTTGCCTGAAACTAAAAAAGAAAAAAAATGTTAAAGGCAGAAGACAACCAACTTGTCTGGACTAATAACTAATAGAAGACAACTGACCTCTCCTGAAGAAATCAGTGACTAAATTCTTTTATATGGGACTAATCTCTTTTTTTATTTCTAATCTTGAGCCTTATTTTCATGCATTTATCTCAATTATTTACTTTGGCAAAAAGAGACCTCTGTACCCACACTGATAAGCAGTTGATTCATATGAGTGGTCCTTCTGATTCACAGAAAGGAAGTGGCTTACAACCTGGTCTTACGGTGAAATTTGAAAGCACAAAAGGCCTTGATTACCCGTGGCCTACAGATCTCATAGTCATTACTTTGCACACAGTGAATTTAAAAAAAAGTTACATGAGCACTAACGGTAGAAAAAGTTCTGATGTTGTTCTCTGCACAAGAATAACAGATTTATAAATTGTGAAATAAAAACAATTTCCAATTTGTAGTACATAAGTAGTGTCACATAGAAAAGCAACAGGAAAAGATGCAGAATTTCAATGTACCTTCCCCCAGTAACAGAAAAATGTAGTAGACCAACCTCTGTTTTATGCTTCCATTTTCTAGTAAAAAATACACATTAAGTATATTTTCACTTTAAAGTTGGTTTGAGATGTTAAAGGACATAAATAATAAAGAAAAAAACCCAACAAACAAAACACAACAACCTTCCTGTTATTTGTGGACTACACTGCTAGTAATATCTAAGTTAACTCTGACTGAAAATCCCATATGTAGACTTAGAAAATAACAGTATGTAGAAAGACAAAAAATATTTTGACAGTAGATCTCATTACTGACTCAGAATACATAGAAAAATTAAACACAAGCACTTCTCCTGCTCACAAAGCATATCAATACATCTATTTCTGATGTACCTGTTATTCAGTACTATCTTCTGAGTTATGAAAACATTTCCAAGATGTCATTGAATGTTTCCTCTTGCCCATTTCCTCTGCTAGCTGAACCTCATACATAGGGACTGTGCCTCCATGAAGACTCTTTTGCTGCTGACTTCAGATCTATGTATTTACAGCATTCCAATTATATCTATCATTTTCACAGTAACATAACTCTGCAACTATCACTTCGATACCAAAAAAACCTAATGTTGTTTATATAGGTTTAGGTAGACCACAGAGAAAAGATCATCATGTTATTTCAGTAGATTAATTGTCATTCATGTCTCCTACTACTCTTTAAAACCACACAGTAGATAATGTATCATTTTATATTGTATTACCATATTCTATGATGTAATTATGAAAAATGTTAACCACTGCTCAGTAAAACACTACAATTACTGCTGAAATAACCACAGTGGCTTGAACGGTGTTGACATAATAATAATAAAGTCTAAGAAATGTGTTAGAGTTATAAATTTCAATAGAGACTAATTACAAAAAACTGAGCCGATGGCACTAGAAACTGAAACTTATTCGAGGCAAGGAATTACCACCTCTGTCATGAAACCAAGAAACGATGGTTGAGCTTGACTAAAGATACATAAAAAGATCACATCTTGCTGTTGCTGAGAAAGTCATAACAACCAACAAAAGTGATTCTCTGGCAAGCGATTTTTTGTTAGCAAACTACTGAAGAGAATCCAAAGAAAGAAATCTCTCAATAATCTCATTCCACTTCGGAGATGCCATGGTGCATTTGGGAAATCAAAAGAAATTTCAAGGTGGAAGGTGTACAATTTGAGGAGCATTTCAGGTAATGCAAAGCTACAACCTTGAAAGCTATGAATAACCCAGCTTCCCTAAACTTTTGGGAAACCCAAATAGGTAAGTGTTACAGAGCACTTGCAGGGAGAACAGTATGACTAGTTTACCGAGAAAAACTAAATAAGTGTTTAGAAACATAAAATATGAAAGACGGAACAGCAATTTTTTTGAGAAGAAAGAGTGAGATAATAGCTTTTGTAAGTAAGAAGATGGGGAAGATTACTGTGCCTTGAAAGGGAACTACATAAATATGACATTCATAAGCTGAAAGAAACTACATGTTGACACAAACTAGGGACTGGTAACATCTGGTAGAATCTTTTTCCGCCAAGCTGGAGTTTCAGTCTAGCTCACATTTCTATACTTGAGAACTATGACACAAGTTGGTGGTCTCAGACCAGCTCTCAGTGGACATGCATTTATCAATAACAGCGTGCTCTTCAGTTCCTCCTGCAACAAGGCAACACAAATTGACCAGTGTTGAACTCAAATTCTGGAACCTACTGATACCTCATGGTCAGTTTGGAGCATATCTGTGAAACAGTGAAGGAAGAGCATGCTAGAATTGGCTATGCTGACTCTGCACAATTTTTTTGCCTTTTAAGGGGTTGCTAGCCATGTGGAACAGCTGACCTAACATCCTTTTGTATGAAGTAAAGCAAAATAACATGGGATAAGAAAAAATATTTTCAGACTGGTTAAATGAAAGGCTTCAAGGGGCTAGGATGCAAATTGAAAATGTCAGCAGATGGGGATTTACGAGAAGTGGAATGTGGTCTCTCTTCGCCTTCTCTCATATCTTTATCTCCCCCTCATTAGAGTTGTTTTGCAAAGTTTGTGTATTCCTTGCCATGGCTGGGGAGGTTTCTGCCTGTTTCAAAGAACATCTGGATCCAAACCTGGCTGACAGGCTGAATGATTTCTGTAAATTTCCATGTAAACTCACAGAAAAATTAGAACAAAACAAAAACCCACAAAAACGCTGGATGTGGAGTCCGTCTATCCGCACGTCACCAAATTACTTAAAAAAACTTTTTCAGAGAAGACACGGGTTTGATGACTGTGTGGGATAGCTCACTAGTAGCAGAGATCTTACTTATCCAACTGCAATACAAAATAAATATACAGATATTGGCACAGAAACAAAAATTTCAGAACTGAAACTTAAAATAAAAATCCAGGTAGAAGAATAAAAAACAGAACGAATGAAACTATGTTCCAGACTTAACATGAATAATATAATCTCAATATTCTTAATACAATGATCATCACTATACTGAGCACTGGGAATCAGGTCAGAGCAAAGAATAAAAGAAAATTGTATTAATCACAATCTCCAAAGGCAGGCCATAAAAGCCATATCACACACACTGAAAAATAATTCATTAAACTATATCCCAGCTGGAAGCAGAGAAAAACAAACAGAATAAAAAGACACTAAGCAGCAGGGAGAAATAAACTTTATGGAACTGCCAAAGCATGAACAATAGGGCGAAAAAAAAAAGAAAGAAACAATAAACGTGTCTGGTTTATTGGTAAAATAGCCACGTTAGGACAGACATGAGAATTAAATTTAAAGCAAAACCCGATATACTGAGATAATGCCAAGCCTGAAGTATCAAAATTATCCTATAGCAGTTTAGGACATTCAGTACTTGCAAATTGTGGTTTGGCAGTACCTCACAATGAAAGCAGCATCACTAAATGCTAATCATTCATGGAGCATCAGGCACATCTCAGAGTTATGTACCGCAAGATGAACTGAAAGTGAAAATGTCCACATTTCAGGGCTGATTGTTAAAGCCAAAGTATGCATAGCCCCTCCATGGGAAAGAAAGAACACTTTTCTCTGCTAGCTTGTCTTCAGGTTTGATTTAGTGATGAAAAGTAGTACTTTGCATAAACATTTCCAAGAGCCCTTTTGTAATGTTACATACCTCCTTTTTTTTCTTTTTGAGGAACAGATGGGAGAAGGGAACACTATGGTAATGCATTCCATTGTATAATAGAATTAAAAATAAGGAGAAATACCACACAGATGTATTCTGCTCAAAGAAATTAATACTAGCCGCTTTGAGTCTTTGCTAGCTAATATTAAAAAAAAATTGCCCTCCAGTTTTGGCTTCTTCAGTTTTCCTGTACCCTAAAAGCTTGATTTACAGTGGTGTTTGGCAGCCACAGCTTATACAGGCTTCATCGAGTTGTGTTTTCCCAGAACAGTTGAAAATGCGGCCCAAAGTGTTTGCAACAGAAGCACCCCAAGCCACTAGCAACTTTGGAAAATTTCAGCCCAGTCATCTACCAGTTTCTGCTGCAAGTGAAGTCTTTATAAGCACAAATGCCAGTATATGCATATGTATAAACAATGTACAAATGGTGGTGCATCATAAATGTAAAATATAAATTGTTAATAAAAATAATAGTTAATTAAAATTGGGGTTGCATTTTACATACACTGAATACAACAGAAGGAGGATGGATTTTTCAGATGAGCCAAGGGGACTGTTGGTGCCCAGCTTCCAGTAAAACACAGAGGAAACTGAGGTCTCAGATTGCTTCAGATTCTTTAATGTCACCGTTAGAAAGTATTAAATCAATTATGTCTGAACATAACTCATGCACCAGTCATTGACATATGACAAAACAGACCTTAAACTATGAGTTATTGAAGTCACTGAATGAAAGCATGTTTTTTCAATTAAAAAAATGCTGTATATCCCGGATACAGTTTTATGAAAGCTCAGTAAGGATTCATGGTAAATGTTCTCACAGAAGACATTAAGCATTTGGAAATGCCAAATTCCTGGATGGTAATTCTTTCTCTCCCTCTTTTCCCCCTTTGACACTGACTCCGTACTTCACGTTATGGGCTAACAACCTGCAAATTATATCTTTATAAAGAAAAACTGTTTTTCAGCTAAAGGAATGAATAAAATTATATTTGACACATCAAAATTTCTTTCCTCCACCCTTCTTTTTATAACTGAAAAAGAGTCAAACTAATTTAAACTAAATCTGATTTAAAAATCCTGCTGAGCTGAGACTTTTAAATACCAAGTTTCAGCCTGGAGTGAATTTTTATGGCTCTGTTATAAACACCTGAAAAACAGCAGGTGCCATAATAATATACAGTTCATGTTTTTATATGATTTCCTTAGTTTCAAAAGTAGATTCTAGTCAAAGTGAGGGTTTTTTCTAATTTTAACTTGTTATGGATATTACACTACCAATGAAATGCTTACAAGCCAGAATTAGTTTGGAATGAACACATATGTACGTGTTTTATAGTTTATAAAATTATCCAACGGATACATTCACAATTTGGCTAAGATAAGAAAACACTTCCGTTAGAAAGTCTATGAATGGTGATCAGAAAACTAAAGCCCTGCCAGAGAAAGCTGGTTAGACATCTCTCAGTGGCGTGTGGGGCATTTTAATGCACTCTGTTAGAATACTCAGTTCCATAATAATTTCAAGATCCATTCAAGTTGTTTCAAAACAATGCAAGTATTATTTCAAATAGTGACAAAAATAATTGTATTCTTTAGGTAAACATATGTGTTCTCAATCCTTCAGGTTTAAGAGTTTAACTATTGGGAAGAGCTCAAGAAAAGTAATCCAAATAATCTAAACATGAGAATGCAAAGTGGATTTGACAAATTGCATTAAACTCTGCTGTCTGGATGACCTAATTCAGAATTAATTTTGATGCCTTCCTACCTAATACACTTGAGAAGCAAAATAAACAAAAAATAATAAATAAAAGTTAGAGTAAAGTAGGTACAAGCTTCATTTGCTGTTTCGTAGCTTATGTGCACACATTTACTGCAAAAGCACACAACAGCTTCACTTTAAATGAAAGATGGTCCTAACAACATGACATTTGGCAGGGGTGAAAGTATACACCTGGAACGTTCCTGTGAAGACCCTGATGGTACACAAGTTTACACTCTACTTTATTTCAAAGCAACTTCTATGCACCTGTCTATACGCTGGTGTAGCTTTACTATGACATCGTATACTTAATTTTGGTATATTTTCCTGACTGAATTAAGAAATTCTATGACTGGATTTTGAACAGCTAAAAGACTATATTTATATTAAAAATCACATTGATATTAAGGTCTGATTTTGCTTGTTGTTTTCTGCTCACAACTTCCAGTTACAGATGTAGGAAGTTGACATGCAAATGATCATTTCTGCAAATGAAAAAATTTCCATGAAAACTTGCATATGTAAATGAACTAACTCTATTCAGTTCTTTGGTGTCATCTTTGATTTTTTGGTCATCTTTAGGCTCCAGTCCAGCAAAGCTCATATGCACAATCTTCTCTTGAAATGGAGAAGGCTTTAGACAGACCCACCTATAAATTTACAACTTAAGCACGTGTTTCAGTAACTTCCAGATTAGCACAGAAGTAAAATTTCCATACATCTTAAAAGGATTTAGAAGCAGATTCAAAAGGGTACTTGGGACACCTAAATCCAAGATTCCTGATCCCCAAGACCTTCATTTAGCTGCCACTGAACCATTTGAAGTATTCGCATATTTCCCTCTTTGCTCTTCTGTGTTTCCACACCACTGGTGCAGTTCAGTGCCCTTTTCATAAAATGTCTGTGTTTTTATGCTACAACGGCAGCTCTCAGAAGGAATGCTCAGTTCGTGCCTTCTGCACTAGGTACTGGTAATAAATGGCAGCTGGCTGCCTATTTTAGAAAATTCAAATACAATAATAATAAAAAAACCAACAAAACACCACCAAAATGATTACTCGATAACCTACACAAGCAGTCTTCAAAGGAAAGACTGGAGCCATGGCTACATAAAGCGGATTGTCAAAATTACCAGAGAGCAACATCCAGAGCAGAAAGGAGCCTCTCACATTTGAGGACAATCTGTAGGCTGGAGGAACCAGGGAGGGCATATTCTTCCAGCATAAGCAATACAGGTTTCTGTCTTCCCAATGAGAGAGAGAGCTCCGTCTCACGCTTCCCAGTAAACACACCAACTAGTAGCTAAAGGCCTGGGGAAAGACTGTTTGTTCTTCTGCAAGCTTGTTTTCAAAGGGACATGAAATACTCTTCCAAACCTCCACTTTGGAAAGCGGTTTCTGTCAGGAGAAGGCTTTGGGCTCTGTAGGAGAGGTTGCCTGGCAATACAACATGACTGCTATCCTCAGAGGTTCCTTCAGGTCTAGCACTACCCAACACATGAGCACCGGTGGACACCATTTTGAGAGCCCAGGTTACACCAGGGGAAGCCCAGGCTAAAATGGCTGCCGAGGTTACTGCCATCACCTACACAAGTGACAGCTGAGGCACTTGCTTGGCAGCACCTGAATTTCCACAATTCACAGCCTGGTATTTTAAAGTAAATGGGCAAAATTTTAGCCTGCAAGTGTCAGGCTAGAAACCACAGTTTTATGCAGGATGTGCTCAACTGCCTGTGCAATAGGAGGATGAATGGACTGCTGGAAACCTAGGCCTTCTCATGGACATGGGTGTTAACGCCACTCTCATTCATGTAATGTGAGCCATGGAGACACATCCTGCATCTTCCCCTCCAGGTACACCCTGTGTTCTGCAACACCATCAACATGAGTATAAGGATTATCATTATTGTTCAGGCAAATCCAGCTAGGTTGTATAATAAACATGTTAATACAGGAAGAGTGGTAGCCTACATAAAATGGAAAGGTTAATAAAGTCCTTCCTATTACCTTTCTCTCCCAGAGTTTGTCTTTGATGTGCCATGGGAGGCTGAAGAGAGTGATTGCCACTGGGGATTTTGAGAAAAAGTAGCCTTTGGCTTAATATAGAACCTGAAGGTTAGGGTAGGAGTATGTAGACTAGGAGAATTTTCTAGCTAAACTTTATCACGTGTTCATTTTCATTTAAAACATGCAATTTCTTTTTTATTAATTCAATTTCCTTCAAGCACATGCATAAGTTACAAGACGCAGATGTGGATTTTAGGCACTAATATTAAGGGAATAATAATCACAAAATACTAAATCTTTTATCAAGGAGATCGCTATTTGAAGGGACACAAAGGTACTTCAGAATGTAATAAAGCCATTAGTATACACAATAATATGGGGTTTGACAAATGGTAAATTTTAAGTATTCCTCCAGACTTACAATTTTTTCACTCAAAACCATCATTAGTCTGAATCATTCAGTTCTTATAAAGCTTAAGTGCTCCTCTTCGGTCCTTAAACATGTGTTTACCTTTCGGTATTCACTTACCCTTACTTCACTTGAAAATGAGTTAGCTATGAGGTACTGTACAATAACTAAGCACAAGCAAAATGTTTTGCTAAACAGGAGTGGATTAAGTGTTCAATACTTTACTGAATCAGAACCCCAATTAGCATCTGCAGCTATGGCAGTTGTCTTAGCTGTAGAGTAAGTCCAAGTTGAGCAGTTCTACCGACATACTGCAGCCTCATGATAGAAGGTGTTGCACTGGTACAAACTCCCTCTGCAGAATCACTTTTGTTGACAAATCTTCTGAAGGCAACTTTTAACGCCCAGATTTTATTCAGGAATGTCCAGTGTTCCTCAGGACAGCATGAAGTTTGTATAAAAGGATAAAGCAGGCATTAACCCTCTGCCTTTGAATTAGCCAACAAAAATATGATTGTGCATCCATGCCTAAATTAATTCAAATCTACAGTGCTCTGCTGATATTAAGTATTAGTATTTGTAGAACCATGGTCTAAACATATTTTCTCTGCAAAGTATCTACTTCTTTTTGCTGACAATAAAGTTCAGTTTAATTCTCCATTTCTCTCTCACTTATTGTGAGATAGCAACACATAGTTATGAGCAAAACTGAAAGACAGAGCACTAGCCTGGTGATAAGGACTCCTTTCATAGTGGCCTAGTGGGAAGTCTCTAATAATTTTTTTCACCTCCCTGTGCCTCAGTTTCCACAGCTTCAACACAAGAGAATTCGCCTGCCCAGCTTTGTAGAGCTTTTATACATGGCTTATGATTTAACCTTAGTTAATACCCAGTAAATCAAAAAAAATAAGTTTTTAATGAAGTTATGCATCTACAAGTGATAAAGGATAGCTTTTGATAGTAAAAGACCGAGAATTGTTTTATAATGTTTCTAGTCTATAACAGAAGAGGAATTGCAATTTTTTTAAAGTCATTTATCTTTGAATTGGGTTCCTAAAAAAAAGTAACATCTTTTTCCTACCAAGAATTGCTTGACCTGTTGTGCTCACTGCTCTTGCAATCACAACAACAAGGAAGGGATTCAAAAAGCCACAACAATTAGGACTACAAAATATCCATATGTATTGTATATCTACTGAAAAAAGAACAAAACAAAAACCAGAGACCATTGTCAAATGTACCCTACATGTTAAAAAGCACACACTGAAATGTTAATACTTATGTTCTATATGTCCATTAGTAATTATCATTTAATAATACTTTTCAATATGGCTATAGAGAACTCATAGCTCAGAATGGCTCAGCTCAGGCAGTTTACCATAGAATAAGTTTGATTCATAAACCAGGCTCTGGAAATTCTACTGAGACTAACCCCTAAATGCTGCTGACCACAAGAAATTACCTGACCGGTGCTAAAGCACATAAAACCCAAAACAGAAAGAAAAGACAACTTACTATGAAATTATGAGCTATTTTCCTCTCTTTAATGACTTCCACAGTGGCTACAAAGCAGATGGTGTTATCACACACAATACTACCCTGTATTCTTGCAGTGTTTTTCATCAGGAATTTCATAGATTACTCAAAACTAGTTGTGCATAATTAATATATTTCACACAAGAATAAACTAAGGTACGCAGAGAGGTCTAAAGCTAGTTCTGAAAGATCACAAGTCCCTGAAATTTCCCATGTCTGGAGTTAGTCAAGGTCTTGCCAAAAGACAAGAGCAGTGCCAAGATCAGAGCTCTTCCATTCCTGGCTCTTATACTCATGCTTTGTCAACACTCCCAGTCTATGTTACTCAGTGTCTAGTGATATCCAAGAAAATCCCACAACAGTTAAAGACAGCCATTTGAGTCCAAGACCCCTCCTGAGCCTTTATGTTAAATAATTATGTTATGCTGATTTTACTTAAAGGAAAAAAAAACATCAAAACAGACTACGCAAAACCAAGGCTCAGCTCTTGCTTTACTAGACCAGCACTGACAAAGTAGTAAAGATATGAATGACTTGTTTAACATTGGAGGAGGAATGAAAGAAAGAAAGCAGGCTTGTTTCTTAATTAATATTGACCGCTTTAAGTATATATGGACGAATTGAACTGAAACATGCTTACTTCAAATTAGAACAATATTACCAACATATCAAGTAATTGAGATGACATTAATCAATATGAGCATAAGACGTACAGTGGGAATACTTACACAATAGTAAGTATAACACAGGTACCAAGTAGCAGAATAATTTGAAATAGAGCTTCTAAATTTGACAGGTCAGTATCTGAACTTTTTGTGCACTCACTAACAAAAACATCATGGTCTCATAAGTTAATTCAAAGTATTTGTTTGATTTTAATTATTTTTCTTTCTCTCATTATCCAAATAATTCATTTTCAGTAGAAAAAATGTGAACTGTATAACCTATCCAAGAAGAGACAGGGACTAACAAGTGATTTAGGTCACTAAGCTGCTTAAAACGCCTTCATCTGTTGCTTTTATGTCTGATTTATTCTCAGTTGCTTCAATGAAAATGGTCTAAAAGTCATGCCAGTTTTAATAAATCTATATTAATTAGAACTGACACAGCATTAAGGTTTTATAACACATTTAGAGCAGTATATGCTTCTGGAACCCTGACAACTTTTTCTTTTCTTTCATGTAATGAGAGTTCTCTACAATCATTTGAAATGAAACAACCAAATTCATAGCAACATGGCAGCCAAAAAGGTGTCCCAAAGTGCAATGCAGCAGGACTCATGGAAGGAAAATAGGGAAAAAAGAAAAGTAATTACTATCTTTAATTGTAAAAAATCCACTTCGGATCATTTTAATATTTGCTTTCTACAGGCCATAGTCAATCCTTTTCATGTTTGTTAGCAAAAAGCAAATGTTAAGATTTTTGCTCTTGCCAAGCAACTTCTGACCGCTACTGTGGTATAGCTGGTACAAAACCAATGCTGTTCCAGAGCCAGTTCTTCAAGTCTCAATAAGGTTGTTATGTGATATTATATATGCCATATTCATACCTCTGAGATACAGGCATAATTGAAGGCATTTCCCTGTACTGAATTAGTATATACACTCTTTAGTGTTTAAGGAGATCAGGCTCACTGAACAGCTATGTTGTCTAAGACACTGCTGCCTCTTTGCTACCTCATTTTGGAGATGTCACCAATTGAACATGATAATTTCTAGTAATCTAGTTTTTGCTTATGTATGAGAAGAAATGAGTTTTCTTGACTTTTGATGACTATTCCCACATCTCCTCTGCTTTTACTGTTTCTACATCTAAATAATACTATATTTATCTCCACATTGTTAGGTGTGTTTATGTAGCTACAATAGTCTCAGAATAAAATGTTTCAGTGACTCTTCTATTTCTTTTTCACTTTGCCCACTTGTGGTGTTGTCTGATTTAAGCTTGAATTAATTCAGATTGCCTGAGGGCTTGTACACTATTCATTTTGCATGCATTTCTAAGTCCCCTGTGAACTTCATGAGTTTATGCCACAGCTACAATGACAATTACTTCTTTGAAAGCCAAACATTTCTCCTCGATCTGTCTTTTTTTCCTTTCTTCTTTTTAGGGTGTTTGCAACATCTAAGTGGCAAGAAAGATGAATGCAAAAAAGGCAAGTTTTGCAGCATGGCATTTTGTCCCTTAGGAAAGATTTCCTTCAGAAGTGATAGAACGCATGCTGTTATAGATGGTGCCCAACTCAACCTGTTATCTTGGCGTCTAAGCCCTAATGGAGCAGTTTGACCAACTAGTGAGCAGGCACAATGCCATGCAAGCATATGGGCAAAAGTACAGGCAGCCAAGTGACCATGTAGGAGAATCAAATGTGTTTGTTGAGGGCAGGAGTCCCAATCTGAAACATCCAAACAGCTGTCTATCCTGAGGTTTACATGCCTGTGGTTAAGGGGATGTGACATAGCTAAATCCAGATTTTGACTACATTAATTTTAAAATACAAAAATTAGATTTATTGGCACAGAAGCCATTTTGGGCCCTAGCTGTATACCAATATTTCCAAAACAATATTCCAGGTGAATTCCCGCTGGACGTTATGGAATTAAACTATGTTGTGATACATCCAATGTTCTTCCACTGCTTTACCTGCATACAGTGTTAAAGGAACACAGGATATTCTTTTGAGACAGGTAAAGTATTTTACATCTTCAAATGTACATCCAGAAAAGTATTTTAATACTGCAACTCCATATTACTAAGGGGAGCGATTTCTTTATCAGTGCTAAAGCAGTACAAAACCCAACTTTATAACCCTATTTTCCCATCAGGCTCTGAAGCATTAAGTTTTTAAACTTGAAAACATTCTAAAAGTTAGACCAAAAAAATATAAATCACTCCTACTTACAAACTGTTTAAAAATCAATACAATGATTTAACATAAATACTTCTGAAATGTGCACTGTTACTGAATTGACCTTATCAAATTCTGAATGTTGGAAGTTTCTTCATATTTTAATACTGCTTTGCAATATTCACTGATTATAGATGTACAAAGAGATTAACTTTGTTGTTTATAGCAAAGAGCAACATCTTCAAAAGTGCATTATGTGTATTGTTGATAGCAAGCAGTAAAATGTTCAAAAGTGATTAAATAATTCAGGATCCTGAATCCAATTTTCCAATGTAAATCAACTATTAAGTGCAGATTTGCCAAAGGCACCTTCTCTCACTGGAATTAGTAGGTTATAGGGATCCAAGTATAATATTTGAAGATTCAAGAGTTAAGCTGAAGCCTCACTGAAAGTGAAGGCAAATAGGGTCATGTACTGTAAAGAGATTTTTTTTAGATTTTCATCCTAAACCTCAAACAAGTCTTGTGCCAAGGGGGAAAGAACACCCAGTCTTCATTACAGAAAAAAAGTGAGTTTACATGCAACTTCTTTCAAGAGTCTGCTTTCCTGAAATTGAAGGAGTTGCAAATAGTGTAAGTAGCTTTCATGTTGCACTAGGAAACAGAGCCATATAAATACAGAACAGGTAGATGTAAGGCTGCCTGTTATAAAGTCTTAGAAATTCAAAGCCTGAAAATTGTCAGCATGATTTAGAGCAATATTCTATTAGTCTGATTAAAAATAAGATCTCAATGAGATTATTATACAGGCTTGAATTTGAATTATTATCATGCTGTACAAATAAAACTCTAACACCAAACCCACACACTTTTCAGCACAGAGCCAGCCACCTTTACCACCACATCATTCTGAGGAGCTGGTAGCATTCTAGTTTTTTACTGTGGTCTGTTAAATCATTTACATGTAAATGGAATTTTTGTTTTCTCGCCATATGCCCTTTAAAAGTACATATTCAGCAAAACACCTTATTCTTTCTCTCTGAAGCAAATACAAAGAATTTCACTTCATGAAGTGAGCAAAATCTCTCTACCATTTCCTAGATGCAAAATTAAAATAAAAAAAAAAAAAACAAAAACCAGAACCAAAGTTTAATTTTCTTCAAACTTTATCCACAAAAAGTCACAGTAAGTATCTCATTCTGGAAGTGTTTCTTCTAAATAAAAATTTAGCATCATATGTTGAATCATCAAACATGAGATCTGAAGTTTGGATTAAGAACCAAAATTCCCCAAGACTGGACTGGGTAGCATCCAACTGTTCTGATCCCTATTTAAGAGGTTAGAGTGCTGCAGAACAGACAGAAACCCTGTAAAATTTAGATTGATAGCACTTACAGAAAACCCAAACGCTTGTGATTCTTGGAAGAACTGTAATCATATTTTAGTGTAGGCTAAAACTATAAATTTCAGATTATGTTCAAAATTCGACATCAAAGGTGGTTCTGATATATGGTTACAGTAAAGATATTCATCCCTTCTAAATGTGCTTCCATTGCAAGGGTAAGTAAAAAATCATCAGAATTTATGCACAAAGCTATATGAATAATTTTCTTACTTACTTCTTTCTTACTTCAGTCTCCAATTGTTGCAACTCCTTATCATACAAAAAAAAAAAAAATGCTATTCCAGTCAAGACAAAAAAACCTGTTCTTATTTCCCTCTTGGGAGAATCTTAACTGTATGAACTATTCTGAGTTAAGGAAGAATCTAGTTCTCCTGTTGACAGTACTGGACTATGTATAAATATCTGAACACAGGGAGCAAAGATTCCCATATCTTGACAGGTTGCCTTCATTCTGAAGCTAAAAAAACTCCATTCTTATCCTTTCTCAGCATCTCAGTGACTCTAAAACTATTTCATATGAAACAGAATATCTCCAAAATAAGGATTCTAAGTGGAAATCCCTTTAAGCTTATGTGGAAGCCGTCACCTAAGAGGAGCAGAAACACGCATGCAAATTCATTGGCTACCTAATACAAAATCATTTATTTGCAAAATGTTGTGGGGGTACTAAAACAGACCTTTGCAGAGGACTTGTAAAAAAATATTCTTACAACAATCCTCTCAGCTCTTTCTTATCCATATTGCTTATCACATACATAATTCTGCAAGAGAAGTGGGCATAAAATAACAATTGGTGTTATAAATTCCTTTATAAGCTCCTGCAAACGCACTGTGGAAGATTTCACTAGACACTGAATATCAATAACAGTTATGTGGTAGGACTGAAGAGCAGTTAGATTTTTCAAATTGCTCTTCAGTTAGCAAGACTAGCAGTTTTCCTCATTAACTGATATAAAAAGAAAAAATAACTACAGAACAGTGAGTCCTAAACAGACGTATTTTATGTTTTCACAAAAGAGAACACTTGTTAGACTGTCCACAAAATCACATACTTAAACACATGGATTTGAATCTGTTCAGAACTTCTGCAATCCTTTTCCTCTTGTATACACTTTCACCAATTATTCTTACACAATAAATAATGTATACGTGGAGCCCTTCATGTTCTACACCACACTTCATAGGGTAAGAGCCAGTCATAAGTCTGTGTAGCTCAAACTGTGAAGCAAGCTTCCCCAGGGAGTCTCCAACCTCGTCCAAAGGAGGCATAAACAAGCACAGGGAATATGCGGTATAGGCAGATTTTTCTGTCTTTTTCAGTCAGGACTGGGCAAATATGAAACTATCTATCCGAGTATTAAATTATTCTATACTGAGTATTAGAGATAATTGTTTTGTGTTTTACTGAGAGCTAAGTGAAAATGAACTAGAAACCAAAATAAATTAGCAAGTTGCTCCTGGTGTTTGTGAAATCCTATAATAAGAGTAAAGGCTGTGAGGTGCGTTTTAGAAAGATATGAAGACAATGCAAAGTGAAACTGTTTTCCAACCAACTCTGAAAAGTCAGGAGGAAGGGACAGAGATAAACTAAATAATCTCAGAATGGTTAGAATTGGAAGGGAATTTAAAGATTATCTAGTTCCAATCCCCCTGCCGTGGGCAGGGACACCTCCCACTGGACCAGATTACTCAAAGCCCTAAGGAAGAATTAATAAACGTCTGGAGGAGGCAGGTGGGGACATAGTTGCAGCATAGAAAGTCTTGTGTACTGTTGGTCTTAAAGTGGGTGAGGAATTTTAGATTGAAGTTTGGGGGACAGAAGGTCACTGAGAAGGAAGACACCAGCTTCTTAGAAAAAGACCAAGTACACCCATGGTCTTAAGACTTTCTGATGTTTTGACAGTGGGCACTTAAGAATTTCATAAACTCTAGAAGAGAAGCAGAAAATTGAAGCTACTGTGGAACACTGCTAGCAGTTCCATAAGAGGCTTTTCTGCAGGCAGAGAAACAATCCCATTCTGCATCAGCTTTCAATGCTTTGGGAGGCACTTTATTTTTTGTCTTGGCAGATCGCTATAATATGTGCTTTGACTACTACTATGAGTATACTTCTGTTAAATTCTTACCTTGCAGTAAGAGGAATACATAGAACACTGAGCTGACAGCTAATGGACAAAAGAGAATCCAGGAGCTAGCCACTCTTTAAATGGGTTCCCTCCAGCATGGATCAACGTAGTCTAATTTGCTGACTTTTTGGTTGACCTCTACAACTTATTTATCTACTGAGCTTTCCCCTGAGATAAGAGCCAATTTTGATCTTTAGTGTTTCAATCAAAGAAAATTCCTCATCAACACATATATTACTTTTTTGACCATACCTTTTTTAGTATAATTATCCTAAGGTAATAGATGCGTAGTATAAATTGAAAACCTGTACATAATAATAATTAGAGAAATTCCAGAAACAGACTTGGAAAGGAATTAAAATCCTCTGTGACAAATATGTACATAAGCAGCATAGTCACCTAGTTCTGGGAATACACTCAAAGGTATTACAACGTTTAGATCATGTTTCTGGAACACGGTGTCTGTTACAGTAGGGTTCCTCCTGCCTCTCTCTCCTTTTCATATGAAAAAAGATGGTAGAGATATACAGACACTTCATTATTCGTGTTTTAATTTGCCACCAGCAACATGCTAACTTTGAAAATTAAGGACAAGTAAATCAGTTTTGTCAGGTGTAACTGCATTCCCTTCTCTGCTACATGTATAAATCCGCACGAGTTCCACATGCCATGTAGGGCCCTGGAAATTGATATCTTGTTACACTATTTCTAAATCTGTAACTTGACAACATTTAATCAGGTAACATTTGACGAGCACTAATTTGTATTACAAACTTTTTAGTTGTGATTGTAATCTATGCCAAAAAGCAATGTCAAAACATACTAAAGAAAAAAAGAAAAAATTATACACCAGTATAGAGATAACAATGTTTTTAAAACTCAGGAGGAATTAAATGTCAGAAGACTTTCAAAGAGATCATTTTCATTGTCATGTACTACAAATACAAAACCTGAGGTGTAACCCAACTGAACCACATGAAGAACTTGTCATAACAGATAGCAAAGCCTGCCAGTATCACACCTCAGACCAAACCACAAGATAATCTTTCCTCCCCCCTCCAAATGGTACTATATTTAGTCATGTGATAAATGATTTTTTAAAATGATAGATCCAGAATTTCTGAACTGCAAGAACCAGCATTCTGTGAAACCTCAAATTGCTGGAAGTAGTTTCCCATATACACTGTGGGACCTGCAGGTGTGCAGATCCTGGAAGAAAAAAAAAAGCACACCTTATAATCCAGTCACGATTATTTCTTTCTTCCCCTCCTTCCTCGCACCAAGATGAAAGTGCTTGGGAGAGGAAAGAGAGCGATCAATTAAAGTTTTTCTTGGCAGGAAATCCAGAAATGTATTTTCTACCTATATTCCTCATCCATAATCACAAAGTCCTACCCAAACTTTGCCTTCAATTCAACAGAAACTAATTTCTCCTTTCCACCTTCAACAGTACATACAACAGTATGACCTGACTCCTGTCCCCTGTTATTTCCTTGTTGTCTTCATGCTCTTGTCCTCTGCTCCCTGCCTGGTCCACCTCTCCTTTACAAAGTGTGCCATACACAGCCTCAGTTTGCCACTGGGGTGGAAGTTAGAGTTGTCCCTCTCTGGTTTAGCACTGGCTAGGAGGGAGAAGGGGGGACAGGCTGTGGGGCATCCTGCTCCCAGCCAAGCAGCAACTAGCACCTTACTGCATCCCCTCTGTACTCCTTCCAGTGCCTGACTTGAACACCTTCCTTTTAAGCTGGACACCATCCAAAATTTTATATGGGCTTACCTCTCACTGAATTACTTCTCCAGAACAGAATTGTTTTGCATCATCAATTGCTTTTCACCAATTACAGAAGAAAGAAAAATATCGTCTCCTGCGCAAATGTTTGAACTGTAAGCTTCATCACAAATCCTTCTGCTCCTTTACTCCATGCTAGCTCGTCTTTGCTCACCTCTTCTTTTCTTTGCCCTCTTTCACATTTCAGTTATTCATCCCCTATGCAATTCTGCAATCACTACAACTTCTACCACCAATATAACACTGTACACACATTGGACTTGTCACTAGTGTAGGCCTATTGACTGGAATCATTCTATTCTGCATCCCTCTCTGATGTGTCAGTCATCTTGTGTGTATATTTCAGTCCTTGTCCAGTACATAGCTGTACTCAGTCCTAAAATCACAGTAATCAGATGAAAAGATATTTTCAAGCATGCAGCTTATTAAACCCGTACTGTCTTAGACTTTATTATGTAGGAAACGGATCAGACTGTTCTGTGCTTCATCTAGCACTTGTGGCATCTTATGAATGCAAAAGTATCCTCCTGACAGGAATGACCCATCTTGGGAAAGTAGCTCCACCTGCTCTTCAGTACATCACTTGAAGTCTGCAAGTCTAAATCTTGGGACAAGAATAAGAGCTGCAAGTCTGCACAGAGAAGTTAGCCTTCTGACATACAGAAATTCTGCCAGCTTTTAAATATTTGATTTTGGGCATAGGTTTTTTTGCCTTTTCCCCCCCCCTTTAATCCCTAAAATAGCAACGACTCTGGTCTTTAGTGGCTACTTCATACATGGGTTTTGGTTATTATGGTATTTGGACATCAAGTCATTAGCAAGTATTCACAGAGATTATCAAAACATAAGAAACCTGAGAAAAAAATATTAGTTTGCTGATAAATTGTCATTTCAGGTGATAGCAGTAGGCACACTACAGAAATTTAGGGAAAGGCAGTGAAGCTATCAAGTGCAAGTACAAATGTAAAAAAGAACCTCATAATTAACAATATTAATCTATGACTGAAATTTTTTTTTCTGCTGTCACTCAATTACTGATAACCACAGAAATCAGAATCTCTTAATATTTCATTAAGTTCTTTATCTGGCTGAAATATTATAACATAACTCAATTTTTACATGGCAAGAAGAAATTAGAAAAACCCCACAGATAAATCAGAAGAGTCTCGCACTAATAAAACAGGGTAGCTTTGAAAACATTGCCTATTCGGACCATCAGATGATACTATTTAGGGTATATAATACTGAAAGGGCAATCTGATAATCACACTAGAAGCAATTTCAAACCATACTACTGCTGAAAAGTCAATTTAACTTTCCAGCTTTATAAGACTTTGTTATTGCTATTGTTAATTATTTCTCATTTAATGGGAAATTGGCAACAAGGTCCCCAACTGTCATTTTAAATCTGCAATAATATCATGTGAAGCTTTTCGTCCTTATTCCCAAGTCCTGGATTATCAGAGCTAAATGGCAGCTCCAGCATTACAAAAGCTCAGGGGCAGGTACTGTTACACAAATTGCCAATTCAATTAACAGTGTGTAAATGCTCCGCTGGCAGGCTGAGGGAAGGACAGCCATTTTGGCAAGTGTCATTCCTAATTTATCAAACTGTCAAACCTTCCACTCAGGTGCCTGCGGTCACTGTCTGCCTCTTAATGCTAAGTTGTAAAGCTGCAGGAACCGTTCTTGTAGCTTGACAAGGCACAATACTCAAAACTGATTTTAAAATCAAATGTACAGTTGTCTTAATTATTCTCAGTATAAATGATGTTTTAATTACAAAATCAGAGTGGGAATTTTCAATCAAGATTCAAGATTACATGTATATAACAAGGAGGTGGGCAGATCAAAGCCCGGTGCCTACCCTGTTTTCAAGAGGGAGCTATTCAGTTTTTCTTAATTCAATAGAGTTTGAGATTACCTCCCTCCCTCGGCTATTCCACTTTATGGTCTTTAGTCTGACTCTGCTCCAGGTTCTCACCAAACCACTCTGTCCGTATTAAAGTCTTTCGGGGAAAAACCCCTGTGGCAGGACTCTGCATCAAGAGATTGGTTTCATGTCCACAGGCCGTGCTCTCCTCCCTCCCTCAGATAGGCCCAGTCTCTTCATTTAGGAATTTTTTAAAAGCCTGCTCAGAATAAAAACACCAAACCAAAACAGGCGATGAGCCTCTCCTGTAAATGAGAAAAGCTAAATAACTTCACATTTGAAGGCTTTACCCTCATTCTTTTTCCCTTGAGGTTTTTTTCTTTTTTTTTGTGTTTTGTTTTGTTCCCCCTGTGCCGACAGAAACAGCATATAGCAGCTATTGCATATGCAGATGAGAGCCCCTATAGTGAATACATGTACTGTGCACTACGCTGGTGCCCGCAGGACAGCGCCTGAACAGTACCCCCATTATGTACTTGGTGGGGGGAGGGGGGGGATGTTACATCAGCGCATCTGTAAATGTTTGCTTTTTGGGTTGAATACATGCTGACTGTGAGCTGCTGAGCGTTTGGCTTAAAAGTTTAAACTGGTCTGACCATTTCAAAGCAAAGAAAATGGAAGCAGAAAATAAAATACAGAAAATTGTCCTTTCGGTGTCTGGTGCGACTTCTATTAGTAAAAATACAGAAAATTCGTTGCACAATAACAGCAAAGAAAGCTCAGATTGGGTAAGATGAACATGTTCTATGATCCATCATGGATATCATGGGCCAGCAGGAGATGTTCCAGAGAAAGAGAAGAAATCCAAGACTAAGCAGTTATGTGGTAGATAACATCCTGCTATAGTTTTCTAATTACAATAATTAAGTCCTTACGTGAAAACCTGTTGTACGTGCATCTTCCAAAGTGATCAGGTTTTTTGCCTGTTAGCTCATTTGATGTAGGTATTATTACCACAGCATTAGGAATCTGAATACTTCTACTTTTTATGCAAGACAGCTGTAGCCTTGGATTCAAAACTCTTGTGTCACCACAAGATCCTAAGGCTAACTGTGTCTTCTGCGGAGGATGTAATGTACCCAGATAGTAACACAATTCAATATTTTAGAATGCGGATAAATTCCTTTTCGAAAGAAGAAATAACTGTTACAATACCTTCAACAGACATGGTAAAAAACACTCAATTTAATATTCACAATATTGTTTTTTCATCCACATGAAGGTAAGCGTGAATCAAGAAAGTGCTCTGGAGCACAGAACTACCAGGAGTGAAACATTCCTATGTTGAAATAAGAAGAAGGAATTCCATATTTTGGTACAAACCTACTATTTGAACTGAAGTTGACTTCTAAAGCTTTCAAGGATTGGCCCTAAATCAAGCAAAAATTGTTTATAAAGCTCTGCTAAATCGCTAAGACTGTGGACTTCATCCAATGCCCCATGAAATCATTGGAACTTTCTTAAATCCTTTACTTGTCCTATTGTAGCTGTATCTATGAAAAGATAAAGGTCTAACTGGTTCCAATGCATGTACATCAAGACAAAGTGGCAAGCAGTTGAGAGTCATGAGGTAGGTCGCTGCCACTATTTAAATCAATTTGCATAATTTCACAAGAGCAAACAATTAGACCAGATTTTCAGAGCAAATTAGGGGACTAAAAATAGAGAACAGGATTCCAATAAAGTTTCAAAAACACATGGATGCTTTAAAAATCCTAAGAGGCACTAACTTTTGACACTCACATGTGTGAGAATCTCTGCACAGATCTGACTTTTCTCCATAGCAAGTTGTCTCTAGCTAATACCATTATTGTTACACTATTTACCTTTCTGCTAGTGCTTTTGTGTAAATCTAACTCTTTCAACATAACACTTCATTCAGTCTGATAGCAAGCATACTTCTTTTGAACTTGAAAGTGTGAGAAAGAAGAGGCAGGAAAAAATAAAATATCTTAAATCAGCAAAATAAAACAGCTGCTCCTAGGGCTATACATTGGAAACTTTATTACCTTTATAGATTTTGAATAAGAGTTCAGGAAATTACATGTGATAGTTGAGGGGGAAAGGATGCAGTACTCCACCATCAAGTGTGACCCAAGGAAATACTCAAGTAAATAAAATATTATTAGATCACAGATTATAGAGATACCGAGTTCCAGACTGAAATCTATGACAGCTATTTCAGTTTGCAAGAACTGAAAAATATCTGAATGCAGAAGGCTGTCTTATTAGAAAGAGAATAAAAGTTGAACTGTTTTAAAAAAACTGAAACATTTCTCCAGTCCTCTGGTAAATTCTAACCCTCGAGGCCAAAATAAACAGCCTATGAAGCATAAGTAATTCCAAGCAGTTAATTAAAAGTAAATCTAGGTGGAAAAAGTCTGTTAATAAATAGGTTTGTATCTAGGAAATTATTCCAACTGAATTTTACTTTCAGAACATCAATTTAGACCGAGCTGTGATTCAATAAACCAGTATGCTAGAGCATTAGCTTGAACTGTGCAAGAAGTTGAATATCAATCCATATTATAATCAGGGGATTCAAATGATAGATTGTTTCTGGATCTGACTTTCTTTAGTCAAGAATATTCTGCAGAAGATGAGAATGAGTACTTTGAGAGATAAATCCAATAGAGATAATAGTTCATATGTATTTCATCTGATTTCCATGCATTACAGGACTTCACTGCTGCATCAAGACCAGCCTTTGTATGAAAACAATTCACTGTACTGAAAAGCATCTCAACCACTGTGGAATGATATGAACTTCCACGTACAGAAATGCCAGTTAAGGGCATGGAAACTGCAGGCTCTGTGAGACTCCAAACGTAATATAACGCTACTTTGGAAACAGAAGATCAACAGCAACTGTTATCCAAGGACCACACTGTTTATATTCTTAACTAGCACCAAACAATTCTAATCCAGACAGTACATTTATATAGCAGTTCTGTATTGATGAATTACTAGCTAGTTTCTGAGTTTTGAGAGGTTTGAGAACAGTTTAATCAAGGACTGTCAAGGCTCGCTGTGCACTCGTGTCCAGAAGCAAGTTGAAAGGCCAATGTAGATGCACATTCTGCCTCTTTCTGTGTAGGTGAATAAAAGAAAAACAGCTGAAAGAAACCTGATAGAAGCTCTCTTGAAACACCTACGGGAGTTCAAACCCACTAACTGTTTAAACAATAAAACTTTGGTCTAGTAGCAGCTTCAGAGGGGTAGTCACCACAAAGTACTAAGATAAGGTAAGAGTATGCTCACAACCCTTGTGTGAGAGCAGTAAAGATGACTAGATATTTCAATGCACATTTTCTTTAGCTACTGCTGGTCATCCTGGTACACCCTCAGGAAGTACTGTGCCCAAATCAGCATGAATGCCTGCATAGCAGTGTCTGAGAAACATAACTTGATGTGTGCAGTTTTCTCTAAAAATATGCCTTACATTTGTGGTAACTTTGGGACTGGCATGGCAGAACAGAATATCCACCCCAGTATCCTCGATCCCATTCTTAGGCAACTCAAGATCGTTCAGATATAAAATTTCCAGACCAGGTAATGGTGAGTAATCCTCTAGACATAACACTCCGTTTTATTCTAGATTCTAAAAGTTAGAGATTGGCTTAGGCTTTAAATCACCTGTATTTAAATTCCTGCCCTGCAGTTTTGGAAATAATTAGTGATACTCATGTATTGGTTCTTGTAGTAGTCTTTTAGCATGGGAAACTTCTAATACATTTTGCAATGGAAATGTAAAAGAAAAATAAATCTGTGGTTGTGTTACTTAGCATGCTTGTTGAATGCTTGAATTAAATGAAAATCTTAGTGAATGCATTTCTCAGTTTTTCCTGTGGAGCGATCATTCGGAAGATTAAACACACTATATTTTTAGAAAAAATATGGGGAAAACAAATGCACTAGACAACAAGATTCAGTGTTCCTCAGTGCCATCTTCTCCTTTTCTAGTATGCATATATAGCTCTTCTTACTTTAAAACTGCTGAATAAGGAGGTCTCACCATCCTGCCCATGTCTAGGCTCAGCTTCTGCCTCCTGCATGTGCACACCTGTGCAGTGAGCCTTGCTGGGGAATTAAGGGGGCAGGAATTACTTCTCTGGGTTAGTCTTCAGCTGGACTGGTCAGTTGATCTGGTAACATGCCATCACACACTCGCTCTGGCCCTATAAAGGCAGCAGAAAGGTGCACCCAGGAACAAAGCGGAGAATGAGATCATCCCCTCCAACTGCAGCTGCAGGTCAGTGGGATTTGGGTCTTCAGCTAAGAGCTCCCGGTGTCACCATCTGGGAGCTGACTGGATATCCCACAAGTCCTCCCATCAGAAATAAGAAGGCAGTAAATATTCTAGTATTTTTCAGTGGCAGACAAAAATAGAGGACCTTGGAATGGTTTTCATTATGTCTAGCTCAACATTTCAGAGACATGTGAAGAGACTACTGATGCACATCCAGAAGCAATCTCTCTCCAAGTTATGTGACTTTTACTAGAACAAGATTCCATATTCCTGCTGCTTAAACTTCATAACCAAATCCCCTGATCTGTCACACTCAGATGAGTGGAAGACTTTTCCAGTTTCACCACTATCTTCTCTGCCTTTTCAGGTCCTATATATCCTATTTCCACATACAGCTCTATATCTGGTCTCCAGTGACAATTGCATGCGAAGAGCTATAAAATCATACTATGATTTCTAAAATAGACAGAACTGTTTGAAATATGTGTGATGTCTACAGGCCTCTAACATTCTCAGGTGGGGTAGGGAAGCTATGGGTTTCACTCCATGCATTTCTGCAGAGGTTTGTGCTCAGAATAGTCTGTAGGATTCACTCTCTTAGTGTCCATGAAACTGTCCTCTACTCATTTCCTCTCCTGCATTTGGAAAACAGAAGCTTGGCCAAGGACTGAGCTAAACCTGGTCCCGGACTTACTCTTTTTGTTCAAATGTATGCTCATTTTCAAATGGAGCTGTGGTTATTGCTCTGCCAAAACAAGAACATCAACAATAAACTATGTGAGTGAAATAATTTGTGGCACTAGTGAAAAGGTATCTAGCAGTTCTAACTTCCTTTTGGCTTTGATGATATGCAAAATTAATAATCATGGTGAAAGATTTGGCTGAGCTCTGCCTCCAATTTTAATATAGCAAAGTGGCAGCAATCGCGAATATAGAGCATAAGAGAAGCCAGTACATAAAACATCGTTAACACTTTTGCTCTTTCTGCACCATCTCCGCTTCTAATCCAAGAGACATCACTTCTCTATTCCTATATAATGACAAAAGCTTAAGTAGACAGAGAAGAGAAATGCACTGAAAATTGTTGACAAGTATCAACCTAACTAAAGTTTAGCATGTTTTTCCTAAACTTTGCTTTCCTGTATCCCACCTACAGTTTCTCCATGTAATTTCAGCCCATGATTCTTCATTCTATGTTGGACTGAAATGGCCCCTTGGTATCTTCACTGTCTCAAAAACAGGTGCATTTGAAAAAAGGAAATGTTTTAACATCTTCAACACATTTAAAATGTATCCAGGTAATTTGTAGAAAAGTGAAAATGGCAGCAATATGGTTGGTTCAGACATCTGATCAAATACATACTTTACAATGGTCATAAATTAGACAAACATCATGGACATCTCAAAGAATTGGCTTAACGCAAACCAGGTAAAGTCTTGTCTCACAAGACTCAAGTTTCAAGCAGCACCATTTGGACTGGCTGCATGTATCCTGATTCATTCCTTTCTTTGGCTTTAGTATCAATTTTTTTAGAGCAGTGGTGCTGTGCTGTTATACATTCCATTCACATTCACCCTGAAATCATCACCTGTGCTCTACCTAAAACATAGCCTCGAGTGCCTCGGTCACCTCTCAGAAACACAATCCTCTTCCCTCCCTTTTCACACTGCTGGGAAAAGTATCTAGCAGGTGTTGCAAGACCTTCATAGTCAACTAACTAGCTTGGCTGGCACAGGGGAAGCAGGCTAATCTTTGTACCTCCTGCCCTTTTCTTGCTTCTGTATGCAACATCTCTAAACCAGTCCTTAACTTATAAAAAAAATAATCTTTAAACTATGTTTAGCTGTGGTGAGGAAAGGAAAGGTTATTTTTTGTCATACCGGCCTGAATACACTAATGCTAGTCACAACCTAGGCATGAAAGAACAAATTACAGTAACAGATGTCCATATATCACTAAGGTGACTTCCCTCCCTATTTTTATTTTTTATCAAAAATGGTGAGTCTGAAAAGTCAAAACAAAATTAAAAAAAAAAAAACCAACAACCCTGCAGCATCTGTCTCAGCAGAGTTCAAGCTGGTTGACAGTTCCTTACACTGAGAAGCTGAGAATGATGCTATAATTAAAATTTCATGAACAAGACAAAAATCTATTTTGTTTGGGAGAACTGTTATGAAAGTATACAGAGAAAAACTGAATATGGTAATTTTAGTATATCCCTGGCCCTGAATTTAATGATTAAACTTAAGAATCCCGAACAAAATTATTGTTAGCAACACCTCATAACTTAATTAATTATGAGCATCATCTCTGTTAGGCACGGAAGCTGGTCTTAACCGTTCCAAGGAAACGTGCCGCTACTGGCACACCACCATTCTGAGTTCTCATTTGTTTGATGACTGGGGATTAATTCTTCCTGTCCTTATCACAGAATTTAAACTTGACCTAATTAATTTTCAGCTTAGAAAGGAATAAGCAGGAAAAAGCGAACAATCATTCTCAAGACAAAGGAAAAAGGCAGTAATGGCAGTCCGAGGAGGCATCTTACTGGCCCCTACCTTACTTTTCTTTACGCATTTTATTTGTATAACATGCATTGCTTTTTACTGAATTTCAGTCAACTCCATGGGAGACAACACCATCCGTCTTATTTCATCTTTTAACAAGGACTTGATGAGGTGACACAGGCTTGATTCTTAAAAACACATTACCTGTTATGTGACGCATTGTGTGACAGGGAGAACTATCTTCGTGACAGGCACCTGACAGCAGATTTGTTGATTTCATGGTCACTTCATTTAAAGTAACAACAGGGTGAAATATGCCATCTGATAATCTGTTTGAATGTTGACTGTGAAAAGCACTTAACATTTCTGCCAGCTACTACTACTACTACAGAATCTGTTCTTCAATATGTGCAGTTTTACCAGCCTCTTTAATAATTATAAGTCAGAAACTGTTATCCTAGATTAAAGCTGGGGGAGGGAGGGGAAGAGAACTTTAAAAAAAGTCACCTTAGAAGTCTGACATTGCATTCTGAAAATAAGAAGATTCAAAATTTAGGGCATGTCACACAGTGAGACTACTATCTGCAAGACAACCTGCTGTTTGCTGTTTGAGGACAACTGCCACACCTGCATTGCTTAGGAGATTTTAGGACAGATACGTAGCCTTAGTCAGTCAGTTTTCGTCCATGTGAAAGCTGAATCCAGAAACTTAAGATCAAACATCTCTCTGCTTAGTTTTCCCTATTAGGTAGTGAAAAATTAGTTTGCACTAATAGCAAAATGATAAGAAAGGAATGACTCGTTTCAGGAAAGGATTACACCGAATTCTGATATTACAACTCAGGATGAAATTTTAGTTAAGAAGCTGGTATTATACACACACAATCCTATGTATCAGCATGACAAGAATTAAAAAAATTAAAACACTAGAGCTTCATCAGTTCTTTAGATACAGAGCTTTTACCACAAGAATAATACAGAAACTATTATCCACTTTCTAGTGTCTGAATGGGTGAAACTCTTGTTTGCTTTCCAACAAGTTTGGGACAAGGAGAAATACCTCTACATCAATCTGGCAATACTGAAAGCTAGGTCAAAATCTATCCTTAGACAAAGCCATCGTCGTATAAAAATGCATGGCATGCACAAATTGTGAACCCTTAATTCAAGTAGTGCTAAATGAGACAAATTTTAACAAATCAGCACTGTACCCCTATCGTAATTAACATGTACTCACACTTTGAACTATCTTGTTGATTTATGCTAACCTCCCCGAAACCTGATGAAGAAATACCTTGAATCGATATGATTTAAGCATTTTAAAACCACATTAAATATGAACCAGAAGCAGGCTGGTTAAAATTTACACTTTCTCTGAAAGATTTTTGACACATTCAGTGCTTGTGAAAGCTGAGGGGATGACGGCCCTAGTCAAATACAGTTGAGTGAGCAGACTGCAAGCATCCCACATTCCACCTCCAGTGCAGTTCAACCGTGACGTGGAGGGACCTGCCTTCTCTTTTACTTCCCTCCCCACACACACTTTTATTTACTGTCTCATCTATTTTTTATTAATTAATTCCTGTTGTTGCTTGTTGGGGTCTTTTTTTTATTATTTTTTAGTCCTCTTGGTATTTCGCTACACAGTTTAACTTCAATTCACCTAGAATTTCTGTTCAGAAATAAAAATTCTGACAAGTTGACAGATAGTCTAAGACCATAGCAAGCATCTTATTCCTAATCTATGAAGATGTTATCAGAATCGTTTTATGTGGATTTGTTTATCTTTAAATCTTCTTTACTCAGGAAATAACCTCAGGGGTTCAGGTTCTCATCTCCTGGGATCACATCAATGGCAGCAGAAGCATGTATTTGAAAACTTCAGGGTGGATTATGAATATTGTTTTTATAATCAGAGCATTCTGCATGTTCTTTTATGGCACCGTTGACTCCAGTGTTTCCGGCTAAACTTCAGCTACATTAGAAACAACAACCTGAAGTTACTTTGTTAAAATAGCTACTGTCAACTTGAAATCCAGTCAATTAAAAGCAAAACAAAAAGAAAACCAAAAACAAACAAAAAAAGCACTGTCAGGTGCTAAATCAACCCCTGAGCCCCACTTGCCAATTTCTGTGGTTCTAAAACCATATGCTCCTATTTTAAGAATGGCTTCTCTCTTCCCTGTCTCTGTGCAAAAGCCTTGCAAGAAAAAAAAAACACAAAAAAAACAACAAGCGAGGCAGAGTGAAAGCTATCTGAGCAGAAATAGCTTTCAAAAGTGCCTAGGAGAAAAGTAAAGAAACCAGGGAGACAACATAAAAGGGGGGGGGNNNNAAAAAAAACCAACAAAAAAACCCAAAAAAAACCCCAAACCCACAATAAAAAAAACCCCAACAACAAAAAACAAACCACCAAAACATTTCTGGGAAAAAAAAAAAAAAATCCAGTCCAGAGGTCTGCCCTGCCCTTTTAAACAGAGCCTGCATTCGAAGCACGGAATAAAGACCCCTGTGGCCCAGATCTTGGGGTAAATAGTGGCTGCTTCCAGCCGCTCCGCACAGACGTCCTGGGCACGGAGCCAGCGCCACTGGCCAAGTCAGGTCACTCACGTGCGCGGGATCTTCCGGTGGCTCCAAGCCAGCCTCTGCTGGCTCCTGTCACATCTCTCCCTCCTCCACCTCCCTGGAGGAAACCCGGACAGGTCTGGCCCGAACCCTCGCCTGATGGTGGCAATTTCGAGAGCTCTGGCAGCATCGCCATGCGGGTCTGTCTGCCCGCCACCCTCGGAAGCGCGCCGTTTCTCAGCTGCTGAGGAAAGTTCAGGCTAAATTAACTTGACCGACCAAATTGGAATCACAGTCCTTGTTGTTCCCACTCAGTGGGAAAATACACAAACTATGTTTACAGCCTTGTTAAGCATAAAGCCATTTAAAGCCATATACCCAACAGGCTTCACAACAATGACAAGGAAACCCGGCCACTTTCATGAAATACCGCTAGCTCTCCACGTTACCTTCCCTGGCATTAAACTCCTAGTACAAAGTCTCCTTCTATCAGGAGGAGCAACATTTGGCTTTCTATTACCAAGTTGCAGAATTCATCACTTTCATCTCTCTGCCATCTGCAGGATATTGAAAATGAAATGAAAACAGAAAAGGATTTTTAACATGAGGGGAACACCTGATGTATGAAGTTATTCAAGCCCCAGGAATGTGTGGTATTGCACATTCTCACTGTCACAGCCTTTGTTGAAAAGGATTTCCCTGACCTTTTCTCTAACCAGCAAACAAATAAGCCCTATCTCTCAGCAGGAGAGAGCCACTGCTCCATTAGATCATTAAGCAGTTCTATTCAGACTACTCCAGTCTCCTGTCCTTGGCCCTGAAGAAAGAGCTGGCACCAGTCCAATCAGTCAGATAGAAGGAACGCAAATGTGCTTTCGTACGGTACAGCTTGAAATGTCACAGCAGGATGAAAGTCGTAGAACAGACAGCAGTGAGGAAAAGATGTGGTGCTACACGAGGGGTAGTGTTCCAACAAGGAAAGGCTGGTGTTTCAGTCTGCCAAACAACGTAATGACTCATCCAGGCAGAAAAATATTACCACCATGGGAATATTTGGAACGTCTCAGTCTGAGAGTAATTAGGGACTAAACTACACCGGCATGCTTCAGTGATGAAATGAGAAAATAAGCAATACCTCTGTCAAGTTCTGATTGGCGAGTATATTAAATGAATATGGGCTTCTATCATATCTGACCACAAACTAGTAACTTGCAGCAGATTGTCAGAACGGAGAAGTATTTCCACTTCCTCATAAAATACGACAGCACAGAAAAAAACTGGTGAAGTGAAAAATGTTACAGTTGGCAGTAAGAGTTTTAAGGAAAATCATTACCATGATTATATAATTTAATCCCTGTAACAGGCATTTGCACATAGCGTTTTCAACCTCTAATTACTCTGTCTGCAACGGAATAAAAAAGGGTAAGAAGAGGATGGGCAAAAGCAGCAAATGCTGACAGTTTCATTTTATTAATAACTACTGTATACAAATCACTAAATAAAAGCACAAATGTTTAATGGATATAGGTAATGGAATTATTGTGCTACTTATCGGCTGTAAAAATGTAAATACTTTGGCAAGAAGGACAAATGTTAATTTTTATTCTTTTGTATTTCCCAACTTGTGCACAATTTGTATTCATTAAGCAATGCAAAAGGCCCTTTTTTTCTTTATAATTGTAAAGTGACATTATAATTAAATTGTATAACCTCAGCAGCATCTGCAATTTAAAGGATCACTTACAAGCTGGCTGGACAAAGTGCACCACATTAAGCCACAAAACTGAGTTACACATCAATAACCCTTCATTCCCGTGGCTGGGTCAGAACCTCAGCAACNAAAAAAAAAAAAAAAGATTATTCAGAGTAAAAATGTTTAGAAGGTCAGAAGCAAAACCGCTTACAAGATCAAAATTCCCAGGATTCTTTATCACTGCATACACCAAAACCTGTCGTGACACCTGTTTGACTTCTTTCGGCAGGATGGAGACTTTTAGTTCAGCTGAACTAAAATGCAGCTCCCCAAATTAAAAGGAAGGGCAAACACAAATTACACTCTGCACAATATGAATAAACCCCATTAGACTGGCTTAATAAACTCTAATAGAAGTATAGCTTAATACAATATTCAGCTATTGACATAAACATAAATATAAATTTCAAAGAAAATAACCTACTTTAGTAAAACTACCTGTGCAATAAAAATTAATGAACTCCAAATGATTCTGCACATCTCCACCAAATTGCATTTTCAGGCTCACATCTTCAGGACATGCTGGGTGGTTTGATGCATTCCCACAATTCATCTTCCTGCTAAGCCAATTTTAATTTAAATGCAATTAAAGGCTCAAAATGAACATTATGTATTAGATAAAGCCTTGAATCTGCAGACTATCATAAATATGATTTTCAGAAAAATTAATTACAAGCCATTAGGGTACAAGTCATCTTACTGCAAATGTTGAGTTAAACTGCAGAATCAGTTTGTTCCTTCCATTAAATGTTAAATACTGATTTTAAGCTTTGCTCCAAGTTAATAGCAGGTCAGCATAAAAGAAAAAATATTTCTGAAATAATCCTCAGAGATTCTGGAGACTTATCAATCCACACTAATTGAAAAAAACCTATTCTCTTTCAATGCTTTGAAACAATGAGCTTTTGATCTAGTTTTGGTCAACTTGAAGTAATAATAGAACTCTTCACATTTCTCCTTGTGTTCTGAATATAACAAAGATTTCTGCAGAAGACAGAGCTAGTGTATAACTGCTTCAAATGTAAAATCATTACATGCTGTGTGGTGTTTCTAACCAGCAGGGTTAGAAACATTGTGGGGCAGACATCCACACACCACACTAGAGATGCTGCATAAGGCACACTGTAGACCTGACTTCAAAAAAGTCAACTGAGTGCTTCTTTCTGTTACCACTTGCTGTGACGTGGAGCCCGAGGATTCAGTACAACCCCAGCATTCAGGCAGTTGCTGCAGATAATGCTACAATTTCTGACCTTGAGATACACTGAAGTTACAACTTCAACTTTTTAGCTGTTCATGAAGACAACTCACAGATTTGCCTGTAATTCCTAGCAACCATGATGCAAAATTTATGCAGTCTAACTTGTTCTGTACACTTAGAGAACAAGTTCTATATTCCTATAGATATATAGAACACGTAAGAGTTTCAAAATTAGAGAAAACAGAAATTGTATACTATATATCATATAATGCAAAAATTGCATTTAGCACTGTACAGAGCCAAAGATATGAGCATATCCATCAGAACCAAAGGCAGTTTTTCCAAATTCACAACTTCTGAATCTCCCTGCTAGCTGTGTTCCTAAATACCATCCCATAGCTACTTCTTCCTGCCAATATTACCCACAGTAGACTGAAAGGAAAACTGTGCTTAATTCCTGTCTCCCAAACTGACATATTTTATACACTATACGTCAAAACTATGCATTTTTCATTAACTTCTGTTCTATCATTAAACAGAAAAGCAACGACACGGCTGGTGAAATTCAGCTATTAATCTCATAATAATTGCTTATAAATGTTCATGCTACACTGAAGAGCTGAATGCATCACATGCAGTCGAGAGGGTCAAGGTAACTTTAAAAAATAAATCTTTATTAAATCACAGCTTTCTTTTCTGACATTATTCAATTTAGGCACGAACACTGAAACTCGCACCTTCATCTTCTGCACACTTGATTCAACTTAATTTTATCCGCTTGAATATCAAACGTTTCAATATCCACCTCTGTATCCAGGCCCTCCTCCAGCTGCTAACTACTCCAGCCCTCCAGGGGACTGCATGTGTTTGCTCCAATCCATTTATTGTCTTTTGCTTGTCTACCTCTATCCCTAGACACTAATGTACTCACTTCTGGATATTAGTAGATAACCTCTGTGCAGTGGGAGTTTAATGAAATATCTGGCCATCAGGCTGGATGAATGTTATTTTGGCAATTGAACTTCATAATTTAAGGGCATTAGTATGAGATTCTCTAATTTCAAGGAAAGTGGAAAGCTGTTACATTCTGCAAATGTTATTAAAATGCTCTGTATGCTTGTGGGTCCTTGAACAGTTATACTTTGAAGAGAGCAAAACTTCTATGAAATAAAATTTATGATATGCCTTGACAGTTTCAAAAATCAGGAAGATGATTAAGCCCAGTGAACACAGAAGACAACTATTTCCCCAATGAGCTTGTTGCACAGTTCTACTTTTCACTGCAAACACTTTTTCTACAGTTGATGAGGTGTGATACATTTACAGACATCCAACAGGATCTTTTTCATAACGTGGGTTTCTGACAGCAACACGTAAGAACACAGAGACACTTAAAAATGTCATCCACCTACAGCTGGAAAGAGTGTAAAACCTCTCAGTCAAAGCCACCACACTGTGGCATCGCTCTATGGGGTAAGGAAATAAGCCACAAACTTTATTCATGAAGTTAAAGTTGACGTGTACTTAGCACCTCAGTTCCTAGAATAACTAGGAAAACTCTCAAAATATTTTTTTTTTTCTGGTGGGATGGCCAGTAATCTTTGTATTTTTTTCTGTACATGATCCTGAAGCCTTATCTAGTGTTTAAAGACAGATTTGGGAGGCTAATCACTAGCACACTGGGGGCTTTCCCACTGACTTTAATGTATCAAGTATCAACTTCTTGTTGTTAGTAAAGCCAAGTTGAAAATAGTTAGTGTGAACACATCATTTAAAATATGGAGCAGATCCGCACCACACAACCCTCTACACTTTCAAATTTAGAAGTTACCTTCAAACTTTAGAAGGTCACAGGCAAAACCATGTTCAAGAGCTAAACTCCCAGGGTTCCTTAAGATTGTGTATGTTGAAACCTGCAATAACACATTTAGCTTCCTTCAGCAGGACTGACACTTGTAGTCAGGATGAGCTAACTGCAATTCCCCAAGTTAAAACGAAAGGCAAACACAAATTACCTTTCTGCTCAGCACAAACAACCCCAGCAGGATAAGTCAACAAACACTAATGGCAGTCTGTATGGGGACAGGGGCTAGTCCATTTCACCACAAGGCTTGTAACTCATAGTCTAGAAGTGTGGTATCTATCAGTAATGGTAGAATACACTGTAAGGCAAGTACAAAGAGAAAAGAGAGGGAGATTACCGCATTCACCAGTCAGATGCCTCTAACTCTGCAAGATGAATGCATGGCAACACTATGGAGGAAGTAAGAGAACACTCCAGATCTAGTACAGAGAATAAAATAGAGATACAGTGAGCTGTTGTCCAGATTTTCAAACACAATCCCCTTTCACTCTCTCAAGCTTACTGCTGTTTGCCATTAGATTTTTCGCTTCCAAATAACTCAGCAACTAAACAGGTGGAAAAAGTCAAACTCTGCCAAGCTTGGCTGCCCAGGAAGCTGTTGAAACCGTGAGGTTCCCATTCAGAACAAGGTCTTTGTGACAGCATGAGCTCACTCTGAATAGCTGTGTGTTCAGCGATGTGCATGTTAATGAATGCATTGTTCATTGTTATCATATAATGTTATTCAAGGTTTCACACAAACACTAATAAAGGTATTTTTTACATTTTTTCCACTGCAAATTAAAAACACAAGTTACTTTTACATTTGCCTCATTCTGGTCGTTGCTTCTTACCAGCTCTTAGTAAAGTGATCCAAGGCCAATTCTCTGGACATTCCTAAATCCCGTTTTCACTTGCTGTTTTCAGCATATTAATCAATTTCTACTTCCATTGTATTCTGAAGGCAAAACTCAACCCTTTTTATCCACAGGCTCCTGTCAAATTCCAGCTCCACATTGCAGTTTGATCTGCTTTCAGATCTATCCCATTTTTAAGCAGTTCTCACAAAAAATCTTACTTCCCCAAAGCTTCTATCATCCTTACCTTTCTGAAAGGCTGCGAAACATCACCCTAAGTATTACTGATGAACTTTGCTTAGTGTTTCCTAAAAAAGCATACCTTAAACTTAGTAAATTTGTGTTTATCCATAAACACTACATGCACACACATTCAAAATCAGCCTAACTTTCTAAAGGCCACAATATTCTCCAGAAATGACCGATTTCTCATTAAATTCTGTAGTCATGAGATTAGGCCCGAACCCTCGCCTGATGGTCTACTACTACAAGCAGCAGGAGCTCACATGAAATCAACAAGAAGCTTCTCACCAAAATAATAGCATTTTAACCTTTACCTAAGATTTGAGCAAACTGTATGTACACTGTATGCTTAAACATTTCAGAGGCAGTTCTGCTAGAATAATGAATGGCTTTGAAACAGTTGTAGCTTTACTGGATATTGAGAACTATAGTTGCAAGAGTTTCTTAAAGTTTCTCACAGTCCAAAAGTATCTATAAAAAACCTATTTCAGTAGATTGGTAAAACTAACAAAAAGAAAACAAAGTAACCCAAGGTGCTGGAGCTAAACACAAAAAGTCTCTCAAAAAACGAAAGGAAGGACGGAAGGAAGAAAGGAAGAAAGGAAGAGAGAAAGAGAGAGAGAGAGAAAGAGAGAAAGAGAGGAAGAGAGGAAGAGAGAAAGAGAGAGAGAGAGAAAGAGAGAAAGAGAGGAAGAGAGGAAGAGAGAAAGAGAGAGAGAGAGAAAGAGAGAAAGAGAGGAAGAGAGGAAGAGAGAAAGAGAGAGAGAGAGAAAGAGAGAAAGAGAGGAAGAGAGGAAGAGAGAAAGAGAGAGAGAGAGAAAGAGAGAAAGAGAGGAAGAGAGGAAGAGAGAAAGAGAGAGAGAGAGAAAGAGAGAAAGAGAGGAAGAGAGGAAGAGAGAAAGAGAGAGAGAGAGAAAGAGAGAAAGAGAGGAAGAGAGGAAGAGAGAAAGAGAGAGAGAGAGAAAGAGAGAAAGAGAGAGCGAGCAAACAGAGGAAGTTTCATTAAAACATGAGGAAAAACTTCTTTACGGTGGGGGTGACATAGCCCTGGAACAGGCTGCCCAGGGAGGTTGTGGAGTCCCCTAATCTGGAGACTTTCAAGACCCACCTGGATGCAGTCCTGAGTGATGTGCTCTGGACAATCCTGCTTCAGCAGGGGAGTTGGGCTAGATGATCTCTAGAGGTCCCTTCCAGCTCTGACAATCCTGTGATTCTGTGATAGCTCCCATTAACCATTCTGCAGGTGTAAGCAGAAAGGTCCACAAAGGAACCCACTGCTTAGATCATACATCTGCCTAAAAACATTTAAAACTAAGATCCTTCTGAACACCTTCTGAGCATGGCCTGAAGCCGCTCAGCTGTGTCAGGGCTATTCTGGGATGTTTTACAGGATTATTTTCCTTTCAGCAGGGGATTGTTGGTATCATTCCCATACACATACGCATGTTGGCCTACTCACAAGATAGCTTAAAAACAATATTTCATAATGGGACATGCTGAACTAACAAACAGAAAAAGATGAAGCAATCATTTTCTGCTGACCTCTGCTTTGTTGCTAAGATTCCAGATGGCTTCTGTTTAGCAAACAGGTTAAATAATGTGACTAATTTTTACTTTATTAAAATATGTACTATTTTTGCACCAGAAAGGTTCCATTCACTATTTTAAACAGAAGATCTTTCTGGTTTTAAAATATATGCATTATACTTCCCTACTAACCCAACATAAAGCTTGATGTGGAGCTAGCCTACCTCCTTTTCAGGGACATCGCAACTCAGTAACTTTTCTTTATTTTTAAGAGAAAAGGATACACTGGAATCAGAAGAATATCCAGGAAAACTGTAAGAAACAATAGTCTCCAGCAGAGATTATCACTCAAGAGAAGTAAATCTATACAGGAACAAAAAATACAATGCATTGCTGTTGTTAAAACCAACTATGGATAATAGAATTTAGGGAAAAAAAATAGCGGAAAATAACATTAGAAAAACACCTAGTTTCTAGTACCATGTATCAAAGATGTCCTCATGCAGAAGCAGCTAACACATAACACCAGTGATTCATCCAGCCTTAACTTCAAGAGTTAGTTTCATCCTAGGACCATCAGCAGCACTAAGGATGCTATTAAAATCTTCAGGACGAGAATTCATGTGAAATGCAGAGCTTTAAAACAAAGTCCTATTACCTGTCCAATATGAAGAACTAAAAGCGCAATGTTCCCATAAAAGTATATGCAGTAGGACAACAGAGTATAGGACATTATATTGACCTCACAAGGATGAAAATTCAGAGTATTCCCAGGAAAACCAAGACAGTCGCGCACATGCATTAGAGCAAACAAGATGTGAATCAGGATGACACAGGTGACAACTGTATTTAAACACTAGACGCTCTCCATTTCTAGACAGAATCACAAGACTCATTCAGGTTGGAAGGGACTTCTGGTGGTCAACTAGTCCAATGTCCTGCTCCAAGCAGGGTCAACATTAAATTCAGTGCAATTTGACTAATCATTAAATTGTCATTACATCCTACAAGACACTCAGTCACAATAGTTTGACAAAATACCCTGAGGAAAGCAAGGAAACAAAGTTTTTGAGTCACAGAAAAATTACCTAAATTCTTCTTAAATTACCCTAGATGTGCCCAGATAGTTAAAAGGCTTCTGTATTGCAGGTTATTTCTTGGCTAAATAGAAGAGTAAAAGAGTTGTTCTTTCCAAACAAAACCTTTTCAGCATTCACTCAGTAAGTTTCTCCTCCAAGTCTTTTACCTCTTCCTTCCTAGTCTGCACGTTTAATTTCTCTCTCTGTGATTGGTTAACCTATCCACCTCAGCACTTACATGACCCTACAGTAATAGTAGCTGAGTACCTCAACTACAGATGAATTCCTTCTCATAACTTTATTGAGGGATACAGAAACATTATTATCCACATTTACAGTGAGAGAACAAGACAAGGACAGATTAATGGATTTGTCCAAGGTCATTCAAGAACTAGGAACTAAGTTATAGCTCTTCAATGCCAGTCTAATGTTTACACCCTTATGCTACTACTCTTCTTTCTGAAACAATTCTGTTCTCCGCTTTTTGCTTTATATTTGCCTCCACAGCATCTTTACATTTCTTTCCATCTTCAGTGCAATATGCCTTTTTTCTCCCTTCCTCACATCTCTCCTTGCCCATCTATAACAAGATCATCATTGTTTGTGGTTTCACTTTCAGCTACCAAGACCCCAATCTCCTTTTCCCTATTTCTCTAGCATAATTTTCCTTAATATGTAAGGTTCCATTCCACCGCGACATCCCATACACAACACTTCTGATTACAACATCCTTGGATGTGGTCTCAAAGGCTGTATTGTATATTATCCTGTCACATTCATTTGTATTTCACAGTAGCACCCAAACTACTTCTGCAGTGGTTTACACACTGTGGTCCTAGTCTGAAAAATCCCACTGCTTCAGGCCAGTAAACCTGGACCAAATTGGAAATGGACTTATAATTGAGCTCTGCCCTTATAGACACTGTGAATACAACTGGCTCTAACAACTTGACTCAGTGAGACAAGACAGCTCAAGCAAACCTGCTAAAAGCTGAATGGATATAGTCCATGGTTTTACCAGCTTTACTCACCAGGTACCTGGATTTCTACCACAGCCACTGATCAGGTGGGACTTCAAGCTGATATATCTTTCCTTTATTTTCAGATCACTAAGTCAGTCTTCTGACTTTTAGGGTAACTCCACCTACCTTAGACCACCACTTCTGACTACCTCTACTAGAATGTCACACATTCTTGCATCATTTGGCAACCTTCAGCAATAGCAGTCAGAAAGAAATACCCTGTCTTAAAGATCTGGCATGTCAAAGCCAACTGGTTGGCTCTGAAACTTTATTCTGAAATTTGTGCTGGAATAAGGCATGTGGAAAATGGCTTTTTAACAGGAACTCACTTGCTTATGAGTCCCTCCTGAAGATTCACCAATCTTAGCAACAGAAATGATGTACACTGAAAAGAGAAAAAATTATTCTGGGAAAATTCAAGAAGTAGGCAACCCCCATTTCTGATTATTTCCTACTCTGTCCACAGACACCACGCTGTCCTGTTTTCTCATCACATAACAAAGGTCAGCCTCTGGATAGAAACATAACACTATTGAGAGAACAAAGAAATGAGTCCTGGTAACATCGAAAAAGAGAAAACAATGCTAATGTGATATGTGAAAAGACAAAATCCACCTCCTTTCACTGAAGTCTCTGTTATTAAAACGTTTTGTAGTCTTCTGGACCTTACCCCATCATTACATTCCTAACAAATAAAAACTGTAAAAAGTAGCTTATATCCCATACAGCTGATTCAATACTTAAGTCTTCTACTCCTAGCACTATGACAAATTACATTTCAGAAAGATCTGTCCAGATGTTCCACCTGAACTAGCAGTCTACACTATCACCTTCCCCAAGGAAGCCATTACTCCTGCTTTCTTTCCAATCAGCGGGTATTTGCTGTCCTATTGAATTCATCTTTTCCTAAAGTTGGAAGAGGTGTTTTTTCCTGCTCTCAGTCAGCGGCAATTTGTCATAAACCACTGTGTCTTTTACATCTGAATCTGCTCATGTTCTCAGCCAAGTGCAGAACATGAAGGTTACCAATGATTCAGATGAAGTTCAGAGCCTAAGGAAAATGCTTCTGCCCTTGGATAGCTGGATTTATTTCTTTCCCCTGCATTTTACTATACATCTAAAAAACATTCTCAAGTAGGTTGTCAGTACTCATGCAAGCAAGCTCAATGTTTCCTAATGGGATTACTATGGAAATAACAGCTAGTCAAATCAACATTTGCAGAAAAAGGCATTCAAATGAAGGTCTGAACTATTTCCTGTGTATTACATTGCTATAGCAGCTCATGTTCATTCTGGTTTACTTTATCACAACTCCTCACCTAAATTTCATAATAAAACTTTACAATTTTCTGTTGCACTTTCAAAAAATGCTAGGATGTTACTGCCTCTGCTGAGCAATCTGAGAAAGTACTCTCTGCTACACTGAAGCTGTTAAAATATCAATACAACTAAACAAGACAAGTATGGATTTCATGGCTGGGCAACTCTTCCTCCAAGTCTCTCCTTTGTTCCTGAAGCTCTTACTACACATAATCAAATTAAATCAATGGGAACTGATTTTTAAGTGATACAAATATTGCTTACTGTTAGGTATTCTATTTAAATAGAATCAAGTACAGCTAGAATAGTTCAAGTACTAGAACTATGATTCTTTTATATATAATATGGGCATCAATCTAGGTTTGTTAAAACAGAGGAATTATTCAGACTTTCTAATTAAGTTACTTTTATATTTAAAGTCCAGTGCACATTTAGACATATAAATTTGCAATGGCTGAAAATCAATGCAAATCTTCACACTGGGAAAGCTAAAACCAACTCAATGGATGACTTGGAGGTTAATAAAATAGTTGAGAAAGCAAGGGCTCTTATGAAAAGATCAAAATGCATGGCCTTTAAAAATCATACAGGGCCAACTAGTTTGAAATACGCAAAGAACGTGGAGCCTGTAACAGGCTTACTCATATGTTTAAAGTTAATCAGGTGTGTTCATCTTGGAAGAGTTGAATTCAAAAATAAAAGAGATGCACCATAAAGCTTTATTTCTTATTGGGATGTCAATTTAACTAAAAGCTACTTTGAAGCCCCATTCAAAGAGCTGAGTCGAGTATTCAGCTTTTGTTTCAGTATAACTAAGCAGAACAAGTTTCCTTTAAAAAATGCTTTTGATACGTAAGAGACAAATTAATAATGGAATGCATCTGGTCTACAAAGAAAAGATAACTTGCTAGCTGCAACTTCTTGGTTAACCTGACTTTTGGAAACCTCTCATCTACCATACAGAATAGAGCATGGGCAACAAGAGTAGAGCATCTCCAAAGAGGTGGAATAGAAGGGTTTGAACCTCTACTACTACTACCATTAATTTTGGAGGTTTTGGGCAGAAATGCTGGGTGAATTTACATACAAATGCCACTTCAGTGGCTCACTACTCAAGCTAGGTTGGTTGCATGCTTCCCTTTGAGGCTTATTTTTTATGCAAATCTTATATCCATCTTTAAATAAGCACATTTGCTTTGTGTTTAGGTTCATAATAATAACGTTTGCTGATAATAAATAATGTCCTTGTGTGCCAGTGACAATATTCTTCATAAAACTGTCAGAAGGTCTATAAATATGTCTATTATTACCTTCCTAACTTTAGATATTGTGATATACTGACTACTCACACAATTATCATGATAGTTATCCTTGTTAAAGCACACATAATCTGGACTTTTACAGCATCCTTTACCTAAAAAGATATCATAGCCATTAACAATTGCTAAAGAAAAGTCAGAAGAGAGTAAGACATGTATGTAATACATGCATTATTGCATACATCAATGAAAAAGGTTGTCATCTGCATGATGGCTTCATAGAAGTTGAATAAGCTCTAGGGCTTCAGCCCTAGGTTTGTGTAGTACCAAAACCCATTTGAATAATTGGGTTGTTAAAGTTAGTTAAACATCTTTCTGTCTTTGCTTCTCAGATATTTGGTAGGAAGCTAGTAATATCAGTAGCTCTGAACTGCAGGAAAGACCAACAAAATCACAGGAGCAATTCTTGCCAAGTATGGTGAAAAGTCATTAGACAAACCACAGCAGGTTCTGTTCTCTTCATGCCTCCACTGAAGTTCCTCTGTTTTCTTTGCTGTTGTTCAGATCTTTTCTGAGAAAAACTCGGATCATACCGGCTATGAAACAGAGCTACACTGATCACAAAATATTAAAATCAGGTCTTGTGTCTTCATAGCGCTAACAGGAACACTTCCATGAAATCTGGTATTATCACTACATCTGCTAAAACTCCTCTTCATGATGGACAGACGCCCACTGAATTACCAGGATATTCTCTCTTCCTTTGCTGTGGCTTCCTTTTAAGGCAACTCACACATGTAGTGGCCTTGTCTGACTCCAATTCAGAATTTGAATGTGAAAACACTCAAGAGGATGTGGTTGTAATCCTAAAAATACCTCAATGTTTTGATAGAGATCTTACATTTTCTTCAGTTTAATAGCAGATGCTGAGTATTTTCAGTTGCTAAAATATATCCTTCATCCTGCAGCACCGTGCAAGGTGGGTGCTGCTTTCTGCTGAACCACAGCTTTCAGTGGTAGGTTCATAAGAATGGAGGTTTGTCCCTTTGCAGTGTGTACAGAATCAGACTTCATGGACCTCACCACCTTATGGTCTAATAAACCTGCAGATGCTCCCATGCCTTTTCATGATGTCTTTTAATAGTGTTTATCGTAGAATATAAAATGATATTAACCAAATTCTGTAGGAAATGAAAGTGATTTTGATTTACCCATTGCAAGGCATGTAAAGACCAATGGTAATTTAAAACTCCATAATTATGATGGCTGTTAGACTCCTGATTCAATTGCATTATATCTGTCTCACAGAAGTTCAGTTTGGTTCAGCTACTGCATGAGGAATACTTAGGGAAAGTCACCCTTAGAAGACAATACTGAACAAAATACAGTGTAGCTCCAAAGTACCTTTGTTTTGAACAAAAGGAAGACATGTCCCTGTTTTAGGAAATGCTTATTAAGGATTAACCACCAGCATCCTCACAAAGGTAACAACACCTACCCTTGTATCAACAGTACCGTCCAGCAGCTCTTCTAAGGTTCAGCCTTGGCCTACACTTTAGATTTACATTTTGTTCTCTGGAATGACAATTTTTTCTTGTAAAAGATATTCTCCACTAGTCATCACTGGACATGGATACTCTGAAAACATGAACTCATCATAACCACGGAGGTGGTAGTTCCCTCAGTTTGCAACTGCACATGTTCAGTCATTAGCATTTAGTTGCTGAAGCTAAAAATACTAGGTTTCAAATATGTTCCATTTTATATCCTCTGTGCAATTGGCTAGTGTATGTGAGAACTTTTTTAAAACTCTTTTTCAGAGCAAACCACGCTACTGGCTGCTTACATTGAAATGTTAAGCTCTGGATTTAACAGGAAAAATAAAAATATTATAATACTTCCAGCATTTCCCCAGAATATCAGTATAAATCCCCCATGGAAATATTTTTTTGCATTTTAGAGTCCAGTTGTAATAACATCTGGGTTTCCTATTTTTTGTTAAGTTATTGGTCATTCTATGTTTGCAGTTTCCAACACTGAGAGGTCAAAACCGCTTAACAACTGGAACTTAGTGTTTGAAAAGGTTTTATTTATCTCTGTGCACATACTTCTCCTCCAACCAATTCAAGGAAATAAATTACTGTTCATTTCATTTTTGAGACATGAGAATAACGGTGCAAGTCTGAGACTGTAGTATGTGATGTTGTAAGCTTTGGCATATAAGATATTATTGGCAGGAGTTTGGATAGATGCATTACACATAAATGAAACAGCAGGCCATCACAAGCGAGATCTAATAAAACTCATATATCACATCATTTTTTTCATGTATTCTTTATATGACACCTTTAACACAAATAGTATTTTTAAAATGTGTTAGTTTCTTAGAGAGCTTTCAAACATTTTATATTAACTGTATTGCATACTCTTTAAACTATAAAATTTCAGCACAAGTCCAACACACAAAGCTCAGAGAAAAAAAAAACTCAAAACAAAACAGTAAAATATTTAAACTTATCTGAAAGCTACCAGAGTAACTTTTAATGTACAAAATGAGAATATCTTTGAAGTACAATGTTTCAAGACTTTCCAGAGCTATACCGCATTCTTCCAGAAAGCTGAATTTCCTTCCCAGTTGTAAGATAATTTCTACCTTTGAGATACAGTGCTTTTATCCTGTCAAATAGCATGCATTTTTGGCCCTCGCCTAAGTAATTTCTGGCCCTCACCTAAATAAATGATGGGAAGAACGGACTCTTTTCCTGTTAGACAGATCTTAGAATGTCTGAAAAAAAAGAATAAATTCTGGATGTCTGTTAGTGGGCAGCATATAACTGTGAAGTCATGGGTTCCTCATAACAGCAATTAATAATTTTATCACCAATGCTTAATACACTAGCAATGTTGAAGTAATGGCATCATGGTGCGCTGAAGGTAAAAGCTTGAGTGTTCTCAAGAGAAAATCAGATCTGCTAATCCTGACTTACAATACTATAACAGGTTTAATGTTATATTTGATGAATTGCCAGCATTTGACAATCTATCCTGGTTTAAGGCTGCTAAAGATTAAGCTGCCATTTCTTATTTCTATATGTCTAAGAGGTTTACTTGTTAGGGGAAAACTCTCCAATATAGAATTTGCTAGTTTTCTGATTTATAATATAGTGTATATATATGTTCCCATGTGGTAGCCAAGGTCTGTTACTAAACTTGATCATGAAATCACTGTATTTTCCCCACTCCTCTTTTAATTTTTCCCCTGAAAAATCAGATACAAATATTTTCACCTACTTTTTAACCACCAGTCAGCTTTTCATCACACCGTTCAAGAATGTCCAGACAATTGTAAGACTAAATACAGCAAATATTTGAAAGTCTCATAGAGCGATTAGAATCAATATCCAAATGTGCTACTCCTCCTGCATCTGGGTCTAGGAAACACATAAATCTATTCAGGCTTTTTGTGAGGAGACAAACACAGTCAGAGAGTTTAGACTGTGAAGACACAAAGAGGGGTCTGTTACTGTTGCATTTTGGAGTCTACTTGAATAGCCCACCCCAGAGTTATGGAGGGTTTTGCAGTGCTGTGTTGCATTGAGTGTGGTCTCCATGCTCCTGCCTACTTGAAGGACAGCTCCTGCACCTACACACAGGGCACTTGAAACACAGTGGGACCTCTGCAGTCACCGAGGCCCAACAGCGTAAAGTAGCTCACAGAACCAGAACTATAATTATTAATAACATAACCATAACAACAACTAATCAATCAATTAAAATATCAATTCTCCCTTAATGAGAGTGATAAGAGTTGGAATTCATTATGGTCATAACACTTACATAAAACATTTTTAGTGCATAATTTCTTGAAACAGATTTGGTTCTGATGGAAAATAGATACCCAATATTTCATGTTGATCTGGTGTCTAAAAACATTCCAATCGTGCTTAAGAAATGTGTCATCTTTCTACTCCTTTGTATCTTCTTATTCCACTCAATGACAAAATAATTGAAGTCATCTGTGACTGATGCTCCATTCTTATTACAGTTATTTCTTGGCTGTGAAATTCTTCCTGATCTACCTTCTAGAGGTGTATGTGACTTCTCTCTTTCTTTAATTCAAAAACTCCTAACATACAGTTCCCACCAAATTTTCTACTTTTGTAATTGTACTGATGATGACAAAGAGGGAACAGAGTGTCAGATTACTTCCCAGACTACACGTCATTTTATTCAAACATTTATATGCACCTTTTTGAGAGTTAAAATAAATTTTTCATTCTAATTTTTAAAAGTGTAATTTATCTCTGTACTCCCTCTTCCTTTTAGTTTTCCAGTTAAAAACCTTAGTGGTGAATCAAAGTTTAAGGACACAGAATCTATTGGGACCCAGCAGGCAGTGGCTGGTGAGCACAATGAGCACAACACACAAGATAGGAGCAGCAAAGGGTTTGGCATTCCTCTTTGAAGGCTATCAAGTCTCACCAAGATTTTTTTAATAATAGAAAAAGTGGTGGCCTCCCAGTAATGGGAGGATAAGTGGGGATAAGGTATTTCACAAAGTGTAGTCTTTATTTCTGCATTATCCTTATATAAACTTTATCAAACAACATCCCCTAAGAGGTACTTAGTTTTTCCACAGCCTATATTTTCTAAGTTCAGTTGTTACTTTCTTTCTCAACATTCCTATACACCGAAACAAAGTTTTCAACTCACTTTTGCTTGTAAAGTTTCTCAGGTGTATCCCAAGCCAAAACACCAATCCATGAAAACTCGACCTGGATGGCATAGTTACAGTTGCCTGTTTGGCTCACCGTTTGCCAGAAAGCAGTACGACATTGCCAGTACTGCATTTAGCAAGAAAAATACTTCAGTGCTACTCACTATGTAGATAATCTCTTCTGCACAGGGAGAAATAACATTCTTTCTTCACTAATTTGTTAAGCCTCATGAACAGCACGTTATTTGACTGGACTAGCAATATGCCCTGATGGGCTGCTCATCTAAACTGGCTCTTTTTTGAAGTTAGGAATAGTCGAACTGCTACCTTCACAGTGATGCTTTCAGAAGAATCCAGTCCTCCTCTTAGTATGCCTTCTCAGGGTTTCACTTGAGCAGATGTGACTCAGCTGCAAAAGGTTATGTGTGGTGACAAAGGCTTGAAACACGTTTCCAGCATGTTTAACTAACATCAGCACTAAACTGTTAAAAGTGATTGCTTCGCCACCTTAAGTTATACTACAAGCAGCTTCAGTATAAAAATAAAATCCAACTCATTCAAAATTTCTTTAGAAATTGTAACGCTGAAAACTGACAACTCCCAACAATTCTCAACTGAGTAACAACACTGCAAATTTCTGGCTTAACAGTCTGAATCTTTACTGGAATATTGTAATGGGATACAAATCCAAAGAAAAAAATACATTCCCCATGCATATTCAGGCTACTTCCTCCACCTCTCAGCTTCCACAAATTCACTTCTTAGCGTTATTTTTGTCATTGCATGCTTGAAAACCCAAAACACTTCAGACAAATTCCAGTTGCTCTTGTCTACACTCCTGACACATTTCTGCTTCAGAAAGTTTGGAGCGTGGTGACTGTCATTTCTCCTACAGGAACAGGCTGGAAGCTGGGGGAGGGATTCCTGCTTTTTGTGCTAAGCTTTTCCTACTCCGTCTGAGCAACTTGCACACAAGTCTATATGGGTTAGCAGTACCACACCCACATTAGCTTAGAATATAGGCTTTATTTACTTAAAACTATTGTTTACAGCTGAAAGGAAACACTTAGTTTTCCCCTTTTTATGATACAGTGTTGCAGTTCATTGCTTTACAGAAAGCCTCTTTGGATGAGTACTCTGTGTTTTCTCTTGGTTTGTGAACATTTTGATTTAAAAACATGTCTCTGCAACACATTCATGTTTGCACTCAAATGCTCTTCCCACATTTTAAGTGATGTCATTGTTATTCCTACATCCTTTTTGAGAGAAGGCAAGTGATTTATAAATATTTTCCACTTCACTACACATTGCATAAATCATAGGACTGACCTGTACTTCAGCGCTTTATGTGCTCAGCCTTGTTGTGGTTTGGGATCTGGCAAAGAGCTCCTTTCTCTCAGGTCCCTTTTTGGGCTTATCAGTTGGAAAGTCTTGAGGTGGGTTAACTCTGAGATTTCTTTCCAACTTTTGTTGTTCCAAAAAAATCAACTCCCAACACTGTTGTATGACAGACATAAAGACTAATATAAAACAGCTTTCTTGTAACTCTGAGGCAGGCACCTTATTGGAAGAAGCAAAACAGCACTATCCTTTAAGTTATTCTCTCTCTCTCTACTAATGTACAGTCCTTCCTACGTGGCCTCTTGCTAGATATTCAAAGAGGTGCTTACTTAGAATCATAGAATGGTTAGAGTTGGAAGGGATCTTAAAGATAATTGAGTTCCAACCCCCCTACCACAGGCAGGGACATCTCTCACTAGAGCAGGTTGCTCAAAGCCCCATCCAGCCTGGCCTTGAACACTTCCAGGGATGGGACACCCACAACTTCCCTGGGCAACCTGTTCCAGTGCCTCACCACCCTCAGGAAAGAATTTCTTCCCAATATCTAATCTAAATCTTCCCTCTTCCAATTTAAGCCCCTTGTCCTGTCACTACACTTCCTGACAAAGAGGCCCTCTCCAGCTCTCCTGTAGACTCCCTTCAGATTCTGGAAGGTATATTTCTCTCGGTTAAGGGTGAATGCAATTAATCCAGAGCAATACCCTCCCTACAGAAGGAATAAAACAGGGAGACCTAAAGTTGGGAACAACTTGGGCACTCGTGCAACAACAATTCTCTTGTTGATTTATCTCTTCACTTCCAAGCTCTTACGCTGTATTCAGAGGCAACTCCTTTTTGCGAGACCACTCCATTAAACTTCCTGGCTAACAGCTCTTGAACTTAGTTATCATTTTCCCAAGCAGTCTGCTCCCTGGATAACATTATCTAACAAATCCATTTATGCTTGCAATTAAAGTAAGCTACAAATGCTACTGCCTTTTCCATCAAGATATAAATTGTAAACTTACCTTCAAAATATTGTATCATTGTAGTCCTTTGTCTGATTTTTTAAAATTAGTCCTATCTGCCATGAGAAGTCATTGTCTTAGATTGTCTGTGGTGCTTTGCTAAAGAATGACAGATTTTCCACATATTAAACTGAAGTGGATTGAGATTGCATTCTGCTTTTCTCCTCTTTCTGCAATCATTGCTCAGTCTCATGCATGTCCACGGCTGATGTACCAAGGGCATGATGATCAGAACTTAAATCATTGCTTGCTTCTGATTTTATCCTTTTATTTTATTGATGTCTAATTGTTAATACCACCTTTTTCAAAGACCATATTCACACCTGTGAATTCACACAATAAAGCCATCATCTTTATTATTTCCTGCATCAAGACCTACTATATTTCATTTATAGATCTCTCAGATTCATTTATCATCCTTTCTCCTCTAGCTTCTGTACCCACAACCTAAGATTCTTGATCATTAAACATCCATGTCACATAAACTTCTCTTTAAACTTTCCCTGGTTTACAAACGTACATGTCACCATCTGACAAAGACCACCTAACCTAGGTGATTTATTATACAATGCTCTGTATTTCAAAGAAAATCAACTACTAGTACAAAAGGGAAATCTGCCTGATGCTCCTAAAAACATTCCTTCTTCAGCACGTGAAACATCTTATGATCAATTACTGCAGGCAAATAAAGATGATCATAGAAGGATATGCTACAAACATTCTTGAACAAGCTGTGCCCACACAGACTCCTGTAATACCTGGTTGGCCAAATCAATATTTAGCTTTATGAGAAAGCCCATTCATTTTAATAGGGTTACTTGTGCATTTTGATACATTTTAATAACAGTAAATGGATATATCTTGCTGACAACTCAGTTGTATTCAACTATTTGTAAGTTTTACAACTTTGAAAAGCAAGCTATTGTCAACAGACTTAACCTTGTCAGATAAGGGCTTGCATTCCTACTGAAAAATTGCAAAGGTCTGCAAATCATAATCTCCTAAGTAGGAAGACACTGGATTTTGAGGACTTACACCTTCTGCCTACATTTCTGCGCTGTGCCATGCAAACAGCCAGAGTGAGCTTTTCTATTCCCATAATAATGGAACAGTACTGTATCTGTGGGGTTTTTTGTTTGGTTGGTTGGGTTTTTTTGTTTGTTTTTTGTTTTTTTGTTTTTTTTTGCTAAGAGCTTCCTCTGCTGTTCACATGCAAATGATATAAACGTAGCTGACATCAGAGTTGGGAACCAACCAGCCTTGGCCAGTTGCCTCATAAAACACTCCTTTGAAGTGACACAACATGAGAAGAAACTCATGCCTTCCCTTCCCCTCTCCAGTATCACAGGACAAGGGAGAACTGCAGTGCTCCATTCCTTTTCAGAATACACAGAAAATATCTGATAGCGAGAAAAGTGAATAGTAAGGATTCAAAACTCTGTATATTTGACCAATTCAGTACTAAAGGAAACCACTGCTGCTCTTGAAACCTGTATGCAATATATTTGTAGCAGACAGTAAAAACATTATTCTAAAATTCCGTTTCCCTAAGTTATTACAAAATGACAATATTGTTTTTAGCCCATTTCCTTTAACCAGATTGACAGAATTACAGGTTGACATTACTGTGAAATTTTATGATGTATTATGTTAACTGTGCCAGTTTGATTAGCCTTGATTGACAGCTAGTACCTGCACAGAAAGTTAAATATCTCAGGAATATAAGAGCAGTGAATACTGTGTTGACTCCTTCATTAGTATAAATATACAGGTAACTACAAGTAAAAAGAAATATATAACAACAGAGGAAGTAGTAATACAATTACATATACAATTAAAATAATCAGCGTGTTATTATCATATTGATCATTTATATTTCCTCTCACCTAAATCACTCCACATTTGATAAACTTTTAAAATATACACTGAAAAAAATAAGCCTGAAAAAAAATTGAGATCTTTCATTCTGTAGACATGCTGTTCCTAGAAATGTACTACCACAGCTGAGGGACTAAATTTAAAAATCTCAGTACACATAGTTGCTGCATCTGAGCTATCGTATCATAATAATGCTTCTCTCCTACAGAATCCTCATCTGTTATCTAAACATAAGTCAAGATTTTTTCAGACTATAAAACTGGAGACTAGGTTGTCTAGTGAATTAACCATAGAAGCTGTGTGTTCCCCCTCTGGCTTTGGAGTTCCAGTCCAGCCTACACTTCAACATGGAATGTGATTGGAGGTTCTCTGCTTGCCAGGTAGATTACATTAATTCATATCACAATGTAGCTGCATGTTACAAGACATGGCGAGACACCATTTCTAGAATCTTGGAGAGAAATAAGGGAATTCAGGAAGGAGTGCAGTTGAACCTGGATTTTCTTACGCACAAAAAATTATTTGAAATAATCTCACAGGTGGTCACTGACTTTTTTCACTTTATTGGTTGAATGTCTTAGAAATCAAGAGATGAAGAGTAGGAAGGACCTTCCAGTTCACTAAGCTTGGTAATCTATTTGCACAAATATTCATGTATCTTTTCATAATTGTATTGACTGCTCTCTGAAAAGGACTTAATGTTTTTCCCCTTTTGCTGTAGACAGAAAGCTTTTTCAGGTCCTGATTACTTTAGCAGCTATGTGTCTTCTATTGAATTTCCAGCTTGTATTTATTTGTGGCCAGTTGATACCAAGCTTTTCTTGGAAATGCATGACCCTTCAACTTAAAATGTTTTACTGGGTCCCTGGCATTTTAAACACTCCATGGAGAGCAATCATATCACCTCCTAGCCTTCTTTTTGCTAGTTAAATCTCCTAATTTCCCACAAAATTTATACAAATTTCCAGATTTTCCACCCTCCACATATTCCTGGATAAACAAGGCGTCCTTCTTATGATCCTCAAAACCTTTCTCTGTATCTTTCACTCCTTGAATTCCTCCATCTCTAGCACAGGAGACTTTGTGCCTAGCCCAACAGTGGCAGCCCCTCCTTGGGAACACAGAACTCTATAACCTCCAGTAAAACCTTTCAGTGTCTCATTTCCCTCCTATACTGAGGAAAAGAAAGCACCTATGGTCATACAGAGCTTCCTATACAACACCCTGAGACAAGGTACCCACCCTGGAGGCAGAAGGAAACCCTGGACCAAGAAGTACAATTGTCTTTGGCTGTGACCACTGGTACCCTGTATTTCATACAAGTCTATAGAAATCATTCCCTTCTACAGCTCTACCAGTACCACCTGGGAACAGCACACCAGCTGTGGGATTACATTTGACTTTTTCACACTGTACCACAGTGATGCCTTTTAGGCTCTTTAAGATCAATTTCTCTATTTCAGTCATTTCTATCCGGTGGAATTCCTTGCTTTAAAAGAACTTAGTACTATTAGTCCCCAGGTGCATCATTTTGCACTTTCTGCTATGCAATTTAGTTCCACTTCTGTTACTCTAGTCCTCAAAATTATTCAGCCCTGCCTGCTTATTTCTCTTAGTTTTGTGTCACTGGTCACCTTTTTTCAGATCTTAAGAAGTTCCTCAAAATCTTCTCTCCTCTTAGGAAGCACCCTTTCACTGCCGTCTCACTGACTTTAATTTCACACCTACTCCACAAACTAAGAACTCTTATGCTGACACCTATACTTTTTGGCTGAATAAATAATTTCTAATGTGGTACTACAGTAAATTAAGCTCCAAAAAGACTATTAGTAGTTGGCATTTCCCCCCCTCCCCCCCAAAAAAAAAAGTCAGTTATCTAGTCAAAAAGATATCAGGCTAATCTTGTGTGATCTGCCTTTTCTATCTCCTTGCTTTATTCAAATTTATTCATAATTCTTCAGCCAGAACAAAAAAGTAAAACATCGCCTAATAGAGTCTGTGTTTATATTTTTATATCTTCTACTAAATTACTATGTAAGCTTTCTAACTTCCATTTTTAATTAATTAGGTCCATATAGACAAACCCTTTTGACCTTTGTAGTAACATCTTGAGCTCAGTCAAGTACATTGGAAGGGTAAATCTTTCCACGCAATGTTTTAAAATAAATGCCTCTCCATCCATAGGCCTGCAGGAATTCCTTCAAGGGGAAAAAACAATGGGAAAAGAAACAAAGAATGCAAACACTTATTCTCCCACAGCAATGTTTGGTAATATTGTTAAAGCAAGTGAGACTGATGCCTGGGATCGGCAGCAGCAAATTTTATTCGACTAAAAATGTCTCTTCAAATTGTACTGCTAGAAAACTGATCAATTAATCCACCTACCAGGACTGTTTTAAAAAAATTTGAGAACATATTTATGAGAAAAGGACAATGGGAAATTTTTCAAGTACTGAGTTAGCATTGCACTATTCTGGTCTTTTAACCTGCATTACTGATACAGTTCCAACAGTAGTTTGACATGTAAATATAGAATCACAGAACAGCCTGGGTTGGAAGGGACCTTTAAAGGTCATCTAGTCCAACTCCCCTGCAATGAGCAGATACTTCTTCAACTAGATCAGGCTTCTCAGAGCCATGTCCAACCTCACCTTGAATGTTTCCATGGACTGGGCACTTACCATGTCTCTGTGGTAGATGTTCCAGTATCTCACCATCCTCATCATAAAAAATATCAGTTTTACCTACAGTCTACCCTCTTTTAGTTTAAAACCATTACTACCTCTTTGGGTAACCTGCTCCAGTGTTTTGCCACCTCGCTGTAAAAGTTTTCTTCTTTATATCTAGTCCACCCTCTTTCAGTTGAAAGCATTACCCCATGTCCTTTTGCAACAGACCTTGCTAAAAAGTTTGTCCCCATCTTTCTCCTAAGCCCCCTTTGAGTGCTGAAAGGCTGCAATAAGGCCTCCACAAAGCCTCTTTTCTCTAGGCTAAAACAATCCCCAACTGTCTCAGCCCTTCCTCATATGGGAGGTGTTCCATTCCTCTGACCATTTTTGTGGCCCTCCTTTGGACTCGCTCCAACAGGAGGCCTTTCCTGTGCTGAGAGCCCCAGAGCTGAACGCAGTACTTCAGTGGGGGTCTCACCAGAGCAGAGTAGAGGGGCAGAATCACCTCTCAACCTGCTCACCACAGTTCTTTTGATGCAGTCCAGGATACAGTTGGAGTTCTGAGCTGCAAACACACATTGTCAGCTCATGGCCAGATTTCCATCCACCAGTACCCCTAAGTCCTTCTCAGCAGGGTTGTTCTCAATACCTTCATCCCACAGCCTGCATTGATGCTCGGGGTCACTCTGACCCAGATGTAGGTCCCTGTACTTGGTCTTGTCAAAATTCATCAGGTTCACATGGGTCCAGTTCTCGAGTTTGTCCAGGTCCCTCTGCATGGCATCCCGTTCCTTAGACACGTCAACAGTGTCACTCAGTTTGGTGTCAACTGTAAACTTGCTGAGGGTGCACTTGATCCTACTGTCTATATCATTGATGCATCATTTAGTATCAAGATACTAAACAGTACTGGTCCCAGGATGGACCCCTGAGGGACACCACTTGTTACTAGTCTCCATCTGGACATTGACACAACTAACCTCTAAATAGACCCTTTAAATAAAAACCTTTTAAATGAAAGGTTGCATATTTGGTTGCAGTTTCCTTTAAGGAAACATTCTGTCATTACATTGTTATTTTTAGACAGCCAACAAAATTTGCAGGTTTACCTCCATTTCTTAGTTGAGGACATAATCCATTCTTATATATTATTTTGCATCAAAGGAAGCATTACTGATATTCTGATGGAAATACAAAGTATTTTCACTGCAACTTTCTTTCTGTGTTTACTTCATGCCTCAATGGATTTGCAATCATTCTAAGGTGACAATGGTTGATATCTTAGTAATAGACTCTTTTGTTTTCTCTCTTAGTCTAGAACCATATCAAAAAGGTTGTAAAAAGCTGAGCTTAAAGCTCACTGCACAGAAACTTAAGAAACGATGATTCTAAAGTACACCTAAGTATCCTAATTAGCTTCTGCTGGAGCACCTCACGTTCATGCTGTAATGGTGCCTAGAAATATGAATTGATTCCAGAGGGAAGTCTGGTACAGTCAATCACTCTCTCCACTCATGAGGAGACAACCGCGCTGGCTGAATAGCCCCGTAGACCACTGGGAGCTGATATTCCTTCAGCTATAAAGCCCTCTTGGGCTCATATCGTTATCTCACGATGAAATCTTTAAAAAGCTTTCTTCCCCAGCGAGACATACATAGAATTTGGATTTCTTTTTGCACTGTAAACTCTGCCTAGAAAAAAAGGTACCTACAGCTCTAACTTTGGGACTGTTTGGAAAGAAGACAACAGAGGAAAAGGACAGCAGTGATGAGAAAATACAATCAGGAATGTGTCCTGCCTCAAAAAATCTCACCAACTTTTACATATTTGGAAACATAGTGTCTATCATCTGTCACTTCGATGAACATGAAGGTAACTAAAGATAACAATAACTGAATGTGCCTGGAATTAAATTCAGAAAATGCTCAAGAAAAGAAAATTTGGTCCATTTTGAAATAAAAAAAATATCTGCTAAACAAGTGTAATAGCTGCTGTTCCATGCTGTGGAGAACAAAGTGAACACCTATCTTATTTTCAGGCACTTCAGCTTATTTGTGTAAAATCACCTTGCCCTGCAGCACAGAACTGAACCAAAGGAGTCTGCAAGCGGAAAGGCAGAAGAAAATAAAACAAAGGTAAAAGCATAGCATCCTATCCTGCCACATGTTCCAGATGCTGCACTTGGCAAGTGTAAGATGTGACCCGGCATGCAGCATGCACAAGCCTCCAAGCGCTCTGCCACTGGAACCTCAGTCACCCAGGACTGCATGTTTGAGTACAGGACTTCAAAGCAGCCCAGAAAGCTCAGCAGCTAACAGAATCCAACTCCAGGAGAACTAGATTGGCTGTGGTCATGGGGATCACTGACAGTGCTGCTTCAGAGAAACCTACACACGAGCTGAAATTAGTTAGCTGTTAATTCAAAGGCTGGAATGGTTTGGGCTGCAGAGGTCCCTGATCATTTGATTCTCCCCCTCTACTCTGCACTCATGAGTCCCCATCTGCAGTTCTGTGTTCAGCTCTGGAGTCCTCAACATAGAAAGGACATGGACCTATTGGAACGGGCCCAGCTGAGGGCCACGAAGATGATCAGAGGGATGGAGCACCTCTCCTGTGAAGACAGGATGAGAGAGCTGAGGCTGTTCAGCCTGGAGAAGGCTCCAGGGAGACCTTGTAGCAGCCTTCCAGTATCTGAAGGGAGCTCCAGGAGAGCTGGAGAGGGACTCTTTGTCAGGAAGTCTAGTGACAGGACGAGGGGGAATGGTTTTAAATTGGAAGAGGGGAGATTTAGATTAGATACTAGAAAGAAATTCTTTACTGTACGGGCGGTGAGGCACTGGAACAGGTTGCCCAGAGAAGTTGCGGATGCCCCATACCTGGAAGCATTTAATGCCAGGCTCAATGAGGCTTTGAGCAAACTGCTGTAGTGGGAGGTGTCCCTGTCCGGGGCAGGGGGGTTGGAACTCGATGATCTTTAAGATCCCTTCCAACTCTCACCATTCTATGATTCTATGAGGCTTGGAAGTGTATGGAAATGGAGGTTTGAAGAGTATTAGGGACATGCTACATGCACAGCTTTAGTATCATAAAATATATGAATGGATGAGTACATGCCAGAATGTGGAGGTGTAAACACAATATTTAAACTTCACATTAAAACATACCTAAGGGAAATAAAGTGAGGACATCAGTTAATGAAGCACCAATAGTCTTTCCCAGCTTTCAGTTAAAATTATTCCAAGTATTTGGATTACACCAATGTATTTACAATGCACCTTACGTTGACGAAACAGTTGTTTCACTGATAAAGTGCATGACATTTTGTGTTTGAAAGCTGACCTGGATATATTAACACATGTCCAGTACAATAATTCAGAGGTTTTTTGTGATGTCGTTTAAAAAGTTCTGGAAAGGTTTTTCTGTTGGTGGTTTTGAGGGTTGTTTTTCTTTGTTTGCTTGTTTCTGTTATTTTTTTAATAAGTGTTTGATCAGTGCTATGTCAAGGAGCTAAATTCAGGCAGAGGAAGAAAAAATATTTTATCATTTTAGCATTTCATTATCACACATATCTAGGTACATTTAGAGTCAAGCATTTCACAAATTTTTTGAGTATAACTCAGACTCTTCTTGCTTAAGGGATATTTTTCAGATTTCTTTGTTTAAAACTTACAGTCTGGTTTTCATTAGGCTTCTACTGATTTCTGTTAAACTACCATGTTTCCAATCATTAAAAATTGGTTTGCATTCAAAACTTGTTATTAAAAAATAACAAGTGAAAATAATGACCAGATAACCATTGCCCTAAATAATCTGAGGCAACTCCCATTTCCTGTAATTTCCAGATGACTTACTGAAATCTAGAGTTTTGCTCTTCACCATCATGCCTGTAAGGGCTGAAAATGTGGACAATCAGCTGACGGAAGTCAGATTTCTGCTTTTGGCAAGATCTGATCTCACCTAAAACAGTTTCCCACTGTTTCTGTACCTGCTTGGCTTTTCACACAGAAATACTTAAGCTGTGTTCTTCTAGGAGTATCTTTTAAGACAGTTTTCCAATGTTTTCTCAAGAGAAATAGAGGATAAAGAACAAATCCCTCAAACCACCTAGTTTTGATATTTGAAAAAAAGCACATGAGCAGACTTGCCAAATAAAATTATAAATTGATGATGACTGAAATAAAACCCAAAATCTGGATAGGTTTGAAAACATAAAAATCCAAATGAAGCCTACAGGCACTAGTTATGACTTCATTACTAACTATTGTGCTAAGTTTTGTAGGTCAAAATTGGCCAATAGTCTCCAGTCATGCTTTTTCCAAAATACTTCTCTCTGCCTGTTGCACTTGTTAAGACAGCCTTTAACTGATGTATAACTAGGCCTATTAAGAACAATGGGAAATGCTACTCCACAGCAGTTTTATTTAAATAACTTATATGCCTTTTTTTTTGGTTTATAGGCAAATGTTGAAGTGAAGAAAAATGGTTTTACAATTGGTAGATTTTCAAAAATAATCCAGTGGCTTTCTTGGCAGTTTATTCAGTAAAGAAATTTTGGTAGATAAGGGGGGTATTGGAGTCTTAGCATTTCAGATAAAGCTTAATAAAAACATATGACATACTGTTTGATGATACTGAATTCCCCTCCCAGTGTCACATTACTGTTCCAGTTGCTGGCACTTCTCATCATGGAAGACAAAGATATACTCAGGGTGAATTAAATTGTTATTTCATTGTGACGGGAGAATGAAGAGGAGTGCTCTGAGCATATGTGTACAGCATAATCTAGAGATTAAAAGGGAAAAGATTTGAAAAGTGCAGGCTGTATATTTCCATAGCTTACATAACGTTCTCCTAAATACACTGTAGCTTTTGCTTTTAAAACAGATGTGGTCAATATAGCTGTTAAAATAAAATATATCTTTGTATCATGATGTAAGGTATGTTCCTCAAAATAAAGGCGCTCTCTGTTTATTCTTCAATGTAGGAAATTTTAAATAAATACAAAACCAAAATCAAACACACACCTCTCCCCCAACAACCCCAGACCAAAAGCACAACAAAAAGCAAGCGTCCAGTGCAGTAGGACTGAGAGCACATGTTGGTTATCTAGATTATTGCATGGCTGCAACTCTTGCCAAAATGAACATCTAGACTGCTTGAACTAAACTGGAAAAGAAAATAAGGTATGTCAAATATGGCAGCTTAAAGGTAAGATACCATGAAGAAGAACTCATAAATTTGTTTCACAAAGAAATTAAGAAGATAGTTTCTAAAAAGCCACTGTGTTTTGTCAGTCTGGTACCTGTTCAGTAAGCAATTAATTACAAGAGAAAACTGAGTTCAGTAGCAATTTGACCTGACCAGTTAAGTTGAATACAAGACAAGTACAGAGGAAAAACTATGGCTACAAACTCCCAGATACACCCAAAGTTGTTCTAGCCTAGATCCTGAACACAGGATTTGGCATTTAAGCAAATACCAGTCTCATCAGGAACCAGTGCTCAAAGGTTGACAGAGAGGCAGACCAACAAGCACTTCCATGTACTTGCTAAGGGAACCTGCTGTTTGGATTTTATTTTATTCAGGAGATGCACTCACATTGAATTAAGCCTCTGCTGAATTCTGCTATATCTGTCTTTGTATACAGTATTGTTTTGACTGCCAACTAATCTCCCTTCAGCTCATGTAGAGGCAAATCTTTATTTACAGTAATGTATTAGTCTGCTTTGATGGAAGTTTAACTCCAGCATGGTTAGCTCCCCTTCTTTGCATTAACACCCATGGAATGCAGTAGCTGGAATCCACCAGCTGGCTCCCAAATACCAGGGAAGGCATCACCCTCAGTTCTGGGGGAGCAGGACTGCAATAGAGGAAGGGAGAGAGAGAAGTTGTCATTGCTCTAGGGGAGCCTCTGAAATAAACCAGAGCTACAGCTGGGAGTGCAGTATGGCCTCCACAAGGCCTCAAAGGACAGTCATCAGTGCCCTCTACACCTTCACACGACAGAAGGAGGTCTGTTTCATTACATCTGATGCATCTTTTGTCATCTTGCCTTAGAGTGGAATGTACAGCAGTAATGTTGACTTTGGCATCCAAAACGGGCATTCCACAGCCATCCACTCTGCTGAGCTGATTAGCCAAACAGTAGTTCTAAATGTAGATGAAGATATGTACAATTACAGTTGAAAGTGGATTCCCCTATGCCCGGTACTGCTTAGAACAATTATCAGAGTAACACGAAGCAGAGTGAAAGTTTGATGGATTTAGCTGGAAAAGCTAACCATGATTTTTATGAAAATTAATTTTCTGGGCTCCTCAGCATTTGTATAGAGCAAGTTCCGAGTGAAAAAGAATGTTTCTACTTAGATTGTCTAGAATTAGGGCTGCCTCTTTGAGATCACTTGAAATTTTTCAAAGCAGACCTATTAGGCAGTTCTACAAACTAGTACATCCAAGCTGCCTCTATAGACAGTGACTGAATTTGTGTTTGTACTTACATTGTCTTTATTTCAATAAATATTCTGCCATAAATTCATGTAACTTAACTTGCAAATACAGCAGTGTGTCTTAAGCTTCAACAATAGACCTGAAAGCATTCTTACTCCTGACCTGCTACAGACTAACACACGAGCAGACTAGTTAGAAGACAATTAGTCCAATTTCACATTTCCTAGCAGCCGAAAAATTTCATGTTATTTCAGTCACAGTGGATGGATGCCAAGTTCACTGGAAACAACCCTGCTGATTTACCCAGTCCATTCTAATACTTTAGAAATACTGTTAAAACATGGCTGTCCTAATTACACAGGGATCAGTGCACAGTGTCCCTCTCACCCAGGATTCTCCCAGAAGAGCTGCAATCACCTGCATTCCCCTTAATTTCACCATGCAATTCCAACTAATTTCATCCTAGTACAGTGCTGTCAGACAACTCCCATGTCTCTGCGGTTTTAATCGATTAGCTCAATGTCTCTATAATGCATCACCAGCTGCCAGGCACAGAACTGGACGCTTCGCAAGCATTTCAACTAAAAGACAGTTTAATTACTATAGCAGCATCTCAAAGGCATAGGCGCAAGGACTTGGAAAGAAATTATTAAAATATTTGGTGTCAACAAACCACTTTATAACTGAGCAAACAATGACAATCAAAAGTTAGGAAATAAGGAGAAAATCACATTTTTAAATAGTTCCTTTTTAATGGACTCTAATGTATTCAAGCAAATGGACTGCCACAAGTATTACTGATTACACAATGCAATTGTGCTTTACGATAATTCTTTCACACAGACATGTAAAAAATGACATTGCTGTCATTAAATTCTGATACAAGAAAGATACCTTGGATTAGAAAACACTTGGAGTGAGTAAATTAGACAATAAACAGACTGCCTTGAATGAATGAATTACTTAACCAGACTGTAAACTTTGGTTCATTCCTTGCACCACTTCTGTGCATCACTACTCACGAGTGCCACAAAAGGGTCCTGTGGTTGTCTGTCTGAAGTGAACATGTACAAAGGAAAAAACAGACATTTTAAATAATAGCACTTTTAGCAGGACCAAAAGCAAGCTTGTAGATCAGTCAACAAGACAAATGACCACAGGCATTCAGGGCAAATCCTTTTCTCTCACTTTGTTCAAGGCTACAGAATGGTCAAAATACTTTAGGAAAACCTTGTTTCTGCTGCACGGGCAGAGGACAAAGAAGCCAACTGGTAAAAGCCCTGAACAGTCAGATCCAGCAGCTTTCACAAAATACACACAGAACTGAGCTTCACCCAGACTCAGAGTATAACTGCAAACCACAGAAGCATAATTGGATTTAAAGCCCTTTCCAGCTGACATACATGTTCACTCATTTGCTCAAAGCTCTCCTTCAACGTAAGGCTTGCAGTAACTTCAGCCTGGCCATGTCCTAAAACTGGCTATTGATGGGTTGGCAGGTGCTGGGAAAGAGTTCAAGGTCACATGCTTCACTCTAGTGGGAGATGTCTATATTTGATCTTAGTGACCTCTGCTAGCAGTCTGAAAGGATGGCATTGACAGAAGCTGCATAAAGATTTGCCCATTTTTCTTTACTTGCAAGGAGGGTCACTATGATTTATCACCTTTGTGATGGGAAGAAAAGAATGGGATGGAGATAAGAAAACTTACGGCACTTAAAGTTCTAAGAACAACGTTGCAGGTAAACGGGAAATAATAATTTTGCAAAGTGTTCAGACTTCATACAGTGTGGTACATGGAAGCATGTGAAACTGGATGTAAACACATTTCTTAGCTAGCTCATTTACACTACTTAAAAAGTGCTACTTTGCTTGATTAACTTACTTTTTGGGTGGAATCTCAACCATCTGATTTTCCTTGGTGCTATAAAACAAATCTGAGCTATGGGAGCACATGAAACCTGGGCTCCTCCATTTCAAAAGCAGAAAAATCTGTGCTAACTCACATACTCGCTTTGCAGCATACTCTCTCATCGCAAGTTTTCACAGAACTGTAGCAACCTCTTTTCTATCACTTACCCATTTGCCTTCCTGTGGTGTTCTGTGCTTAAGAGAAACGCACAGACACCTCAGTTTTCACTTTTCTTCTGCAAATAATGAGCATGCAAGCCAGTTTGGTAACTAAAATGTTCACTTAGTCATCAGCACAGCACATGGCACAGTAATAAAGTAAATATTAAGTTCTGAGATACTTTTTGAACTCATCATGATGAGCACAATCAGTTCAGATTTAACAAATTATCCACCTTTTGTCTGGGGAAGATGTAAGCCTTCCTCACACCTAGAATAAGCACATTCCAGAAATTTTTACCTTAAAAAAGTTAGCAAAAAATATACAGGGTACAACACCAGTTTCCATCTTTAAGGCATGTGAAGGCATGTACATTGACAAGTCTGTAATTCACTTACAATTTAGATTTTAAAAGTAAAACGCAGTAGTTAATTTCTCCTGTGAAGTGCTGATTTCTTCACACGTGTAATAAAGCTAATGTGCATAGAAGCTACTGCTGCTCAGTCATGAAGTGATCAGCAACATGCAGGAACCAATGCAAAACGCTTCCAGAATATACATGCACAAAGAAAATCTACCTTAAACTCACACTTGTTTTGATTCCTGTTCTTCATCAGCCCCATTACTGGTCAGGTCTCTAAAGAATGGGTAATTTACATTTTTCAGTATTTACATACCATCTGCAAGTGCAAATGCAGTCAGTAAAGGGGCATGGTTTGTTTGTTCATTCCCTTATTTAAAAGCTTTTATTGAGAAACAGAAGAGAGCACATATATTGCAAATTCGGTGACGCAGCAGGAGTCACTGGAGATATTATCTTACAGTAGACACCTTCTAATACATGACTACTATTTAAACTGTGGTTAGGTGAAGGGTTAATGTGACTCTTGTAACACTGACTTGTTTGCTTAAGAAGTGATATTTAATTTCCTTGTCTAATTATGAGAAGTACCAGGAGGAGGCTTGAGGTTTGGTGGTTTGGTTTGTTTTTTTTTTCCAAAGTAACATCATACATAGACAACAGTATACCCTTGTTATTTTTTTTATACTGTTTTATAATGAGTTGAGAACCGCTTCTTATTCATAATGTCGACAAACAAATTTAGCCACTTCACCCCAGAGGATTATCCATTGGGTTTTCCAATGTCTGATTAACAAGTGTCTAGAGACCATTGTTCCCAGGGCTATCAATCTTTTGCTCTACCTTCCTTAATTTTTGTCCAAGGCAAATTTAATGACAGCAGTTCTCTTCCCAGGAAGTTCTTAGTTTTTTGGGAGCACAGCGCACTGCAAAGTGATTCAACTTTTTAGCAACTGCCGTTACACATTCACATAATTTTCGAGAATCTAGTGGAGAGAAACCAACCAACCAAAAAAGACAACTACCATGCAAACCTAGCTGGAACACCTATTTCTCATGTGAAAGTCTGTCTCCAGATGCTGTAACTGCACACAGGCACACTCTTTAAATATGAATTCTAGCCCAGATTCATTTAATACTGATTTGACTTCAGAAGAAGGAAAAAGTATTTAATTCATTATCACCCATCCCTGAATTAGATATATGAATGTGAAAATCTCTGTTACTAATTTTAATTGCACTATTCCCTCTCCCCAGGAGACTGTTAAATTGGTTTGGTGGAATAGTAGTGAATCACATCAAAGTAGTGGGATACATTTTATAATATATCTAAATAACTATCCCATTTTCTCAGCATGTTGCTGTGTATTTTAAGTATTAATATTATGACTCCAGTTTAGAAGAATGTAGCTTTATTTTATTCAAATAAATTTTCCTAGTACTGTATGTTAGCACTGTTAAAAATCAGGCTAAATTCTAAGTGGCTATCAAGTAATAAAGGAGAAACATTTACTGCAGAAGCCAACACGAAAATGTGTTTGCCTAGTCATAAAACACTCACGAAAGGAGCTCGCAGATGCATCATTTTGATGCAATAATGGTTTTTTCACATCTAATCCCACTTTTTTTTTTCTCCTTCAGCTGCAATGTTTATTACCTGAACCTAGAATGGGTTTACTTGTTTGCTTGTTATGCTTTGTTGCAATTCTATCAGGTTAGACGATAACATTTCTCAATAGATTTGCAGCATTATTATTTCCACTTATCACCAACTCCCACCCAGAAGTGCAACACATTGTCAGACATCAACACTACCTTTAGCATCGGTTTCATAAGAATGCAAAAGCCTAGATGACTGAAGAGCTTGATAAAAGTTCAAAGAGAAAACCTTTGAAGAAATATCCTTCATACTGCGAGAAAAGGTGTTTAGAAGCAAGATTTCTGAAAATGTGTATATTAGGCTGCTCAAACAGCTTAGTATTTCAATGATTAAAGACACTTAGTGCCTGTATAAAGAAACTCCCACTAGTCTCAAGAGTAACTCACTGTAATTTGGGGCAGCGTGCATAAGAATGGAGATTACAATTTTGCAAAGAATATTATTTATCAGACCTATAATTTAAAGTGAAATTTTGAATCAAGATTTTCATAAAGATTCATTATCTTGATCTACATTTTCAAACTTGACACAAGATTTCTCTTGAAATTTGAGACCATTTTGTGTACCGGGAGTATTCAGCCTTTAAGGTGAGCAGATGTATTCTATTTTGGTGTCTACACAAATAGAAAGATGCATATTTCATTACAGAATTTTAGGGAGAAGAATAAGGCAATGCAAAATTGAGTGCTGAAGGAAAAAGAAGAGATTGTCAGACAGAAGTAGTATTTCCTGCTTTAACCTATATACTGATAGTCCTTTGCTATCACTTGCTCACTGCCCAAGCTATTATCCATGTTTTTTCCATCAACGTTGACAGGTATTGTTTCATATGTTCCCAATATCTTAAAAATTAGGTAATGTGTCTACTGTGAACAAATTAACTTTTGCACAAAACACAGCACAGATTAACATGGTAAATCTGAAGGGACAAAATTGTGGCAAAATTTTTCCTTAATAGGAGCTCTCTCAAATATTCCAACAGAATACTGAATTTTCATTCCCTGCCATATGTGGCTATCAATATATGCTCCAGTAGCTGCTAAGAGGTAAGTAATGTAAGGTTTAGGGCAGTCCCAGAACCTCCTTCCAGAAAATCTGTTCTTCATTTAAGCAAAAATAAATAAAAACTGTGCAAAGAACAGCAAGCTATGTAAGAGAGCACGTAGTAAGATGATTCCAGCAGAGGAAAAATGTATGAATACATCAAGTGTTTGGCAAGCTGCTATACAGATCTGGTTTTCCGCCAGTTTTCATAAGCCCCAGATAATCTTTGGTAGCACCTGGGTTTCCTTTCTGGCTTCCATCTTCCAAGCCATAAGAAATAGGCTCTCTCCGCTGACCCTGCTGGTACGCTGAACAGAGAGGCTCCTTTATCCAAGTGCTCAGGCAGCTGAGGGCACAAGCTGCAGGTGAATGGAGCAGGAGACTCTAAAGAAGGGGGAATTAATGATGAGGACACATACACGTTGCAAAATATTGTGAAGAATGCATGTGGACTATCTACCACATCTCAGAGCTCCATACTGCTGTGGATAGATTACTTCTAGTACTTATAATGATGCAGCATTTGTTCAGTATAGAAATGCTTTCAGATGAAGGCATTGAATAAAAAGCTGAGGAGAATGAAAAAAGAGAGCATGACCTCAAATTGGAGCAGAATGGAATCCGAAGCTGCAGCAAAGGCAGAAATAACCTATTTTTATTATTTGAATTAATTTATTAAGCCATTTGTCTGAAAGACCACATGGCCCTATGTGAAATTTGACAGCCTGCTTCCAATGAAATTCAGTGGTAGAAAAATTAAATACTTAATTATAAATGGGGTAGCCTGTGCAAAATACAGCTCATACCTACATGCACAGACCACACATACAAGACTTTATAAGCTTAATAAGCCCTCAGGAGCTTTAAAACAGGCAAGCTGCTCCTTTTTAAGTTAGAGTCACCGGATGTACAGACGTTGGATATCCAAGGATTCCTGAAAAATTAGGATTTTGTTAATTACATGTCTTGTTTTCTTCAATTCTTGTGGAAAATCATACATGTGCAGTTCAACAGTTATTGTTTCGTTTGAGAGGCATTCTGTAGTGGGAGAGGTGAATGTTGCAATTTCTGGATCTGAAATGTGTAAAAAAGCAAGTGGAGAATTGTATTGTGTCCAAGTAATGGTGAAAATGTCCCTTCTACCAGGCTTTATTAGTCATCCTTGCTGCAGTTTAAGATTTTTTTTTTTTTAATTATTATTAAAACTACATAGGGGCAAGACCTACAGAACAGAGTACTGCCATTGTATAAATGCATCAGGCAAAATTTTAAAAAAGTGACCAGCAGCTAAAGTCAATGCATACTTCTCCAAAATTATTTGTTTACTGCCACAGTTAGTAGTTTTCTATCCAATATCATCATCAAAAGTTTATAAAAGAAGAGGTTTGCACGACTTTAAATTAAACAGTATTATATCCCCAAAGTCATGTAGAACTTGAAGACAATGGTTTAAGATAGAATTTTAACAAGAGACACCGTCAACTAAATTCTGTGATTTAACTAGAAAGTGTATGCTTCGCTTAAAAATGTATAAATAAATTGGAGTATATGGCAATGCAAGAAACACTGGGAGAAAAAAGTGCTAATTTAATTATGCTAATGGTACTCTTGTAAGTGCAAAAACAGATGGCAGAATGAACAACAATGGATTATTTTTTTTAATCAAGCAATTATGAATAAATATTTTTGTTCAAGAGCAGTAAGTAACTATAGCATTGCTGGAAAGTGGTAGTTCTCAGAATATCCATGTTCCAGGTGTGCTTCAACCAATCAATAGGAAAGTAACACCCACGGTCTTACCAGTAACCTTGCTTCTGTTTCCCAAAACAAAACACATTTCCCGGTTACTGAAAAATCAGCTGATCCCAATTCAGCAAAAATGTGCAATGGTTGGCATTCGTGGCAGATTATGCATGTTACTCCTAGAATATATCTAATAGGTATGAACAATGGTCTTTTTACAAAGACCAAAAGTTGGTGCAGGAGACAAAAAGTTCTCCGACTGCAGAGGTCTAACACTTTATCCAGTATTCCACAAAATTAATGAAATGACCATATCGAACTTTAGAAGTATGGTAGATAATCTCTGTTTTGACCTACTGCCACATTATAAAAAGCTAATAAAAACTGTTCATCCTCTCACATGCATTTTCGTAATGATTAGTCTAATTAGCAACTTTAAACTGTTGAATATTGCAGGCCATAAACTAATGACATTTAGATAAGTTAAAGCGCACAGCCTGTTTTTCAGAAACCTTCAAGGTCAGAAAATAAGGTCCTTATGTTATAGCTATTAATTTCCTTTCATTTGGATAAAAATATATAGTGAGGCAACTGCCTTTGTTTAGCATCACTGCAGGTATTACATTACAAGCATTGCATTTCAGTAAGTTTTGGCAGTCATTTTAAACACACACACAACTATGAATGTCAACTATGAAGTCAAACTATGTGTATGTAGCAGCATTTTACATTCATATACATGCAACAAATGCACACAATGATAGCGTTTTCTTTTTAAAAACTCCTCCAAGGTGCACGCATTCACGGATCCAAAGAATAACTGGTGTGCCCATCTATTTTTTCACCATATCAGCTGGACTAATAAAGGCTATGACTTGCAAACCTTGTCTTGTTGACATTTATGCAGACATTGCTCTACAAAGAAGAGAAAGGAAGAACCCAGTTGACATCTGCACTACTATATTACCGGACAACGTTACCGCAGTTAGATGCGCAGGTGCGTACACTGTTCAAGCTGGAATCTGCACTTCAGCAAGCAAACAATTTACATGCACACTTGTGACACTGCAAGTTCAAACCATGATGAAGGCCAGGTGGCCATCCCCTAGAATATTTATCCTCTTGTAAAAGAAACTAGAAAGGATATTACACATGCCATTGGTGAACACACCCAACATAAATTTCAGCAAAATGCTCCTTTCTAATGTGACAATATCTGTAGACAGTAACATAAAGGCACATTGATACAAATCTTGAGAGCAATATTAGTTATGAAATACAATTATAATTTCTGTCTTTAAATTAATCTTTAAAGTATTTGGTATTTATAAAAGAACTGGATGAGATACCCTGGGTATCTGGGGAGAACCTATGGTAATTCTGGATTACAAACCACTTACTCTCTTTATGAGGTGAGCAATAAAGTGACAGACAGAGCACCATTTCTAAGGTGAAACATAATTTAAATGCCTTTAAAGTAGTATTTATCTGTATCTTCTGTAATATAAAAAAGAAAGTCATATAGATTATTGACAACAAATCTATGAGAATATTTCACTAACAGCTACCTGTTACTACAGTAGCCCAGTTCCCTGACCTTTTCAGTCCTATTTCATAATCTTCATGTCTGTAAAAGCTGCCTTGGTATGATGAGGGAAGGACAATCTGTAGAAATACCTAACAGTCAGCGACTTTTCCACATCATTGCAAGGTGGGTATTCAGGAAAGTCCCCAGCTGACCCAACACACACTATCTCTGATGACTGGCTTCTGGGGGTATTGTGTATCTGCAGGACAGAGCCTGCAGTCAAACTGCACAAAAGCCGCAAGTGGACTAGGATTTACTGAAATTTACTTTTACAATCTTGCTTTTCTACTAAAGTTTAAAGCAATGTGATGAAAAAGCTTTTATTTCCATTAACTGTATCACACATATGTATATTTAATAATTTGCATTATTAAATAACATGTATTAATAATACGCATTAAATATACAACCTTGGGTTTCGACTGAAATCACTTAAGGTGTGTATCCAGCAAATTCCAGGGGAATCAGGTGAAAATATGACCTTTCAGATAACAGCATGCAACTCCATCAATCAGCTCTACCATGTACTGCACCTCAACCTATCTGCACATGTAATGAATCCGAAGAAAATAAGAAAATGAGTGCAAATAATTAATCTCTTAGTTACATCTTTTACTTCTAATGAACTCTAGCTCAGGCATGTTAAGAAATACTGCACATGTTACTGATCCAGAAGTGAATCAGAGAAATTTCATCTGCGTAAAAGTTTTTTTAAAATGAAAGCCAAGGAACTACTTGACAAGTAAAATACATCTAATTCTTATCTGTGAGTTGTCTCAACACAAAAGAGAATTGGAAGCAAATAGGGAGGGTATATCAACAGAACCTTCTCTGGTAACATATTGCTATTAATTTGGAGCCTACAGGAAACTTAGTAACTATTTTTAGTGTCAGATGTTCTGAAACACAGTTATGAATCACTACCAAATTGAAGTATTAAAACTTCTTATAGTCAGGCACCTCTCTGCCAAAGAATCAGTGTGTTAAGCTCAAAGAGAAATTTTAAACTAACTGGTTGTGTTTTTGTATAGCACATACATAATAACTACCTGTCTGGTGAGAGAACTGGAATAACGAAATACTAAATATTCCTCACTGTAAGTTTGCTGTCAGGTGCTTATCTCTTCTGTCATTCTTTAAATACTTCTGAAATGGAACTATCTCTACCCTGCACTTTAACATTCTTCAACAGCTGTATAACAATATACATAGGGGGGAAAAAAAAAAAAAAAGAAGCCACAAACAAACGATAAGAATAAAAGAAACATTCAAAGCCGTGTACACCTTCTTAGTAATATTTTCCAGCAAGTTCATGAATCGCTTTGAGCCACAAATCTTAGTGGATATAAACACCAGCTTTCGCCTTCAGAACCACACTGCAGGTCTGTCCTCAGATCCAAAGTGAAATGTATTTCATGGTCTGAATTCTGTCCTCTGGGAATTATTAAACCGCATTCCAAAACCACTGCAAATAACATTTCAGTTTAGAATGACTGGCAGGTCACCTAGGAGAGGGCCTGTACTGATTTTTAAAACTATATTACTTTTGATGCCCAGAAAGGACAGTTTTCATAGGTCAAGCTTCAGATCACTGGTAGCAAACCTAAAAGCCTATGTCAAAGTTATTTGCACCATACCTACCTGTAAGTAAATAATGAAGAGTTCAGCTTCTAATGCCATAGTGAACAAAGGGAACAACAATATAAAAAGCTCATACCAGCTCTTGGTTTAAATCAATATTTGGTTGGCCTGTTTTCTGAACTAACTTTTACAGTTTACAAGTAAACATCGATTTATATCTGAAGACTGACCCAAACCAATGTGACCTCACTCCCGCCCCACACTCTTTTCCAACTGTCCATCACTCCCTCCTTATAGCTAACATGTTTTAGACGTATTTTTCTACTTTCTTTTTCCAAACCCTCCACTTGCCACACTGATCCTAACTCTGCCTGTCTTATTACTGCCCTTAGTGAGCCCCTCCCTCTTCAGGCTTCCCATGCTCATCACGTCCCTTCCTATCATTTTAAAAGCAGTTTATGATCTTCCCATTCTAGATCCAACCTAGCATACTTCAACCCCGCTTTTTGACCCCACACCATTCCATCTCACAAGGTGCTGCAATATTATACAGAAGTTTCCTCTCTTTGGGTCTTCAATCCCTCATGAGCAAATTTCTCCATCCGAACATCTCTCTCTGTGCTCACCAATGACCTACTCACACCATGAGAGGGCATCTCTTTATTAGTCACGGGCCTCCACAACCATGTATATCAGAAAATGTGATGTGTCAGTGTCTTCTTACACCAGCACATAGCTGCTTTAGAAGGGATAGGATCAGCATCTTATTATCAATGGCTTGTGGATGCCACCACAGGTTTGCAATGGATGAGCATTCCTTGCTCTCTTTGAAGGAGTCATTAGTATACAGCATGGTCACTGAACCAGTGTCCTTAGAAATTGGCAGCACAAAGTCTAAGAGAATTTGATTTAAAAAAAGAAAAAAATAATGATCAGATTAATGAAGGCAGAACACACGCAAGACAGAAGAGATGATTCAGCTGCTATTATTCATTTGTCTGCAGATGTATTTTTCTTCTAATTGTGACCAAGGGGCAAAATTAATCAGTTTCTTAGCCAATCAAGGGTTAGAGGCAGCAATTAGGCCTCTGACAATAATCTTCTAATATATAATTGCCAAAAATTGGCAGCACAGATATTTGTGGAAGATGAGTTACATGGGACCATACTTTCAAGCTCTGAAAAGTCAGAGAACGAACCGGAAATAATCAGATCAATATTTATATATAAGGGTTCAATTATGACTATAGTGAAGTTATGCACTTCTTCATGGGGTAAATCAAGAATTCTTAGCATTTATATTTTATTAGCAGTAAATCAACCAAGCACAGAGTAACAGTATTATTCATAAGAACCTTTGTCATTAGCCTTTTGTCTCTTAAACAAACCACAAGCTCAAGAAAAGCAAATGCATTCTTTTAATTAACTGCTGTTCTTACCAAATGTTACGCTTTCTTTTTGCATTAAATCTTAAATATCAATCAACTAAATGACCATAGTCACTATGTAAATAATGTCTTTTTTAAAAGATTCTGAATATAACTTTCCATTCAAAATAAAAACAAACAATACCCTAGAAAAACAAGCCACGGATTCTTCAGAGCAGGTCACTGCTTAAATCAGGCTTTCCTAGAGGAGACATCAACTGTCTAATCAACAATTATTACAACCTTATTTACTATATCTTTTACTTCAAAGTAAATAAATCTCATCAAAACTTCTTGCTCCTTTGATAAACTTTTTTAAAAACAAATGGAGCAATTTTTGCAATAAGAGTTGTATCAAAAATTAGCGGGAAGTAATTATTCACATGGCCTGCTTTTATTAGGAAATCAAAGGAGATGTTTCTTAAAAATAATGATTTTTTCCATCTGGAATCATTTTGTGCAAGGAATACTTCTTCTATACTTGTCAATTAAGTAGATGCATTCAATCAGTTGGATAAGTATTTCATTAAGCCTAACTTCTTCTCTGTCCTTACAGAAGAGCTGAACAAAATCAGAAATGAGGAAATACAACCAATAAACCAAAACATTAAAACTCTTTGTGCTCTATTTGAAATCAAGATTAGAGCTAGTAGAAATGTTGGAGACGCTTTTTAAATTATTTATTCCTTACTAAACAGAGTGGACAAAGATGATAAAGCAGTTCAAGCGTCTCACAAAAGACTCAGGTCAGTTTTGAGCCATATTCCAAATTCATGCAGCAAGTTGTTTCCAAGTCCATTCAAGTGTACCAGGGAGGGGAGTGAAGGGCTGTTGGCTGTGACGATCACTACATCATTCCCTCATATGCTGTTGGCTAATAGAATTGGTGCGCTTCAATGCTACCAGTTTGTTGACTACTTCTGCTTAGGAAGAACCTTTGACCAGGCAGAGAACTTCCCATCAAAGAAAAAATAACATAAACATTATCTGCTAGTAACAGAACAGATAACTTGTGCATGATTTTTTTATCAAATAATACCAAGTAAAGCTTCTCATCTTTACAGACAAAAATTAATAATTACTATTTAGAGTAGAACATCTGCTCTGCAATCTTTGACATCATTCACTGGATTTAGATATAATAATCTATAAAAGGGAAAATCATTTTAGTGATCCAAATTAACGTGGGAAGATTCACCCAATTGCCAACATAAAAAAACAAGCAAGAGAACATACTTTCAGAAAGATACTTCCTGTGCATTTAATTCCTGAAAGACTTCCTAAAATTATTATCCAAAACCCACTTGAAGGTTTTGTTTGATAGCATGTCAGTACTGTACAGATGAATTTCAATTCTGGACAGAGATTTAGGCATAAATAACTGAAGAATATGTAACTAAACAAGGACATAAATCAGGAAAATCAGTAAATGCTGCTACATCCCTTCTAGCACGTGAGGAGCATTTTCCAGATTAGGGGCAATTTCCTTTGCCAGAGTGTTTACAAGACTAATATTCCTCTTTATTCATATAATACAAAGTTACTTATTAGTAAATGTTCTTCGTGATTGTCTCCTCTTAAACCATTCTACTACCAGCTAATTCAAAATATACATCTCCCTTACTGAGGAATTATGAGAATGAAGGACCGCAAACTGCAAAGACTGAAGCTACAGTAGCACAGAGATTACAGATTAGGAAGATTATTAGGTGCATGCAATATTGACAGCAATTTGTATTGCTTATGAAATTGTTCTTGGAGCACTAATTTATAACAGAAACCTGGATGCTTCCAGGCACGGACTAGAAGGATGGGTCTCTCCCACCTTCTGCAGTCTCCTCTGAGAGATGGAACTGTGCCTGTTTCCATCCCTGACTACTCTGGATTACCATGTCCAAGACTAGGTGTAAGTATTAGTGTAAGTATTAGTTAAGGCGGATACTACGCACCCCAAATCTTCCAGAGTTCATTTCCCAAACTGACGCTGCTACCATCACATCAAATAAACCTCCAAAAAGGGAAGAGACAGTTCCAGTATGTCAAAACGTTCCAACATTAAGTGGCTTTTAAGATGCATGAACATACTATAAGTGTCAATCAATTGTGACCTAACAGGGCAGAATCTATGTAAATTATGTTATTATTCTACAGTAATTAAACTGTGAGTCACATATAAGTCTTCTGTCTATCACTAAGCTTCTTATATCTTCAACATCTTTTCTAATCACCTGCAATTTACTTCAGTTGCAGCTGTGCAGTAGAAAGGGGAAGAGGGAACATTGACAAGATCCCACCTTCCATATTTCAAAATTGCAAATCTACACTTGAAAGAGCAACACTCAGTAAGTCAAAAAAGGTAAAGACTACATGCTTCTTAATTTCTCCTGAAGATATTAAAGTAAGTGTTAATAAGAATTTGTATCCACTGATTTTCTGGAGAGTACATTTCTGGAGTTTGCATTCTACAAAAAATGGGAATATCGGGTTATTTCTGGGGTGAGGTGGTTGGTGGCTAGAAGAGAGGGGTAGAAGGGAAAAAAAAAAAAGAAAAAAGAAAAAGAGAGGTTGTCTAAGGGATGAGATTCTTCAAATGTGAAATGATAACAAATGAAACAGAAGAAAAAGGCAGGGTTGGATGAACTATTTATACGTACAGCGTATTCTGTACATATTAGTTCTTCCTGTTTCCTTATGATCCTGCAGTATTACATATTTCCAGACTTTTGGTGTATTCTGAAGAAAAGGAGACATTTCCCTCCACATCACCACTTTGAGTTATGCAAAATTACCTCCTTGAAAATGCATAAAAATAGATAAATGGAGTTAGATTAGGTAGACAAATAGATAAAATAAGGACACATGAGGAATAAGGTTTAAAAAAAAAAAGTGTAAGTATTCTGCCATGCATGTTTCCTGAATATTTTTATAATCAAGCTGGTTAGCATTTCAAAAACATATCACACGTCCATTTTAAAAACTTACTTATACTTAAGGGAAAAGTAAAGAATTATTTTCACGAGGAAGGGAAACGATGCATGTAAGGGACAGCTGCAACATTTCATAGGCAGTAGGTTTTTATTCAGTGTCCTACGTATGTGGATTCATCCTTGGGAGTGTAACAAAATGGTAGATAATCATAACAACCTATGCAGATTTTAGCTACAAACATGCGATACAGCTTCCCTTTCCAGGAATTTCCCATTATTCACAACCCATTCTTTTTCCAGGACCTCAGATCTTTCTACAATATTTTTAGTTTCCTTAATGCGTGTAGTAGGTATGCTGTTATTTTGGTTTTGTGCTACCTTTTAAAATGTATACTTAGCTACCAGACAAACAACTCAAAACTTCTAAACTCTTTTATTTTGTTTTATGTTAATCTAGTTTTATAGAGCCAAAGAATAAAATAAAAGAAAGCTAAACATACTGAATGCTACTGATAAGAAAGATTGATCACTTCAGATTTCTCTTTGTGTTTACTGACAAAAGGCAGTGTGCAGTAGCATACCAGGTTTGTTCTGAGTGAAAAATGAAGCCTAGTTGGTAGATTAACCATCTACAAAATGATTCCTCACAGAGTACAGTATGGCTTTTTGCACTCTAATATCTTATGCAGCAAATCTGACTAAATTACATCTTTAATAAATCATTTAGTACTTACCACGTTTTGCTAATTATTTCAAAATACTGTAATCCTACATTATTTATATGTTAATTTTTTATCCTAGAAGAACAATACTGCACATAGTGGATTGGTACCTTCAGTAAACAGCAATATGAAATATATAACTACCAAGAGAAGCCACCATAATTACGCAGCAAAGTGCTCATTTAGGATTTGGATAAGGCTAAACATACAATGGATTCTACTTACTGTGTGTCACTAAATACCCATATTCTTCACACAACTAAGGTGGAAAAATCAAAAGTCACAAAAATAAAGCTGCAAAAAATGAGAAGACAGATTTGTAGCCACAATCATGCATGAACAATTACAAATTTCAAATATAAAGATCATTCAAATAAATGTAACTGATGGATAATCCTCACGGGGTGCAAGTCAAAGTAAACAGACAGTCCACTTTAGAAAGTGTCTAGTGAATTGATTTAACAAGTTTAATGCGAGCATCAGTGTGGGGCTATTACTGATTGTAAGCTTTACTGATGTTATTTGTTCGCTTGGAAAAATACCGCTCTTTGGAATGAGCACATTAAGGCTAAAATTGCAGAGAAAACCCTATTACAACTTTATTGCTGGCAAATTGGAACCAAACCTTGTCTGTATATCAATTACTTAGAGTTACCACAGAGATAAATCCTTTTTTTTTGTATAGGCTCAATCTCGAAGACAGTGATGAGAAAACTCCTTATTATACCCTACCAACATCACTAGGTTTTCTTAGCAATTTCAAGAAATTGTCAATTAAGTTCTTTTTATTAGGTTCCAAAAGCTGTTAAGTCAAACACAAATCTATCATAAGGCTTGTAACAGCATGTTATTTAGGCACATTTCAATGTTTCACTCTTTCATTATCCACCTACCCAAACCCTAATCAAAAGTTCTCATAAAGTGAAGGAGTTTTCAGTTCTCCCATCTCAAGGTTCAGATAAATTTAGAGCAAGAGAGCTCTCATTTCTTGTAACTGGTCATATGAGGAATGCCCATTAAGTGAGTAGAAATATCATTATTTAGATGGCTTTAGATACCAACACAGTTGTTTGCAAGATCATTAATGCTGAGTGACACACTGCTGCGTAATTGCACAGGATAGCTGAAGCAATAATATTTACAAAGTCTGTCAAATATTAGTACAAAAGTACCTATTTTTATGTGCCTTGCTGCCTGGTAGGGTTTCCTTTAAGACAAATAACTATCTCTAAAAATGACAGTCGATAAGGGAAGTAGCTGAGACACTGAAATGAGCTGTACTCCTTGCTCCCCAAGCCAAAAGAAGCTAAACTCTCTGTAGGAAAGACGCTTTCAAGTATCCGGGCAGAGTAAAGAGTCAGTTATTGCCTATAGGAACAGTACAATGAAGAGCCGAACAGGTCAACTATCAAAACAGCTACTTGCTTCATGTCCCAGTCAGACACAGAGCGCCTCCGAAAAAGGCACATACTGGTTGATGAGCTGTGGTTAGTCACTAGTACTTCAGAATTCACACCTCAGATTAGCTTTAGAAATGTTAAAAGAGAGGCTTATATTCCGCACCTGGTAATGCGCAACCCAAACTCTTTAATAAGGGAAGTTTATGTTCCTCCATCTGACTGTCCCACCTTCAAAAGAAATTGGAAATTATTTTGCACTGCTCCAGTGCATAAAAGGGCTGGTTTTGTTTGAATTGAAAGAGCAACATGTTATAAGTGTATATAAATCTCAACGTTAAAAACGCTAACTAGATGTGTTAGAGCTAAATAGATAGCTATAGGCGTTAGAGTTAAAGGTATCTTAAAATAAATTACCATGTTGCAAGACAGAAAATGTGAGTGAAATAGCTGTGCAGCAAAAAGGCTCAAAAGTTACAGCATAGACTTTTGCGCTTAAATGTGCCTTTTTCTGTTTTCTTTTCCTTCAATAGCTGGCTTTGTATGTAGCCATCCCAATTCATTCTATAGTATCCTGACTAGTTGGTCACAGGCTAACGACATTTGAAGAGGAAGAAGGTCAAAGCTATCATTACAGTGGCGACAACCAATCACAGTGAAAAAAAAAAAGTTTTATTTATTACACTTAATATAAGAAACCTTTACTGTGGAATATAATTGTACTGTCACTACACACCAGAGATTTTTAATCCCCAATCATTTCAACATATTTTACAGTTCATTACCTTTTCAGTTAGATATTGCAGGAAAGAGTCTCCTGAGTCTACACAAAAGCCTTAAAAATTCTACTATTTTTAGTCTCGTATTTCACCTATATGAAATAGTGGATGATGAATTTCAGTGAAGAAAAACACACATATTCTGCATGAGGTTAGTAAACAATAAAGAGGGGGGGAAAAAAAATCCCCAAATAGTCAAAACATTTTGTTAGAGTTTTGAAAGAATCTAACATTTGGTTTGTGAAGCATTAAATCTTGAAAATATCTATAAAACGCTTATAAGAACTTGAGTATGGTACTGTGGCACACAGTATAGCACTGTCTTAGCTAAACAAGATGGACTACATATCTCCCCAATAATACACAGTGCTCTAACAAACAAATACAAAGTTATATTGCCTCTAGGAGGAGATTACCTCTTATGATTCTCATAAGTTCTAGTAAGTGTCACTGTGAAACGGTAAGCAATTGTATCACTGCGAATTTTATTCTGTAAAAATCTATCACATATGGTCATTTTTCACATAATACAGCTCTCAAGCCTTATTCTGTATTGACTGAATGTGATCTGGACTTCATAACTAAAAAAATTACACTCTTGACATTATGGAGGTTGTCTCGTTAACTAAATAACAACATAAAAATACAATTCTCCTCTTCGTTTTGGTTTGGTTTTGCTTTACTTCTAAACTGGCAAAGTAGGCTCTGAAACACTAATCTAGGAAAGTACTATACACGTGGAGAGAGATCTACTTTTCTCTAAGTTCTAATTTATTTAGGAATTCATTACAATCTCCAGCACAAATGAACCATCCAATAAATAAAAATTAAAAAAATCCAACACACCACCACATACAGCAAGGAAACCTCTTACTTCCTTACACTAGGTTTCACTAATGTGTAAAAAAGTAAATCTAAACACATCACTGATTTTCACAAGGTCTTTCAAGTATGTATTTTAGAAACAGCCTGTTTGCATTCTAATCAAGTAAAAGTACAGTTCTTCAGTGTCAAAGAAGAAGAAGAAACAGAGTTTGGGATATATCAAAATAATACACTTGAAGAGCAATGAACAACCAAAACATAATCAGCCTTTTTTCTCTTTCTCGTGATTTATACAATTTATAAACACTGTAAAATGAACGTGGTCTAAGTCTTGAGTCTAATTTAACTGATCCTTATTCTATCAATCAATTTCCTTGACAAAAAGATACACTGAAAAAAACCCATGTTAAAATTCTACTAGACACAAGAAAAGAGTGCCCAGGTCTAGTAAACAAGGGAGAACAAAGGAAAAAATGAGCAACTCACAACCAGAAACAGCAAATTAGAAAAACTATAGGAAACAAAAACCCCAACAAATTATTAACAGAACAAAAAATGTAATCAGCAATCATGAAATTGAAGTCCTCACTATTTTCCACCATATTTTCTTCAAGGCCAGATAAAGCAAAATGAGTCGAATTCATGCTCACACAAAGCAGATGCAACATAATGCAAAAAGATGTCTTTCACTTTGAAGGATTATTCAAAAACCTTATTCTTCTAAGAATCAGCCATCATACCAAAAGTATTTCAGAAAAAAAGCTTCAGAGTTTGGCTTTCCAGGCAATCTTGAGATAATAACATCAAAAAAAATAATATTTTGCAGTGGAATCCTGACCTGTTGAAAATAATTTGCTACTTCTTTGACAACGGAAGGGCTGGCACTTCTTTACCATTGAGTTTTGCCATCAGTTACTGTGCCTGGATTTTACTGACTGACCATTTACAGTGGGAATCCATTCCTGAGAGGCAATTGTTTAGGCTGCCTTGAGCCAAAGATAAACTGAGAAGAATTTTGGCTACTGGAAGAGTTGGAATAAATATGAGATCTAGGATAACACTACTAGCTCACAGAGTCAAGGCCCACGAACCTTGCACGGTAGCTCAATTCAACTATAATTTTCAGTGAAGGTTTTCCATATTTATGCATGTAAATATGACTTAGCTAGAGGAATGCAAGCTCCCCACCTGGAGTTTTACTAAGATCCAACTATGACGGAGGGGCTTATCCACTTGAATGTGGTCAGCATGATATAAAACATTGATGACTAAACTGTCACCACTGGTAAAATTCTTCTTAATCAGCAGGCTGATGAGTCAGAAAGCAGTCTAAGGTGAGGATGCTGAAAGGCGTATAAGAAGGTTTTGCACTTAACTCTCAAAATATTCCTACAAGGCTCTAATGCAAGGGAATAAAAGTATGAAGGAACACAATGCTGAGAAGACAAGTGCAGATTTGTCATGAGCAGAAATTTCAGGCAGACTTCCCCCCATGCAACTCTCAGTTCTCCTTTCAGGGGAAATAAGGCTTCCAGCTGTTGAGTGAGATCAACTAGAGCATTTATTTAACTCTGTTGACCTGGAGTTCACTCACTTAAAAAGCTGGAAATTTTCACCCACTTATGTATGAATGGAATGGGATATAGGAAAAGCAACTGGACTTCCAGTTACTACATCTGTCAAAGATAAAGAAAACTTCTTTTTTTCCCCCCTGCAAAAGATGAGGTTAGCTGAGGCTGACAAGAAATTCTCACCTTTTTTTCTACAGTATATGTAACACAGGTTTTATGAGCTTGAACTGTTATCTTACCAGAGCATCTGGCACTGCAGGATTTCACGCTTAGAGTCCAATGTATTCACATGGCCAAGGTTATAAAGAAAAGTTGAAGTCTGCCATTCATTTCCACTCGTGTATCTATGCCTTTTCCTCTTGTGCTTTGGAGGTAAATCAATTTTAGAATCCTAGCATCAATTTACGCAAGTACATCAGTAGACTGTAGTAACTTAAATAACATTCTTAACATAGGAGAGGTCATCTGTCCGCAATTTCCAAAAGACAAGGTTAAGTTGGAAGACTTTTTCATAGGTAAACTTTTCTATGAAAATGTAGGGTTTGTTTTTTGGTTTTTTGGGTTTTTTTTTGGTTGGTTTGTTTGTTTTTTTAAATGGCCAGACAAGCTGTCTCTTCTCATTGCAGAGAAAGTATCATCAGGATTAACAAATAACTGACTATTAGATGCTGGGAAGGTTGTATAAAAGAACAACAGAATGATTGAAAACACGTAAATTTGGGACCACAGGGATGTTTTCCTCTTTATAACACTCAACATACATTTTCTGAAACTACATTGGCAGAGACATGAGTAAGTAAGAACTCAAAAACCAATACCTGGTAATATTTGCTTAATACATATGAAGTCTAGAATTACCTGGCTAAACTAAGAAACATTTATAGTTAAATAAATCTATTTCTTAGTTTGCCACTTATCTTCTTTTTTTTTTTTTTTCTTTTTCCCCCCACTTCTTCCTGTTGGTTTCCTTCTTTTATGCTTTCACCTTTTAGCATGAATTTGAGTCATCCAGCATTATAACAGCATGTGAAAACCAGTTTATACCCCACTGAAAGGTTGGATCACATAAAACTGGTGCAAAACCTAGATTTTAAAGTATGAGAGGACTGAAATATTATTTTCATCTTTTACAGAATATTCTTGGATCAGTAAGATAAATGCTAAAACCAGACTTATTTAAAACTTTAAAACTATTTTCACATTGAATCAATATGCATGTCTAGAACCTTGTTTGAGGAAACTATTCACCATGCAAAGTTTTAAATGCACAGTATCAAAGAATAATTTTTGACATTTTGATTCATACATGCTTATAAAGCTCCAAGACAACATGGTTTAATTATAAAACATATTTCTACTGCCTTAGTCATGCCAATTAAATTTGATTGGATACTTTCTTTATTCAACAAGCCCCTTTCATGTCATTTTAATTTACTGTCAAAGCAGCCTGAATATTGGAAACTAAATTATTTACTACAGCCCATAAGCCAATAATGTTCCATTTGTCTCGTACAGAGGGAGACTAGACTAACAAGATTATTAAGGACATTACTTGTAATAGCGAATGTCCTTCACTTTATTTGAGCTTCATGCTGTGCTTTCAGAGATCATACTTCAAAAGAGCTCCATTTCATTCCATCACAGAACCTCTGATATAAATTATTCTTTGCTAGCTTTATAATACTCTGATCATAGAAAAAGTGGACACGATCTTCTTGGGTAAAAACAGAGGCTTCTTTTCTAAGATAACCACATAGTTTATTTGTGCTAAACACCTTTGATGCGCTTCCTCATGCCAATAATACAGAACAGGCAGAAATCAGCTAAATTTATCATACAATGATAACATCTCAGAGATTTAACTCAGAAGGGCTTTGGTTGTCTTTGCAATGATTTCAAACCAAATTCTGCAATCTAAATGCATGTGGTTAAAATCAATCTTGTAAGCTCTTAAAAACACCGTGTAGAGAACGCAATAAATGTAATGCAGAACAGATCTCAGGAAACCAACAGATCTAGTATTTAAAAAAAAGATACTTGAAAAATAGAATACAAATTGTCTAAGATATAAGCCTGTCATACAGACTGGTAAATTGATAAAGGACTGCAAACACAAAGAAAGACTGAAAGGATAATAAGTGAACGAAGGTAATTCTTCTCCTAATGTTAGATCCACTCTTTGCCTTTCTGTTATGACTCAAGTTCAGCAAGGGTCTTAAATAGATTACTAACTCAAAGCAAATGAATAATCTTTTTTAAATCAATGGAACTGCTTACATGCCCAAAGTTAAGCACATGTTTGAATCTTTTTCTTAATTGATGAGATTTGTTATTTATGATACAGGAAAGTATTTCAAATGATCAGAAAACAGCCCAGAGAAGCAGAAAGGTTTTTGAAAAACTGACAAGGAAAACCCCTAACTTTAGAAAAAGGCAGCTAGCATATGGAAAAAAACCTCTTTCAAGAACACTGGAAGAAAGGTAGAACACACAGTAATTCCTCTGTCCTCACATACATACACAAGAAAAACACCCAACCTTGAGCAATGTACTGCATGCTGAATTTCAGATACCAGTATTTCTGGGGAAGATACATGATTATTAAATTAATTCTGTGTACAATACTGACTATCCTGAGTTAAGGAGATAAATTTGAAATAGTTGCAGAAAAAAAAGTAACTAGGATACAGATCAGGGACAGTACTGTAAGTTTCACCTACTCACCAGCCCTTGTGAAAACTGAGATTATGTCGGGTTTGCTATTTTCATCCATTTTTATTACCTTTTATTTTTATGATATAGACGCAACCCTTAAGCTTATATGATACAATGTGATAACTTTGAAAAAGTAAGGAAGATGACAAAGATACAAGTCTCTTCATATCTTTCAAGAAAATAGTGGAATAGCCAGACAGTTTAAATTCTTAAAATCTTAAAAGTATTGGAAACATTCACCAAAAATAGGGCCAAATATAAATGTCTTCATTTAATCTACTAAGGACAGACTTTCATCAGTATTTCTGTTCAGGACATTTGCTAGTTATAAGCTTTCTAAATGACAACAAAAGAAACAAAACAAAACAAAGTTCTTGAATAATAATAATAATAAAAAAAAAAAAAAGTAGGAAAAGACAGCAACAATGTTTTATTGACAAAAGCACTTTCTTATGATGGAGGAGGGCATAAGGTGATAATTTAGTGTTCCAGCACAGATTTTCTGGATAATGGCCAAATATTTCAAAGCAAACACAGCTGTAATGTTTATGTTAAAAACAACAGGCTATGACGGCAGCCACTCATTTTGTATCCTCCAAGAAATTGTTTCTTTTCACACAAAAAAGAGAGAGATTACTGAAGTGTAACATGACAGAAACCTCTGGAAAAAATAGTGTCCTCCTTATAGGAAGGATTTTTTTATCTGTGTTTTTAAGACAATCCCATTCACTAGCAGCACTAATGATTTTAAGGAAATCAGAATTGAAACTTAGAAATAATGCTACTAATAACACTACTACTGGTAATGCAAAAATCCATAAGAATGGAGACAAGTTTTAGCTCTTTACGTCTTCAAGACCATTTAAAGTCATTTTACAAACCTGGATTAGAACTGTATATGTTATACATATTAGCAGTGCACGAGAATAGTTACAATCTGCTCCTGGCAACTGAGCAGAAATTTCCTTTTACAGAGGGAGACTTTATCAAAGCCAGGATTGCTGTGTTTGATTTTACAAAATCAGATAGAGCAAACACTCTCTTTTTATCCTCTATGAATATGTGGCAGCTCTACTTCAGATCATCTGCCTTAGCACAAATTTACAGGGACATACAAAATGAAAAATAACTTCATGGCCCACATTAAAAAAAGTCGTAGTGTAATGTTTATATATTGAAATGCGCTTTATGATTCTACTACACTTAAGATATGCTATCCTGTGAATATTTAAATACTGTGTATTTACCAAAACTCAGAAAATTTAAGACATACAAGCCTAAAAATAATTCAGATCATATATTTTGTATTTTTAATTTTTGGATTCCGTTATCTACATCTGTAAAATCTAGATATACTTCAACTACTTGGAAGTCAGAAGCACACATTCAGGCTTGCTGGTTTTTATTCACTTGGTATATGCTGATGGGCAAGAATGCAGAAGGTGGTATCTACCAGTTACTCACACAGGACAAGTACAGTTATTTCCCAGCTCAGCTAAAAAAAGTGAAAGAAAAACTGGGAATTAAAAAAACAACAGATCCCAACCCTGAATTTAGAGGATAAATCCCATGATGTCCATGTAATTCTGCATGAATCAACAGCATAGATTCTAAATATTACGCTGAGTTTTGCAAGCTGTAATCCTTGTGTGCTTCCTGAATTGTCACTGCTTTGTCTTCATGTCACTAATGCTTTTTTAGCTCATGAGCTGATCAATGTTTTAATCCTTTTCTTTTAAACAATTTTTTAAAGAACTGTGCTAAGAATGCATAAGAGATTCTCATTTTCTGCAGGAAAAAGTATAACTACAGTGCTAAAAGAAAAAAAAAAACAAACCGAAAAACAAAAAACCACACTGAAATATATATTGCACTCCTATATAAGGCATATTAAATTTATCTATTAATATATATAAGCTTGTTTTAAGTATTTTATGGGTGTTTAATGCATACCTGTGTTTAATTAGATAATGCATATGTAATATAGGCATGAACATAAAATATACTATATTCAAAGTAGTCACAAAGATTCATTCTAGCAGTTCTGTCCCTGGGAAAACACAAATGAATACAGTTCCCATAATTGCCCGTGATACATATAATAGGAGCTGGAACTCAGCTAAGGGAGTTTTCAAATCCAGGCTCCCAGTTTTTATCCTAAAGATTTAGTTCATATGGGTCTAGGTGATGGGCTTTTTTTATATTCATGTAGGTTTCTCAATAAACAGCAAAGCTAAAGTAATTCAATGGTAAATTAGGCCTTGTAAAGCCATATTGAAAAATGTTCAACAAGTAGTTTCATGTCACTTTTCTCGATTTATGCTACAGATATGTTCATACTAAAAGACAAAAGAATGAATTCTTCAACATTTCTGTATAAAAAATTATGTACGTAAACTAATGTGGGTTTTTTCCTGATTGAACTTTATACACCATGTTCCATTTTGACTGAAACAATGAAATAACTAGCATGTTGCCTCTCTGAAGCCGAAAGCAATTTCCTTTTCTAATTTTAGTTATGCAAAGCCTATGGGCATCATCAGCATTTAGTAATTAGTTTTATAATTACTGCTGTTTTGCTCACTGTCATTCAATTTTTCTTACAACATGGTCTGGGATTGAAACATCCCACATCCACAGCTGTGTAAATTGCCATCCATTTATAAGACAAAAAAAGTAACATTCAACATACATCATTATTCAGTCAAGAATGTGTTATTGGTACTTAGGTGATGCTTTGAGTGCATAAGCTGCCCAGTAAAATACAAAGAAAATGCCATATAAGACAGGAAAGTCTGTAAAATCTAAATTGGAAATAAAAGAATTTTCCTTAGATAATATTTCAGTCTATTATTGATACCAATATCTGTTCTAAACATGACGAAAAAATTCTCTTTCTTTGTTTAAAGAAATAGTCAATCAAATTTAGCTATGCTCTTATTGTAATTTGATCATTATTGTTACAGCAATCCACAGACTGGTGACTAAGTCATCTAACCTATTATTGATATAGTGTCAGTACATTTAGGCATAATATTGCAAAAGATTCTACATCCTTCACCACTTAATTTTTTGAATCAAAAATACAAACACGTTTTTGTATGACACTGGTTTAAACCCAACAATTTGTCTTAAAGATGTTATACTCCAGGAAAACTAAAGATTGGCTAGAATTCTTACATTACTCTTTTACAAATGTCGTATTTCAAAAATTATAACTTTTTACATTTATAATTTGAAGTATTATGTTAATTATGAGTTTTTAGAGTCTAGAAATATAATACTGAAATAAGAATGGAAAATCTGCATTCTTTTCTTAAAAAAAAAGCACAATCTCTTCAGTGAGCAAGAAGTGCTTTATTTTCTAGACAATGTCTGTTTTAAAAAAAATAATCATGATGAGAAAGAAAATTCCCGCAAAAGGCTCTGCCATTGTCAGCTACAATGGATGCCGACCCACTACAGCAGAGCTGAGCTCTTTGGGAGAACCATCTTCCCTCAGGAGCAGTGAGACTGGAGAGCACCAGTGCAAATGCTCAGAATGGGACATCAGCAATAGGATGATCCATATTTGCAATTCCCTTCTTCCTACCAGAAAGCAGAATAATATAGTCCTTTTAATCTTCTTCCCTATCCTTTGTCAAGCTTAGCTAGGAGAAATCAGCTGGCATACACAAAGGGCAAGATTGTGCTCAGCCCAGTGCAGGGGTAGAGGAGATATTACGCCACAGAGAAAAAAATTAGGCAGGTTGCTTTCAAGGATTTTTGCAGTGGTGCCCTTTATTTTATATTTTGTGACACAGCTAGAAAGTTTTACTTTTTTGTCACAAGTGAATCAAGGAAGAGGAGAAAATAATTCTAAAACATTTTTTGCTATTCTTCTAATTGAAAAAGTCTTGGTTTACAATACTTTTTAGTGAACATATAGCATTCAGTATGACCTGAGTCAGAAAATTGTTTTTTCAAAGAGTGAAACCGTAGACCCTTAAACAAAGCCTGAAAAACAAAAAACGAAGCTTTGCCTGCAGTCACCTACAGAGTATGGAACAGGAAGATTCTCAAGAGTCAAGACGCAGGCAACCACAGTAGTGGTTAATTGCTCTTAGTCCAGCCCTTACTAATTGTTCTTACAGTTTAACAGCTACAGTCAACTCCAGGCCCAACCTCACTATATAAGGTCTATATAGCCTGCAAATTGTCTCTGTGGGCCTCTCAACATTACTCCTGCTACAGGCAGATGGTGGACTCCACTTAAACAGGGTTACCAGCACACGGCACAGCTTGGGGGCTGCGCTGGGACCCGCTGTGGTCCAGCAGAACCGCAGTCTCTCTGAAGGCCACAAAACGGAAGAGGCACAGGTCTGCCAGGAAATCTTCAGCAAAACCACAAAGTACCCCTTTGCAGGACTGATGCCTACACACCACTTCAACTGGCTTGCATCTTTTTTGAACCTTTTTGTGTTCCGTCTTTTAAGTAGTACTTTGTGCTAAATGAAGAGCCTGCCATACACCATGCCCTCCATTTATTCGAATGACATGCTACACAGTATTTCCAACAAAAAGATGCCCAATGTCCTCTTCATGTATTGTTTAGGACAATTATTACAAATTTACAGGAATAGCATTACAGAAAAATATTTTAGACATAATTTGGCGGTAAATAGTCAGGAGAGGGTGTTGAGCTAACCTTCCTGCACTCCTAACAGAGAGAGCTGCTTGGGGAATTCTGCACCTCTAAATCAGAGGGTCTGAAAATCCCCTCTTCACTTTGGACGCACCCAGTAAAATATTGCAAAGGAGGAACAGAGGATTCAGTATGGAAGAAATGCTGTCTGATGGACAGACAGAGCAGATAACACAAGTTATTAGCTGTAACACTGCCTTTCTGCTAGCTTTTGAATACGCTCTGCAATAACATGTGCAAAGTATTTTGAGATCTCCAAATTACAATTCTCATGTAAATGTGAAGAAGTAATACTGCATATTCTAGAAACCTCTTCATTCATAAAATATTCCTGGCCATATGTCTGTAAACTAATAGCAATCACCAAAATGGCAAGAAACATAGCACAAAAAAGTGTGAAAAATAACACATGACATAGATCTGATACATCTTCGAGGGGAAGTTGCAGGTGAAAACACTCCAACACTAGCAACATTCAGTGGCTATCAGAAATCTATTTCTTCTCATTTTGTCAGTGCCTATTAATCCCAACTATACTGACAGTCAAAGGTTAAAAAAGGGAATAAATTAACATTATTGTCAATCATTACATACATAAGAATAATTAACTCAGTATGTTTATTTATCTACTTTCGCTACTTGATTAAATGAATGATTGATGACAGGTTCCTTGTTTTCTTTTCCTCCTTTTTGTCAGTATAAATGATCAGTATGAAACTAAACGGAGGTATTAAATTGAAATTGTTAGAAGCATAAAATATACTACAGATAGATTCAGATTATTTCGACTTTCTTGTTACCCAATTGTAACTTACTAAGATACATTTATATATACACAAATATTCTCCATTAATAGCAGAAATAACCTGTAACCTGACTTACTTTCTTCCCAAATATTATGTATTAATGTTTAGGTTTCCCTTTAAAAAAAAAAAAAGAATTATTTAAACGTTTTGTAGGGAAGTCATGCAAATGAGTAGAGTTATCCAATTTATCCTTGGATAAACATCCAATTTATCATAGGATAACTCTTAACCAACAGTGTGTGCAATGAGGCCAAAGCATTCTTAAATGTTGGCTAGTGTTCCGAGTAACACAACCCTAGTAAATAGTTTTGGAGAAGAAATCATGGCAAATATGGGCACAGTAAATTGAAAAATTGTCATTTGGGTAATGTGAGATGAAGGGAAAAAGTAACAAAGATAGAGAGTCAATTCTCTCCTCAGCCTGCCTGTAAGAGTACACCCGCTCTCCTCCTGGCAGTCTGCTGCCAGGCAGGGCAGCAGGGAATGATACCATTGCAGATCTGACAGCCTGCTTTTCTTACTCACTTCAGAAACAAGAGAGGCAAGACCCAAAGTTCTGATACCACTTCCTTTAACATAGCATGAAATTGAAGTAATGGCCTCGAATTTTTGAAGACAGATGAAATCCTAAGGCTCTGGGAAGGGAGGACAGTTTCCCCTGAGCTGACCAAAGATTGCTGGCTGGGCTGGTTAACTGAAAGCAACTGCATTTTTGCAAAGTTAAAGGATTGACCCAGAAGACTGAGGAGACAGCTTTTGTACGGGAGTAAAAAGAAAGCAAAATATCTTTCTCCCAAAGCATTTCACAGTGTAAATGGCTGAGAGCTTGAAATTCTGTTACTTACAGAACTTGTTGTTGAGAACAGAAACTGGAGGAAGTCACTGGCAAAATCTGCAGCTTCGTTTAAACTTGTGAAGAAACTACCTGATTCTTTACCTTAAATCAAGGCTCGTATCTTTTTCTTACTTGGAAATACTAGAGACAGCTGAAAAATCACGTAGTTAGTCTGAATCTAATTTTGAACCAAGGAAAGTCTGGATTCAGAAGGAGTTTTCTTCCCATTTCCATATAAATTCTGGCTCCAGTTAATAAGTGAGTTCCTTTTCCTGACTCTTAGAAAGTGAGTTCCTTTTCCTTGCAGAGTCCTAACTTCTATGCACCACAGTACTAGGATTGTGATTCTGTGCACAAGTGCACGTGCGTAGAGGTAACCTGGAGGCAGGTCTAGGTGGAAAAGAACCTTTTGTGCATGCTTAGGAAGGATGTGTTGAGCTCATTTATTATGGCAGTGCTCTGTTTTCTCTTGTTCAGATATGAAATTGATACCTGATATGACAATGCAAGTTGTCCAAGTAAGCCCGGTATCAGACTGGAAGGTGGCATAAGGAACTCTTTGGACATCATTGGACATATTGCACTTGCACTAATCCTGGCCTATTCAGTATCCTAACTGTGGAAGCCACTTTCCCCAGGAGTTACTTCCACAATCTCATCTCATGGTGCCTGTTCTCTAAGTTCAGTTCTCTCTACCACAGCCTATTCCTGCTGAAATAATTATGCTGTTGGAACAAAATAAAAGCAGGAAGTAACCTTCCTCATTTACAATGATTCCTGCAAATTTACCTACTGATGTTATTTAATCCTTACCGCAAAAGGAATCCAGAACCATCACAATGAGAGACAAATTCATGGGAATTCCCAAAGTAAAGAAAGCCACTAATGCTACACCAAAATACATATCAAATATATGTCACTGGGATAAACCAGATAATATCACAGTGGAAAAGATATTGCAATTTTTACTTTAGGCTTTTATGACACTGTTAGTGAAATATTGTGCTCAGCTGTGGTTTCTTCCATTCTGAAAATGTTAGAAAATTGGATAGGACTCAAGTAAGAGCTACAAGAGTGATTAGACTTCTGAAAGTCATTCCCTATACTGAAAGACTAAGAAAGCTCAATTTATTTAGTTACTGAAAAGAAGGTTAAGAGGATCACAATACCTACATGTGGAAGAGATTTCTGACAGTAGGCAGCTCATTAATCTAGTGAAAAAGGCATAACAAGATCCAGTGTTTGGAAGCTGAAGCTGAAATAAGACTACAAATGAGGCGCACTTTTTTCACAGTGACAGTAATTAACCGTTGGAACAATCTGCCCAGGGATGTAGTTGATTCTTTATCATTTAAATGCTTTACATCAACATTAGATACTCTCCAAAGAGATAAACCTGTATCTCAAACAGATGCAGAAAATACTGGATGAGGTTCTTTGTCAGGGGTCTGCAAGAAGTCAGACTGGATGCTTATCACAGCCACTCAACATTGTACCTCAACAAAACAGTTCTGCAAGTGTTCTGCACTTCAAGGACCAATCATTTCATGACAAGCACTATCTTTCCTTTGTGTGCAGTTCAGTTTAAACTGAATGGAGGCTGTTTCCAAAATTCATCTTCCTGTTTGGCAGGTGAAATAAGAACCCCTTCAGGACAGATATCGGCATCTTCAAAGATCATCTCATGCTACGTTCACTGTCTGGCATCATCACTGCCAGAGACCAAATTGCATCAAAACTGCCAATAAGCACACACTGGAAAGCTTTTTGAGCATGGGCTTTCCCCGGTGCTTCTACCCAAAGAACATCTGTTGGGCTGACTCCAAGCTAGTGATGGGTGAGTCAATACACAGACCTTGTAAAATGCTGGAGCTTTTAGTCTCAAGACTGCCAAATGTCCTCTCAACATAGCTGTCTGTATGAAGAATACAGTTCTTTCATGTTTAATGAGGTTGCTTGAGAATCAACAGCTTCCATAACGCTGTTGAAGAAACCAATTACAAAAGGAAAATGTAGGACGAGGTTAGGTGAGCTGTTAATTTTCCTCTCAGTTCATTAGTAATATTTGTGAAAGAAAAATTTGTCCTTTAAGTCTTCAGGATAGGATCTTGGAGCAAAAAATAGAGGAAAAAAAAAGAACACAGAGATAAAACTACAGAGAGCAGGAGAAGAAGAGTAAGCAACAGTGTTTATGCACAAAATAAGTACAAACAGCAGGACACATAAGGGTAAAAAAATAATAAATGTGCTAAATAGATGACCAAAATACGTTTCTTCAGAAAAAGAAAACTAAACACCCTATTTCTTCATCTCTAGGAACTGGCAGAAAGAAACGTTTAAAATGTAAACAAAAATAAACACTATGCCCTTAGAATGTGGTATGAGGGTGGAAGCCCAAAGAAAATCAGATCTGTACTTGCCATAAAATATACTTGCTACAGGATTCTGTAGGTTTTTTTTAGAATAACTAGGTACCCCATTTTTTTTCTTGTGACACTTAAAAGATTGGCAATGGACTATGAAATCTTTATAAAGTACTGAAAGGATCTTTTCTTTTTATAAGACATACCTAGTTAAAACAGTAATACACAGAGATTCAATATAAAATGGATTAGCAATATTCCTTCTATTTGATTGCTTCATTACCTACCCTGAGTGTAAATCTTAGTGTTATTCTGAAAACTATCTCCTTACAGATGTGGATTCCATTTCCTAATGAAAAGCTCATTAAATACAGTATTCTTGCAAGGGACATGAAGATAGCATTATTGCTTTAGAACTGGACTCTCAGTCCTGGGACATGGGAAGAGGGCTCTATTCCCTGCTCTACAACACACTTCTCATGTGATACTGAACAAGTCACTCTTGGCTGGCTTTGCAAATGTGCTCAGCAGCTGCTTCTTATGATCAGATTACCAAAGTGCTGAAATCTTTTGAAAATCTGGCTATTTATTTTGTTGCTGAATAGGATCACAGATCTTTTGAAATCTGGCCCCAGTTGGGGTGCTGCGCTCTTTTGAAAAGCTAGCCCTAAATCTGTGTATGCCTCAATTTCTCTATTAGCATTATCAGCACTGTTCTGCTTCATCAAGAGGATGAGAAACAGCTGGCATACACAGCAATTCAAATTTGAAAAGGGATATATAAATGTAGAGTTGCTCTAATAGTTGTAGAAATGTTATACGTACTTTAAAAGGGACACAAAACCCCCAGCTCCTAATTTTTCCTAAACCTTTGCACAACTGTGGTTTTCTACAAAATCCAAAGTGAAGTAATGCTGACAATATTATTCTGCTTGCTATAGGTGACGTTTGGGAATCATCTATATAAATAAAAACATGAACAAAAATATTTCTCCATCTTCCTTTTATGATTATGAATATGCATTTAATGACTTTCCAGATGATGAAATAAGACACGGAATTTTGTACTTGCATGTGGTACCACCCCATGCAAAGCAAAGCAAACCCAATTTTTTAATGATACAAGTAGAATGCAAAGTAACAACACACACATGCTTGTGCAGATGCACTCAGCTAACTCTGTAAGTAAGAACCATAGGGAGTGACACACTCGAGCACTGAAATTAAGGTAAGCATTTTCTAACAGCTCCACGTATGAGGAGGATTGTGGCACAACTGGAGTTAAGTAGTTTATTAGGCATTTGCTTTTCCTTCCTTCCTTAGGAACAGAAATCACAGTATGACTAAAACCTTTGAAATTAAAAACAAAAATATTCATCTTGGCTTAAAAGCTAGCAAATAAACAGAAAAGAGGTTTCTTAAGGGAGCTCAATGTTTTAAAACAACACCTAAGTCCCCCACTGTGTGGAGATTCTTATTTTGCTCACAATCTTGGATAGATACAGTAGCTTACATGTTCTCTAAATTGTAAGCTCTCTATGAAGAGTGTTCTTTAATTACAGACAGCTAATGAAAACAGTTTTTACTGATCTCTCTAATGTCCTGGGAAAGTCTTTACTATGGATTCATTGTATTCTACTTTATAACCCTGACTGAAATGGGAGACCACAAGAGCACAGGGATTTGGTGGAAACTCTATTTCCTTCCTCTGGCTTCAAAGAGAACAGTTGCAGAAATTAAGCTGCGTTGATATTGTGGTCAAACTTTGGTCCGGCTGCGGTTACATTTGTATATTCTATAGATAGAAAATCACTGCACTTTGGTTTTTAAAATTGCTGGTTCTACCTTCAATATCTAAATCTCACTGTTGACTACAGGTGTCTAATATAACTATTATATCAAAATAAGAATTATTATTAAATCCACATACCTCAAACTTCACTTCCAGGGTTCTGACTATTATTTACTTCAAATATTGATACAGTCACTTTGGAAAATAGTAGTAAATTGCAATCACATGAGATGGGAAACAGATTTATTTTACTCTTTCCATTAAAAAAAAAAAGTTTGCTTGTTTTCTTTCACTTCAGACAAAATATTTTCTTTGAGCCATAACTTTTCACTCATAATATAAAGTGATGTAACTCTTGGTAAAATAAATAATATAAAAGTTCATTCATCGACACCATTTTGTTTCCTCATGTCTATATTCTAATAAGGACACAGTCTCCTCTCTGGGGTTTCTTGTGGTGTGTCTTTTTAAGGTCTCTGCTACATTCATTATCAGTTGATTAATCTATTTCTTCAGGTCTTCATACAAAGGTACTTATTATCTCCACAAAAAACTCAGGAAGGTCTAAAATACGTAGTCATTGAACCAGAGATACAATGCAGAAGTTCAGGTGACCCAGCAAACCAATAAACTACATGAATAGAAGAATCAAAGGCTAAGCTCTATTGAATTTAGCAGGTCTTTGGGTACGTCCTTACATTCTCTGATCAGCTGAGGAGCCTAAAATTTGATAGCTATACTGAAACTGTTACATCCAACCACAAGATCCAATTCATCAACTATTTTCATCTCCAAAATGGACCCCTACAGCATTAAGCTCTACTGACGTTCTGTTCAAAATTCTCTTCCTGGCACTTCTGCTCAGAAAAGGACAAATAGAAAGACAAACAAAAGTTCTATCAGATATTGCAATCTACAGATAGCAACAGCCTTTTTTCATTTTACATATCAAAAACTACAGCAGTGATTACTTTTTGTCTGTTTCTGATTACTAAAAGCAAAAAGCAGAACAAGCACTTTTGGCACACCGGATTTATTGCACATCTGTAATTGGCTAACCCCATCATGTGTGTTATTTGAAAAAGTTATGTAGACTGCACATATAATTTAAGATATTCATGCTTCTAAAAAAGACCACCTGGAGCTAACCCATGCAACATAAAACATGAACGTAAAAATCATATGGAAACATTTTATTAGGAGCTTTGGAAAAGTGGACTGTTGCGGCACTGACTTTTACACAGAAATTTCTACTGGATAAAAATTAATATCATTACAGAATGACAAGAAATTAACTTGGTTTCTGTTTGAAAGTTTTCCCTGACTTATTTTACAATTATCGCCAAGGTTGGAGAGCCAATGCAACTATCGATACCATTCTCCTCCTGATATACATACCTCTGCAAGTCTGAAGTCCATGCTCTTGCAAAACCCACTCATTCAATCCTGTTAATGTTCTCAGCCACAAATTATAATGACAGCAAACACCATCTTTTAGCTGCAATGAGGAAGATATGTTCTCAACTCCGGAGTGAATTTTGAATGACACAGTAAGGATTACTGTGTACAGAAAGACACGCACATTGAAGGAATAAAGAATGAAGTGAGAAGTTAAAAACTTTTTAAAAACTTTTAAACATGAGTATTTTTCACCAGGTTGTTTTCATTACCAAGATGTACTGACAATGCAAACACATACAGAAAAAAGGAGGGAGTCAACACTAGAAGCTGGACTGCTCCAGATAAGGACTCAAAAAAAAAAAAAAAAAAAAAAAAAAAAAAAGGAAAAAAATAAAAAAAAAAAAAANGCAAAAACGACCAAGTCGTTTAACAGCACAAGAGAAAAAGAATGATGGATGCCATTGGAATAGAATGGAATTACAGTAGTGGCTGGGAATGAGAGAAAAGACATTAAAGTCACCCGTTCTATTGCCTTGCTCTTAAAAACACTTACTGTTTGGTTGTTTTCCTATTTAATTGTTAAGTTTTAAGGTGGTGTTCTGGCAATAAACAACTCTTCCAGGGATTGACATCTGATTGACAACATTTTAGAAAGAGTATTAATTTGTTACCAGCAGTAAATGTTTTGTGTCTCCACAGAAGTGATGGATAGAACTTTTTAAGATACAAATAAAGCACCATGAGAAACTAAATCATTCTATCATTTCTGCCAGCAGAACTGGAAGGATCAGGCAGGTTCATTTTATGTCTTTGTTCATGCAAAAAAGGAGAGTGGAACTTGAAATGCTTTTCCCATTGCTCCTGTCGTACATCACAAAAAAAGCCAAACTCTTCGGTCTTGTAACAAAATTAATTACAAAGCAACAACGAGTAGCCTGGAGTTTAGAACCGCAAAGATAAAAATGAATAAAATAATAATAATTATTATTATTTCCATATCATTATACTAAAATAAATAAATTTTAGGAGGTTTGATTTACTAAACCGCACAGATTATTATCTATGTTCCAAACATCATTGTAATCTGCAAATTATACATCAGCACGGGTGCCATGTTACTCCCAGTTCACTGATGATCATACCCAGAGTGGTTTCTGCAGAAAACCACAGAACGTTCTTTCTTAATAATAAGTTTCACTTCAATTTGCTTTCCAAGATCAATCAGCTATACAATTAATTTGCTTAGATTGGTTCTTCCAGTATTTTAAAACTATAGTTCTTATCACTTACACCTTACAAATACTTCAGTACACAATGTCTATCCTAGTTAACTGGATTTTGCATTTTAGAGAGTCAAGTTGTCTTTGTTTTATAAGAATTACTATCTATTCATCCATGTTTATTTAAAAAATACACGCTGTCAACTTTACTGGAGGAATTTTCCCAATGTTTTGCCTACAACGGTTTTGAGGCTAAGAAAGCTCAGTATTCCTAACTTGACAACACCAGCACTGCAAAAAATGGATGATGCTGAAAATTGCATCGGGCTGATATCAGAAGTAACTTGATCATTGTCTGAAGAACACATAAAAGACAATTTATTCAACAGTTCTGGAACACCTGAGAACCACTGCAAACTGGGATTCACAATGATGATGCCCAAGAGTTTCAGAGTCTCTTGCTCATTCCATGGCAGGTGACACACCAAAGCAACAGAGAACTGTGGCAACCACAGTGGGGCAATGCCAGTGGATATTACTGAAATGTCAGGTGTTACTCCACTCTGTTGGGAAGATCTGCTTTTTTTGTGGCACAGCTAAGAATTATATCCTTTTCTTTTTCAAGTACTTCTAAAGTTTAATTCAGACACTAAAGAAAGATCTCATTTCTCCAGCAGAAAAGACAGAGATAGAATTCACCATGTATGACTCAAATGAAACTCAAAAGAGAGTCCAGCGTAGGGTAACAAAGATGATTAAGGGATTGGAGCATTTCCCTTATGAGAAAAGGCTGAGAGAGCTGGGAAGGAAGGAAGATGGAGCTGGAATCTTTTCGGTGGTTTCCAGTGACAGGACGAGGGGCAGTGGGCACAAGCTGGAATATAGGAAGTTCCACTCAAATATGAGAAAAAACTTCTTTCTGGTGAGGGTGACAGAGCGCTGGAACAGGCTGCCCAGGGAGGTTGTGGAGTCCCCTTCTCTGGAGATCTTCAAGACCCGCCTGCATTCAGTCCTGAGTAATGTGCTCTGGGCAATTGTGCTTGAGCAATGGAGTTGGACTTAAATGATCTCCAGAAGTCCCTTCCAACTCTGACAATTCTGTGATTCCTTATGTGCAAGTATGTAAATGCAGGTTACTCTCCTTTACTTCCTCTATCTTTCCCCAGTCTAAATCTTTTTTTTTTTTTTTAGGTCTGAAAATGTGCACTGCTGTTCAGATGAACACTTGTTTGAATTGCACAGTAGTTTTGAAATATCATTATTAACAAACATTTTGCAAAAACTCAGGCATAAGAATCACATAAAACTGGGTGTTCAAGATAACTGGGTCATTTCAATACTGATGCTATTCCATTCTTTGAACTTCTAATTAAGTGCAATTGTCCTGTTAGATCAGTTAAGTGAAACCAGATTTTAATAGGCCAGAACATGGCCTATGGGTGGCCACCTACAGGTGGACTTGGACATTATCTTAATGAATTACCCAGGCATTAAGATTCAGCTTCTCTCTGTATGTGTTGATATAAATGGGCTTAACTGCCCTCGTTCACATTGGTCGGCTTGAAGGCCCAGAAAAGGTTTTCTTAAAGAATGTGGCTAGATGAGAGAGTTAGATATATAGATTATTCCTGTAATAGATCAGAAAGTATAACCAATCATATTAGTTAAATTGTCATAGTCATCCACTCGATCCACCTGGATGCAGTCCTGAGTAACGCACTCTAGGCAATCCTGCTTTAGCAGGGCAGTTGGACTTGATGATCTCTAGAGGTCCCTTCCAAATCTGTGGTTCTGTAGAACACAGAGAGACAGTTCTTGGAGCCTCACACCTCGGACTCCAGCATTTGGATTCCAGCCACAGAATGCTTTTGCAGGAGGAGACAGAGAGAAGCAAGGAGGAACTGACCAGATGACAAAACCCACAACAAGCTATAATAATCCCTTTTTGATCAAGAAGGTACGATATAAATCACAGAACTATACCGTCATGTAGGTTGTAAAAGACCTTTAAGATCATTGAGTCCAACTGTAAACCTAAACACTGCCACATCCTCCAAACTATGAACTCTAACAGCAGAATTCTCCTCCCCAAGTTTCTGTATTCTTGATGATTATGTTTACATATGCTCTCAGAACAGTGCCTTCAACAGTAACCAGAACTTCAAAGACCTGTAGAATGGATTCTGTACAGGCAAGCACTTAAAAGATACATCTGTATCATACTCTCCTGCGTTTGCTGCATCAGTAGAAGTTTTACTACACCTTACCCTAATGAACATATACCACTGCCAGAAATCTTCTCATTTCTAACACACATGAAACCAATTTTTCTTTAATTTTTCTAATCCTGTTAGACTTTTCCTTAATGTCTCTGCTCATCTTTGTCAACTTTCTGCGCTTCAGACATTCCAGTTTATCTTAATTCCTATTTATTTCCCTTTTATTTCTGAAGCTTTACATAAATAAACATACATGCTTTTTCAAGTTCTTGATTTCTCTTTCATTCTGAAAAACATGCAGTTCTATAATTTTCAGGTGCACAGGATAAATTTTTCTTTGAGTTCTAGACAGCTTGTAGTCTAATTTTTCCATCAAAACTTTTCCCCACAATCAATTTCACTCATAAGTTTCCCCATTAGGCAATTAGTCCCTCAGAAGCACCGAATGTATTGGTTGGCACCCTCCTCCATTTGCAGAGATTGAAAGCAATCAGGTTATGATCACTTGTCACTAGGCAACCACCAACTCTGAGTCCACTATTCAATTCATCTTATCTATCACAATGAGATTCAAACAGAGCTACCTCATTTTGGGTTCCATATCTTTCATACTAGAAAAGCATCAATAATTCTCACAAAGAACATTAATGTTTTACCACTGACTACCTGAAATTTCCAGCACTCGTTTCCTACATTCAAACAATACCTAATTGACTTTTTCTTTAACCTTTGTAATAGGCTAATAACTAAGCTGCCTACTCCTACAGCTGCGCTGCCTCTATGGCCACAAACAGGTTTACAATGAACAGACATCATGTTTACAATCAGTGTGTGATACTGGTACACAGTCAGAGCACTTCCTAGTAGCCCAGACATAAACAGGAATAAGAATCTCATAAGAATAAGAAAAGTACCTGAAAGAAGGGAGAAATAAATTACAGGACTATCAAGAATTCTTCAGCACAAGAGAAGTTCCACACAAGATGATTCAGAGCAAGCAGATTCAGAGACCACCAACTCATCTGCATGATGTTGTTTCATTTGATTGACCTTTTCATGTCCAACAGTGAAAGACGAAGTCTGGGGTCACAAACACCAAGGAGTAAAGTAATTCTTATTCCTTTGTCCCTATAGATGGTTTCCCTGAGACAGAATTGTGTAGTAGTTCAGAAAAGAAAGTTGGAAGGCTTGTGTGGTTGGGCAGGGAAAGGGCTTGTACTATCTCGCATCTCCTGCTCAGAAGACAACGCTCAGTTTAAAATATGAAGGGCTAACAACAGATAATGTTATTTTAAGGGTATACACAATGATATCATTTATTTATCTCTTAAAAATGCTTACGTATCCAGCATAAAAAATTATTAGAAAAAGGTATTTAAATTAATGAAAGTAATCCCACTTGACATTTGGGATAACAATTACCACACTTTCCAATTATCATTACTGCTTATTTTCTTTCCTAGAGAATTCAAAGTGCTGGATTTATTTCCTCAACCCCAAGTTCCATGGTATGATAAGACATCAAGTTCATTTTCAAGCTGTACTTACATATTTTGTTTATGCTGAGAATGGATCCTCTGAAAAATATGCGAGTTTGAAGGAAATGGGTGTAATTTTCTTTTAAGGTGTAATTTTTATTCTTGTGATTATCAAAAAACAGTTTTTATTTTATTATCAACACAGAATTGAAGCAACACTGAATGCCTTATTGCAAGCAACAGAACACTTCGGACAAGAAAAAATTCAGTTCACCACACACACTTTTGACAGCATCTGATTTCTTTTCATAGTGATATATATTAATTTCAGAACACAGATGGGTAAAGCTACCTAATTGCGAAACATGTAATGCTAAAAGTAGAGATGGCTAAACCAAAAGTGACATTCTTCATGCAACCGAGAGTCAGTCAGTGCTATTTACTGAAATCCTTTTCACTCCTCACCTAGAATCCCTCATTCACCTCTGTACAACAGAAAATAAGTAAGATTATTTTACTTATATAATGAAAAAAAGCTCACAATAAACCCACTTATAACTTGAGGCTGTGGATAATCCCACAATTACTGTTTTTCATTCAAACAAATGACATGCCCAAAGTTGTCTTATGTATGCTAGTTTCCATATGTCACGTCATTCAACAAGAAATTAGACTCATGACCTTACACAAACACTTGTATCTCCAAAGACAGAAACGAACACCTCACTTCAACTCAAAAAAAATGAAAATCTAATAACTATTTTGATGTTATCATGGCAAATTTCCAGGACAAGAGTTTGCAAAATTTGACACAGACTACTGGGCTGCTGCTTCAAAAGAAACAGAAACAGCAAATGCTGGGAACTCTGTTCAAGACAAAGAGACATGGGCCCTCTTTTTACAGTGAGGGTGGTTCCAAGTCAGTAACAATGATGCAAAGATCAACCCAAAAGGAAATACATGGCATGACTTTACATCAACCAAACATGTTCAATGCACCAGAGAACATCCCAGTGTCTCACCACTCCTCCTCTCTCTTCTTCTCTTCACTTGAAAAATGGGAAGAAAATACAGCTTGGTAAAAATACCTATGACATAACAGAGAAGAACATAAAAAGCTGCACAACCTTTGAATGCTTTTGGCAATGGATTGTGCTAAAAAACGTAAAGAAATTTGTAGTCGACTATATTCCAAAATATGAAGGTTTTCACAAGAGTTCCATGTTGGAAAGGGACTACAGGGCCTGGTATGAGTCAGCAATCAGAACACACAAAAGGACTTCAAGAGCCACGCCACGTAAAGCACTATAAACTGGCTGAACACACAGCATATACCATAAGAACACTTCCGTTCCCAGATCAGAACTTTCAGAAAACTCACCTTTGAGTGCAAAAAATTGATCAGCAGCAGATTTACTGCACTCGTCAGTACATACCCCTTAAATACTAGGCGTCAGCCAAAGACTTGCGGAGGGTTGAAAACAGAAGAAAATTGTACTGGGTATTCATAATATGTTGTGTGCAGTAAGTAAAGAACAACTGCTTTATTCCTACTTACTCTAAATAACTTCTAAATTATTTTCTGTCATATGATGATAATATCCTGGTCTTTAGGAACCGTAGTCTTTAAACTCATCGGCTGCAAGTTGTGTGTGTATTTGTTTACAAGGACTCATACTTCCTACATTCAGAAAGTGTTAGACAAAAAAATTGACTGAAGTCTGCTGTATTAGAAGATGGAAAATTTATCCGTTTTTAGCAAATGTCAAATCATTGGCTATTGCTTTTAAGATTAATAAAAGATATAATGGTTTCTAGATAGCCTCTAAATAAAGAGTACTATGAATGGAGAAATGATTTACCAATAGTCACCACAATGAGATTTCTTTAAAGGTTACAATCATCAGTTATTTAGCTGAAACACTGCTGAGAATGCCTGGTCATTTCTTGAATAATGCATAATGTTCATTGCAGATTTGATCTGTATTATAACAATACAGATATTTCTAAAATAATGGAGAAAACTATCTGTTACTTTCCAATTGCTCAAGATATTTCCATGAAGTAATTGACTCTGAAAATATTATATGGAGTTACCTGAGTGTTCATTTGCAAGCACAACTTGTACTGATCACTACACAATAGGCAAAAGAAAACAAACTCATCAGCCTTTATAGACCTTTAAGAAAAGCTGTGATAAATTCAAGGCAGAGCAAAGTACCTTACTAAAATACTAAATAAAAATGATTAAAGTTCTGTACAGTACTGGGGGACAAATTTAAAATTAAGCTTTGAGATTTAATTATTAATATGAGAAGACCAGCACATCTGGAGGAAGAAGAAGAAAAAAAAAAAAAAGCAAGCCATTGCCTACACAGCATAAGTACTTCTCATATAATTTTCCAAATACCTTTAAGTCTATTCAGAAGATTGCTGGGGCACGCACAAAATATAATGTCTAATGTTGTATTGTAGGATTATCAACTATACTTCACATGAAACTGCAAGCTATTTATGTGAGCTGTTTATCCATATGAGCTTCTTCAAGGACAGCAAAATGCAACCTTAATAAATGAAAATTAATTTCTTTTGATGTAATTTCATGAATGTTTGATCAGAGTGTGTTAACAGGTTTCTGTGTAGGGAGAACTGGTGAAGTAATAAAATATACCTGTACTATACAGTCAAACCTGCTTATGGAGAATTCTTATATGATGAAACACTGTTTCATCAAGCATTATTTCACTGTACTAACACACAAATAATATAATCCTAGTTAGTATAAAGCTAAGAACTCCAACAGGGAGACGAAAGAATAAAAGGTAGAAATACTTCCTCAGCTCCCACACAACCCTTATGCCTAGAAGAAGGGGAACTATATCGCCAGATGGGTGAAGGAGCAGGTTTATTACATCAGATAGGGTGAAAATGCACTAAATGTTTACATAGTTTGTTTATGGGGAAAAGCGCGTTAATTTAGGTCAGACTATTTGTGCTGTTCTCCAAGAATAAGATGTAATATTCTCTTAAAATTCTTTTCTTCATAAGAATTTTGCACTAAAAAGAAGCTTCAGTATTCAGGGATATTTTTTCACATGAGGATAATGAAAAACAGATCCCAGATACTCTGAAAACATAGTGAGATCTGCAGAAAGCAGACTTTCCACAATTCAGGACAGCTTGTAGAAGCACTGTATGTCTGCTTGCTACAGGAATTTTGGGAGGAATTATTTATTTTAGCAGACAGATCATAGATCATACAGCAGAGTCCACTCTGCCTCCACCTTGAAACACTGTTTAATTGCTTGAGAATAAATTCTCATCCTGAAAACACAGGGAACATTTGCATATTATATCAGAAGCCTGATGAACCATGTTATACTCATGCTCTGGATGATGCAATTATTACCTTTTTTTTTTTCCTCCATGAAAATTATATATGATGTGGCAGATAATACTAAATGAAAGTCATGAGGTGACGCAAATATGTCTTGCTACTAACTCATCAACCTGGAAGTCCTTTGGTTTTTGCCCTCCAAATCTATCTCCATCCATTGAAAATTATAATTTTCCTTAAATAATATCTTTAAATGGAAGAGTACATAAAAGCCCTATGCGTCACCAATAACAGTAACGCTTTATGAGTAGGGCTGATAAATAAGATTCTATTTCCTTTCTACCTCCAGCCTTAAAGATGTTTTTTTTCTTTTGCCTCATGCTATAGACAGTCTACCTATTTTAGTGCAGATTAAGATTTTAAATTCCATAACGTGTGGGAAAAAAAATCCACCAAAGCTGAAGTTTTCAAGCGCAAATATCATATGCCTCTGTCCAAAATATGTTTCCTCCAAAACGTGCAATCAGTAGCTAAAATAAAACTGAGTAGCCTTCTGTGCTATCAAAGCCAGGACAACCACAATACTTAGGTTTTGGTAACTTTAATTTCTGCTAATGCAACTTGTTCCCCAATTTAAAATACTTATCAGATAGCAAGATTACATTTAGCTACATAAGTAGTATGAGTAAAAAAGAGGATTACAAAAGAAAATTTCCAGTTTACACAAGTCATTGGAAACTCTATTTAGGACCAACATGTAGCCAACCTCTAAAATAACTGTCTCATTCCTCTATTATTTGACTTTTGTCACATCTAAAACATTGATTTTGCTGTCCAACTACTTGTCTGAGCATGAAAAGAGGGTGTTTATTATTGAAAAGAGGCTATTTTGGCTCAAAATGTTGATAGATGCCTACTGGCTCAGAAGTCAAAATAATTTCTGTACACATTACAACACGATAAATAAAATCCTAGTCTTTAATATGATGATTTAAAAGTTTGAATGTGATGCTCTTGAACTTCATAAGTACATGATTCTGCCTTTAAGGTTCAGCTAGAGAATTAACAAGATTGAGTCCTCAAATCAAGGAATAATGCCATGCTCCTCTCAAACACTTCCTTATACAAATACTAAAACAAAACAACGCAATCATTGCTAAATAACTTTACACACTTTAGTCTACATCACCCAGAAGACTTACAGCTGTAATAGTAACATTAATAGGTTCGCTGTTAAATAAAAAGTAAATAAAATAAGAGTTTTATTTCACCTTCACATGGTGTCTTTCTCATGCAGACCTCAGATTTCCACATTTGTATCCCTTTAAAGGATTTGATATGCAGGGAAAGAAGAAAGGATGATGGTAAAAATTTCAATTTAGAAATTACTAAAGGCTGCCACACTCGATACTATACAACATATTTACTCCATACCTTTTACTGACGTATTGGGTGGAGGTCCTTCCATTCTCAAGTTCCATGGAGGATCACCTTGATTAGCAAAGTCCCTCATTTTCAGATAGCTAATTGTAAGTCGGATGATGGATGCCTTGTCAAGTTGGCTGGTAATGGCTGCAGGCAGTGGCAACAACTTTGCCAACTCATAGAATTCAAAATTCTCCTTTCCCCGACGAGAGCGTGCAGCATCTCGGGACTTTTCCTTCCTCAGAGCTTGTAAACTGAAAGAAAATAAACAAAGAAGGACATTCATCAATATTAGTCTCTGTTACATTGAATCAATTTGCTTTTTCACACTATACAGATTATCACATTTTCAAAATGTTGTTTTGTATGGATGTACAGACTTTGGGATAAATTTAATGGTACTCCAATCTTTGAATGATTAAAACTAACAATAATATTTGAGGTTCAATAGTAGCCAATGTGCTAAGTAAGTACTCCTAACTCATTTCAGCCACTTTCTTCTTAGCCTGCCCTTCCCTTTTCTGCTATCAGCCACAAGAAAAGACTCCCAAGAATGTTGTGTACATGTGGGATTTATCTGCATACACGCCATTGCTTCTCCTGACCATTGTAACCCAACTCTGTCTCAATTTCTGCCAAATTTTGATTCCTGGGAAAAGGAGGTTAAAAGCTGATAACTGAAGTCTGCCACCTCTGACAGTGGTTGCAGCGAAACCAATACGACCAAACAGGTTGTAGAGTAGCCTCTGAGTCACAGAAGTTTAAGTCTGGCATAAACCTTCCTAAATTTCAAGCTGCTCTTTATGAGTTGTTCAGCTGATCTTGCTGTGGGAACAGCAACCTTTGTCAGAGGGTGCGTAAGCAGTTAATACAGTTATGTGTTTCACACTTCTGATTGTAATTCGCTACCACACGTGTGTAAGTGCCAACTTTTTGGTCAGAAAGGACCTTCTACTTTACACTGAACAGGTAGGTAGAAATGCAAAGACATTCATTTAGTCCTGTTGCATCAAAATATCCCGTGCTGCTACAACTCATATGAAATACCTAAAAGTAATTCAGATTTTACTCCTAGGTTATTTGTTTAATTGGTGTTAAACTCCTGAATGTTCATTGTGATGATGTCAAGTAACCGCTGGGGTCTTCTCACCTTTCCCAGAAACTCAAAGGAAACTCAAGTTTCCCAGCTTTGCAAGGGAAAAGGGATTAACTTTGTTGTTGTTGCATGGTTTGGGGCAGACAAAGAAATGTACTTTACACTTCCCAAAATATTAGGAGTCAATGTGTAGATAGTACAAAGAACAGTTCTTTAAGAGAGGTTTTAAACTTTTTTCTTTTGAGACAGAGCAGTGTGTTCAACTCAGGTCAACCATATCTCTGCCTCAGGGCATAGAGGTTGGTGCTGCTGCTGGCACTGGTGTCTGCCAGCCACTGTGTAAGGTGAGTAGAGACTCGTATCTCACAAAGCCTTTATTTTCCCTTTGCAACATTTGTTCTTTTATTCATTTGTTGGAGTTACAGCCACAATTCCATTGACTAGTCATTAGTTCACAACAGAGAGAATTCAACAAGAGTGAAATGGAACAGCAAATGCTTCTCTCAAAGCTTCCACAACCCTTCCTGAAACCCCAGGTTCTATCAATAAAGAAGTCATAAATCATAAAGAATTTAGGCACACAGATCTTTAATACTGAAAGATCTATCTACCTGTCTTCCTAATTTGGAAACAGTTGAAACTAAGACGTTCTCTAATTTTAATATTCTTAAACTCCTGGCTGTGTCTGCCACCTCGAACTTGAAAGGGCAGATCAGCCAAGCCCCTAAAAAACAAATGAAATCCCTCCATCACACTTGCCTGAGAATGCTTAACAAACTATATTCCCTCCACAATTCTACACTAATAGCATTTGTATTTAAAAAGACAGCTTGTCTAAGAAATAGGGATGGGTGAGATAAAGATACAGGAGGAAACAACACGTCGTTACCTACAGGTAAAGATATGCCATCCTACCGAATCCCACACTAAAGTCCATACTTACCTTTATGAAGTCTAAACAGACTGTTAGCATCTAGATTTGTAAGTTATATTCCAGAAAAAAAAAAGAAAAGAAAAGAAAAAAAAAGATTCCACAACGCTTGTTGCAAATGCATTTGTGCCCAATTTCACATTTTAAATACCTACCAATATAGATGTGTAAAACTCCTTAAAATGTACATTAAATATAACTGATAGAAATATTTTATGTATATACAGAAACCCAGAAACTCTGTGAGGTGTGAAATGTTCAACTAATTCAACTAATTACCCTACAAAAGTTAAATACCTACAACAGTAACATGAGGGAGAAGCAGGCTCTGCCGAATTACTTGCAAGTGAAAGGTCATTTTCATGGCACTGGGGATGGACTCGGCTACTTGTGATCACACTTTTTTTCTCCAAAAGCTAAGCCTGAGGACCTCAAGTCCCCAAATCAAGTCTGAGGAATGCAGAAGAGCTGAGGTTCTAGATCCACTCTGAAAGCCTGCACCACACCTTTTTTGAAAGCATTTAATTATGCTCCTTTGTAACAAAAGGGCTTTTTTGGCTCTAGTAAGACAAGTGAAAAATAGATCCCAGCAACTTCTGAAATTGAAAAAGTTAGAAACCAAATGGTGATAGAATAACCCTTAGCAACATCAAAGACATAATCCATGATTTACAAGTCCTGTACAGGGTTCATGAGATTGCTAAAACTGAATAATATATTCCATTGTGAACTTATACAATGAATTACTGAATCACTAACAGTTTGCAATGAAAGACAGTTAAGCTGAAAAGTGAGGCTACCTGTGTAAATTAACAGCGTCCTTTGAAAGCCACCTACGAGTATTCAGACTTTTACAATAAAAAAATTCCAAAGGGATGGGGAGCTGACATAATGGACATAGCAAAGAAACTCCTGAGAAACAGTATTATCAATAACACGTTTTTCCTCCCAGTCGCTTACTACATTGTCTTTCGTGGAAGCTTCACTGAGTGACTCAAGTCAAGGAGTTTGTAACTTGTGGCACTCTCCTCTTGGCATCAGTGCATTAAGCTAAATTTTAGAAACAATGTCTGTTGAAACGTGCACAGAAGTTCTAATTTCAAGTCTACATAATTCCACTAGGGAAACACACTTGTAGTGTCGGACACTGCAGTTACACTGATGCAACATGTCCTTAATTTGGGAGCAGTGATTTCCTCAACAGGATGCAGGAATTCATTAGATATGACCTAAACATCACTGTTAATCCTCTTTGGCACCTGTGATTCTGATAGGAAACATCAGCTTCTTCATCAGGTGCTCTTAACAGAGCTAAATGCTGGCACCCATAATCCCAAGAAGATGCTTAGAAGAGAAGGGTGTGAAGTTCACAAGAGGAAACAGTGGTGCTGACACAGGAGCAAAATTCATCTTGGGTCCTGTCACACAACACTGGGTTTAAAGGTGGTTCCTGGTAACATAAACGAACTTACTAGAGTAGCAAAAGCTTTGAAATACCTGTAGGCTGTCCCACTAATGAGAGAAAAGTGTGGGAAACGATACTAAGTGGATTTTGAAAATATTCAGAGAGCATCAAGAAAGCAAACATTATATATGTAAGAGCTCTTACATGATAGAGAGGGTCCTCCAGTGGACAAGTGAACCTACATATGCTATCCACAGTACCAAGAAGTAACAGTGGGAAACAGAGATTACTCCCTCTTTGCCTTCTGTGGAGAAGGAAGGAGCTCAGATCACCAGATCAGTACGTCTGCAGCACTGTACAATATCAAAGCATGATGTCATCAAACAATGGCAAAACGTAACATGTTCCTTTAAGAAAGTACCTCTCAAAGAATTTCCATATAGAGTCCACTAAAGAAGAGAGGTTTCCAGTCACCAGCTCCTGATAATTCTGAGATGCAGTACCATATAAACAGGATATTTAATGGCTAGAACACTAATGCTATTTTAGATAGCAGGTTTCTAAAATATGCACTATTTTTCCTTTTAGAGTCTTTCCAGATGGACTGATATAAAGGAGGTCTGGCTTTTACAGATGAAAGGGTACAATAAATACCACCATATAATTTTAAAATGGTGTACGCAACATTTCTAAAGAAGATTTTCTATTGAAGACAGTTCAGATGCAGAAGACATGATAATATGGTGTTGCATAAAAGTTTTATTGGTACTCGTAACTCACTTGCGATTTCACTGTGCTTGTGGTCATCCCAGGCTTAACCTGCTTCATATTTTATTTCACATCATTTTACGTATTTTATATTCATAAGCATATACATGCATCCATATCTATGTGCGCACCCACAACCTCCACATGTCTGACAGATCATCATCTGTCACTTTAAAGATGGGAGAATCACAGCTCCTAATTTTTGTAGCATATAATGGCAATCAAACATGTTACAGCCTATCAACAGATGCACTGACCTACATTAGCAAGGATTTCTTAGCATATCAATACCTCGCTTCTGTGTCTCAGTTTGGGCGGTAAAAATCAGTGAAATAATTTAATTCCGTGAGTTTGCATTTTGAATGAAAACAGGGGAATGGCTGTGGTTACAAATAAATATTTCTGCCTGCAATTTCAAAATACAACTTGGAAGCAGCTATGTCACAGACTTGCCTAGTTTTAGAAAAGCAGCTTGCATTTCCATTTCACCTACACTCTTCCCTTAAACCTCATTCAGACAAGACCCCTGAAGCAAGGCTTCTCAGAGATGTCAGTCTACCCTAGCTCAGCCCCACGTAACAGCAACGGTGAGGTTTTATGGTAGCCTCACTGTACGTGTCATAAATAGGGATTGAATTGGGAGCGATGGCCATAAAACAATGTTTGAGGGACAGACTGGCTGCTGAGCTCCAGATATAAGGGCTCCAGCCAACGGACAGCTTGTCTGCAGTGTGGCATCATAGTTTTTGCTCATTTTTGTTAACTACAAGCAGAGAAGTATGGCAAACTCTCACAAAGGATATACAGCATTTTTGATAATTTTACTGAAATCCTCCTTGATTTCAGGAGAAACTTTACAAGTGCAACAGTATATCAGAACAGAGCACATTTTTTTTTAATACTAAACAATATCATACTTGTTAATTCAGCTTTTATCGACCCCTAGCAAATTTCTTAAGCCTCTAACAACAATATGGATTAGTAGCCACAAACCCAGATACACTACAACAAAAACACTTAACAATATCTAATAGTGTTTATAACAAGCTTTATTGAGAATAAAGCAATATGCGTGTGCGTGTATTTTTATATTAGTCTAGTCTTTTAAATACAAGGATCAAAAAGGTCCACTATAAATATTATCCAACTCTCCAAAGGCTGTAGTCAGACAGATGTTATACCTACTTCACATAAAAGAAATCAGATATATGGAAAGGATGTGAAACATTAGAGCACACAATGAATCTGTGACAAAAAAAATAAATGGACAGGAGCTAAGTGATCCAACCCCATCAACACCCTGAAAGAGACTTTCAGTAATGTATGTCTGTCTTCTACATTGTTTTCTAACATAAAGAACAGAAGCAGGCTTACATGCTACTGAGTTTAGCTGTAGTATTACATAAGGGAATAAATTTATGCTGCCCCTGAGTCTGCAGGCGTGCATTTTGCAATTCTGTATGAGATACACTAGAAAGATTTCTCTTATTTTTTTCCTATAGCGTTCTATGTTATATGACATGACACAGTATTGTCATACTTTGATCATCTTAATATTTATATCAACATTAGATCCCTTCCCTCTTTTCTTCCCCAAAAATTTACATCATTTCTGTATTTACATCAATGCAATAACGTGGACAACTATCACAATTTAACTAATATGAATGTTTACACATTCTCATGTATTACAGGAATAATCTATATATCTAATTCTCTCATCTAGCCACATTCTTTAAGAAAACCTTTTCCGGGCCTTCAAGACGACCAATGTGAACAAGGAGGGCAGTTAAGCCCATTTATATCAACACATACAGAGAGAAGCTGAATCTTAATGCCTGGGTAATTCATTAAGATAATGTCCAAGTCCACCTGTAGGTGGCCACCCATAGGCCATGTTCTGGCCTATTAAAATCTGGTTTCACTTAACTGATCTAACAGGACAATTGCACTTAATTAGAAGTTCAAAGAATGGAATAGCATCAGTATTGAAATGACCCAATTATCTTGAACACCCAATTATTTGGCTTTTATGTGATTCTCATGCCTGAGTTTTTGCAGAAAAGTTTGTTCATAATGACTTTTCAAAACTAGTGTGCAATCCAAATGAATACTCATCTGAACAGCAGTGCACATTTTGAGACTCCAGAAAATTATTTAGACTGGGGAAAGATGGAGGAAGTAAAGGAGAGTAACGTGCACTACATAATTGCACATAAGGAATCACAGAATTGTCAGAGTTGGAAGGGACCTAAGTCCAACTCCATTGCTNTGTTACAGCCTATCAACAGATGCACTGACCTACATTAGCAAGGATTTCTTAGCATATCAATACCTCGCTTCTGTGTCTCAGTTTGGGCGGTAAAAATCAGTGAAATAATTTAATTCCGTGAGTTTGCATTTTGAATGAAAACAGGGGAATGGCTGTGGTTACAAATAAATATTTCTGCCTGCAATTTCAAAATACAACTTGGAAGCAGCTATGTCACAGACTTGCCTAGTTTTAGAAAAGCAGCTTGCATTTCCATTTCACCTACACTCTTCCCTTAAACCTCATTCAGACAAGACCCCTGAAGCAAGGCTTCTCAGAGATGTCAGTCTACCCTAGCTCAGCCCCACGTAACAGCAACGGTGAGGTTTTATGGTAGCCTCACTGTACGTGTCATAAATAGGGATTGAATTGGGAGCGATGGCCATAAAACAATGTTTGAGGGACAGACTGGCTGCTGAGCTCCAGATATAAGGGCTCCAGCCAACGGACAGCTTGTCTGCAGTGTGGCATCATAGTTTTTGCTCATTTTTGTTAACTACAAGCAGAGAAGTATGGCAAACTCTCACAAAGGATATACAGCATTTTTGATAATTTTACTGAAATCCTCCTTGATTTCAGGAGAAACTTTACAAGTGCAACAGTATATCAGAACAGAGCACATTTTTTTTTAATACTAAACAATATCATACTTGTTAATTCAGCTTTTATCGACCCCTAGCAAATTTCTTAAGCCTCTAACAACAATATGGATTAGTAGCCACAAACCCAGATACACTACAACAAAAACACTTAACAATATCTAATAGTGTTTATAACAAGCTTTATTGAGAATAAAGCAATATGCGTGTGCGTGTATATTATATTAGTCTAGTCTTTTAAACACAAGGATCAAAAAGGTCCACTATAAATATTATCCAACTCTCCAAAGGCTGTAGTCAGACAGATGTTATACCTACTTCACATAAAAGAAATCAGATATATGGAAAGGATGTGAAACATTAGAGCACACAATGAATCTGTGACAAAAAAAATAAATGGACAGGAGCTAAGTGATCCAACCCCATCAACACCCTGAAAGAGACTTTCAGTAATGTATGTCTGTCTTCTACATTGTTTTCTAACATAAAGAACAGAAGCAGGCTTACATGCTACTGAGTTTAGCTGTAGTATTACATAAGGGAATAAATTTATGCTGCCCCTGAGTCTGCAGGCGTGCATTTTGCAATTCTGTATGAGATACACTAGAAAGATTTCTCTTATTTTTTTCCTATAGCGTTCTATGTTATATGACATGACACAGTATTGTCATACTTTGATCATCTTAATATTTATATCAACATTAGATCCCTTCCCTCTTTTCTTCCCCAATAATTTACATCATTTCTGTATTTACATCAATGCAATAACGTGGAAAACTATCACAATTTAACTAATATGAATGTTTACACATTCTCATGTATTACAGGAATAATCTATATATCTAATTCTCTCATCTAGCCACATTCTTTAAGAAAACCTTTTCCGGGCCTTCAAGACGACCAATGTGAACAAGGAGGGCAGTTAAGCCCATTTATATCAACACATACAGAGAGAAGCTGAATCTTAATGCCTGGGTAATTCATTAAGATAATGTCCAAGTCCACCTGTAGGTGGCCACCCATAGGCCATGTTCTGGCCTATTAAAATCTGGTTTCACTTAACTGATCTAACAGGACAATTGCACTTAATTAGAAGTTCAAAGAATGGAATAGCATCAGTATTGAAATGACCCAATTATCTTGAACACCCAATTATTTGGCTTTTATGTGATTCTCATGCCTGAGTTTTTGCAGAAAAGTTTGTTCATAATGACTTTTCAAAACTAGTGTGCAATCCAAATGAATACTCATCTGAACAGCAGTGCACATTTTGAGACTCCAGAAAATTATTTAGACTGGGGAAAGATGGAGGAAGTAAAGGAGAGTAACGTGCACTACATAATTGCACATAAGGAATCACAGAATTGTCAGAGTTGGAAGGGACCTCTAGAGATCGTCTAAGTCCAACTCCATTGCTCAAGCACAGTTGCCCAGAGCACATTACTCAGGACTGAATGCAGGTGAGTCTTGAAGATCTCCAGAGAAGGGGACTCCACAACCTCCCTGGGCAGCCTGTTCCAGCGCTCTGTCACCCCCACTGGAAAGAAGTTCTTCCTCATACTTGAATGGAACTTCATATGTCCCAGCTTGTGCCCGTTGCCCCTCACCCTGTCACCAGGAACCACTGAAAAGAGACTAGCTCTGTCCTCCTTCAACCCACCCTTCAGATATTAATAAAGCATTAATAAGGTCTCCCCGTCAACCTTTTCTTCTGCAGGCTAAAGAGTCCCAGCTCTTTGAGCCTTTCCTCATGAGGGAGATACTCCAACCACTTAATCATCTTCATTGCCCTACACTGGAGTCTCCAGTAGTTCACTGTCTCTCTTGAACTGGGGAGCCCAGAACTGAATGCAGTATTCCAGTTGTGGCCTGAGCGGTGCAGAGCAGAGGGGTAGAATGACCACACTATTCCCTACACAACTCAGGATTCCATTGGCACTCTTGCTAACCTCCTTCCACCTCTACTGTGGTTGAAAAGTCCAGTCTAGCTAGTCAAGCATCCTCACTGGTGGCAGCAGGAGCCTAAAGCCTCCTATTGTCAAGTTTTTTTGTTATTTTTCTGTTTTTCTAAATGTTATGCTCTGGAGAGCTCACAAATGTGCATGAAACTGGATATTTTTTCAGTATAGTAGATACAAGTGAGTTAAAAGAATGAAGCAAGAGCTGATGTTCCTGTAGATGTGAAGTGAAAGAAGAAAAAAATCCTCTTCAACTTCCTAAGACTAAGTCAATTAGTTCCAAAAAACTGATGCTGAAAATATGTTCATGTTTATCTCTAATTTCTACACAGTATTTTGCTAACTTTGCATATTTTTTTTTTGTTTTGGCAGTTTTTTGCCTTCATGTTTTCTCCCTTTCTTTGCTTCACTTTTTCTTTCTGCTGTCCTAGTCACAGACTTCCTTTTCACACAGATTGTTTCTGAACTGAGTACAAGAACTTCAAGACTAATAAAAAACAGTTACGCTGTTTAAAAGAGAAGAGTACTTTTGTGAAGGATAAAACCTCCAAAGAAGAGCAAAGAAGGCGAACCAAAAGCCACATTAAATTTTGCCTTCTTCTTTCTTTTTTAAGTACATCTGAGAAGTCAGGCGGCAGATTTTTATGGATTTTTCTACTTGTTTGCTTAGGAGATCCGAACATTGCTCAGTCTCACTATTTATCAATTAATCTAGCATGCAGCCTCAAAGGAAAAAGGTCGACCTGTATTAAAAATTCATCCATCAAAAATTCATCAAAGACTTCAGCATTTTAACTCATGAACCTTTGAACACCTGCATACTTGTCAGATCTGTGGTCATAGTTAACTGGAATCTATAGTTACTACAGCATCTATACTTGCTCTGACATGAGCTGCATGAGGAGACTTTCAGGTGAAAGTGCAATACATAACCCAGTGAACCATATTCCTTCCTCAAATCATTCTTTTCAACGGACAAGGGGTATCTGATAACCGTCTAAGTTCAAGCACAGTCAAATCAGACCCTTTCAATGAGCAAACGCTTTTCAGGGGTGTTCATTTTTGCTACACTATAAATATCACTGTTCTTATGGGGCAAAAGTTTGCCAAAAAACGTAAACGAAACCATTATCTGACATTAACTTCAATGTCATAGTCCACAAATTGAAGCCATTTAATGCTGTCCAAGAAAAATTAATGTTTTCAGAAGACTTTTCTTTAATGTGTGAAGAAAGCTGTATCGTATATGCTGCAAGTTAAAGCTGGAACCTTCAAGTTCAAGGTAAAAACTCTGCTGCTTAACTAATGCACTGCTCATAGCTGTCATCATTAATTTATGTTAGCCTCTGTAAACATCAAGAGTATAATAGGCCAATTTCACAACTAAATATAGATGCACATTTTGCCCTTATATAAATGGCAGATTGCTGCTGTAGATCATCACTGCAGCAACACGTCAGTAAAGATGCACTGTTTGATGGTCTGATGCTCACACAATATATAAAACCAGTTGTAATGGTTGTTTGGAAGCAAAGTGTAACATAGCAGCAAAATTTCATTTGTTCCACAAACTCAGGATATATTAAGCTTGGCTGACAAAGACTGTTTGATGTGCTAAATCAGTTTGACCTTCATTTTTGCTTTATATTTCTCATTTAACACATGAAATGACCATTATTTTTTCACTATATAGGAAAATACCACAGAGCTGGTTTCTATTAAAAAGCCTCTTTTCCTTGTAGATAGCAGAAACGCAGTTTGCCAAATGTGCTTTAACAATTATTGTAAAAATAATGTGCAACTTATGAAAAAAATAATGCCTATATTAACACACGCTTTCTATTACATCAGTGAGATCTGAAGTTGTTTTTTAGAGATTGTTGTTCGACAGAAAAGGTTTCTTATATTTTATTTTCAATATGTAAATATGGTTCAAGGAAAAGGTTTGTATGTGCTTGAACTAATCACTACCTTTAATGATTTATCGCTGATAAGCACTTTTGTTGTAATGTTTAAATAACAGGATTTGCTTCCAAAGTGAGTCATTAGATTATACTAATAGGAACCCGGCAGGTTTTTTAAGGATTACAAACTCTCCATCCCAAACAATCTTTTACAACTAATGCACGCTTTGATACAGCAACAATTAAGTGAGCTGTGATAACCCAGCTCAAACCCAAATTCTGCAACCCGAAACCACTTGTGTTTTGATCTTTTTTTCTTCCAATGTTGAACTAAGCAATTGACAGCCTCATGATAATAGAGAAACTGCAGTTTTATCAAGCAATTTTGCAGCACCCAATAAACAGCACTTTACCTTGGAGCAACTTGTACATTTCACACCTTAAATTTCTATTTACCAAATCAGCTAATCACTTCACAATTGAACTTCTCAGAACAAAAAATTATCAATTAAAGTGGTTGAAACTCCTGCAAATTATCATTTAGGAATGAAGTAATTGCTTTCATCAGGGCAGAAAAGCCCGCCAGAACAGAAATGTCACTTCAGATTAGTGTTCTCACTCCTGAAGCTATGGATGACACAGCTGATATAAGACTAAATGCCAAGACCAATCAATTGCTTTTGTGGCTCTGTTCTGAGCTGCTGTAAAAGGGGCCATTTTCTAGGATCTACTCTTCATTATAGTAAATGCTATCTCCTTGGTAACATAATTCCATTTCTCATAAATTCCGTCTGAGAGCATTGTCCTAACAATGGATGTTTGTGGAAAAGAATGCTGTTGGTTTAATGCAAAGAAATTAAGTGTGAACGGCTGTCAAAGTACTATAGTTTGCTTGTTCTTAAACATAAATTGAAGTCTTTACATTAAAAACAGAATACTTTGGCTGAAATGAATGTTCTGAACAAGTGTAACATATTGCATTTGCAAGTACTGTGTTTCTGATTGAGAGTTTAGACTTTTTTTAAACCTACGTTCTGTCTATAGTGGGCACACTCGTTCCTAGCAGAGATTTGCCAGTTTAAGAGAGAGTAGATAAACACTCCACTTACTTCACAGCAGTGCAGTTAGGAAATGTGAAACTGCGGAAGAAAACATGGTCTCATTATCATATGACATGCTATTTGTTAGCAGATTCATCTGTGTATAAAAGCCTCCTTTGAACTGAGCCCTTACTGGAAATATCTGTATTTCAATTTGTATTGTTCAGCTTCCTAAAATACTAAGAATCTGAGTTATGGTCTCCAATTAAAAGGATATCTGAGAAGCTAATTTGGTGGAACATCAGCAATTTCCTGCGCTGCTCTCCTCATGACTGAAGTTTAGAAACAAATTCAAGATTACAGATTTTCATTCAAAACAGGATGAAAAGTATTCCTCCCTCAATGAGCATAAGCAATTCCAATTAACAATAACAAGAGTTATGTGACAGGAGAATAGATTACCGAATGTGTAAAGAAGTAATTTATTCAGCATTAAGATGAAAAGTGCAGTTGTACTGTAGTATTTCTATGGCTAACCAAAGAAATAGCACAGGTACACTGTTACCAGACTGTGACTATAACCCTGAATGTTGGCAATCTCACAAATATATGAAAAACTCTACCCGCTATATGACGTGGGAAAATCAAGAGGACAAGAGAGACAAAAAGTCACCGCATGTCCCATCTACCTGACTGAAGTAAACACAGTACTTTAACGTGCTCCAAATAAGGTTCTCCAAATACGCTATCTCGTACATATCAAATATAATACATAGTACAGAGCAGTTTAAATACAAGCTTNTCCTGCGCTGGACCTGTTCCAACAGTTCATATAATTTCACATAAATACTACTTACTACATAAATAAATCACCCTGAAACAAACAAGCAGCATTCAAATTTCTTATTATACTTCCTTTGTAAGTGTTGTCTTTAAGAAAGAACACTTCAGAGTAGGGGGTTTTGATCTGGTTCTGAATTAATATCTAAAAGAATAAGTCGATAGCTGCTATTTTCTTCATCTACGCTAGAGCTTTTGCAGAAATTTTTGCTGGGATGTTTGTATCAGCTATGAATGTTATTTTTCATAACACTATTTTACCAGTGGTGGCTCCAGCATGAACAGCTGCACAGGTAAAACAAAACAAAAAAAACCAACACAAACCAAAAACAAAAACCAAAAAACAATTTTTATTTTTTTTTATAAAAGCTGTGTCTGCGCAAGGTAGTTTATCTTCAGCTACCATAAAGTTTTACTACTCCCAAAAGGCCTAACAACACAATGTTGCATTCAGACATCCCATGTTTGCTCTTTACAGACGACCTAAATAGGGATTTTGTTGGAGTTGGCTGTGCTCTCTGTAACTATCTGCTCCAATTTAGTTCCCAGAGCCAGGGAAAAAAGGCAAGAATTCCAGCCTCTCTCTTTCACTGCTGCCGCATAAATAATCACTTGGTGGTGTGTTCTCAATTTCTATTAATACCAAGACTTGTTCTGAAGAAAATAACATGCTTTATCTACCTTACCTTTATCTACAATCCTCATCCTCATCACCTCATAATTCTCTTCTGCCCATCTGAAAATTATTCTTATACTGACAGGTCTATGCTGAACATATGCATGTTGTAGTTTCCAACCCTACCAATGGGAGTCTTGACAAGATCTTCTGTGAAGAAGCATTGTAGGAATATGAGATACACTGGCACTGCAATCCATAGGAGTGACTGCAGTTTACAGAGTCACAACTGAGCTATCTTAAAAGTGACAATAACATAACTTCAACAGGACAGAAAATGAGCTACATGACCAGTGTCAGCCCTGCGTCCTGCTTGTTTTTTGCTGCCTTTGATAAAATCTGTGCTAATAAAGGTCATTCTGTCACTGATGCTCATGCTACCTACTTTAAAAATAAATCCAGCACATTAAAAAAAAAAAAAAGTATGCAGTAAACCAGTGTGGGTGGTGGTGAAGATACATCCACTGAAAGCTCAAAACCAAGCACTGCATGCAAAATTTTTCTTTTGCAGTCTTAGGAAGACACTGATGCCTCTGCAAGTCTCCAGAAACTCACTGATGGATCTATTGAAGCTCATTTTTCCAGAAGCACGAGCTCCAATCTCCAAGGTACAGTTAGCTGTTGCCTCAGTAGAGTATGAATGAACGGCGAGGCTTTTCACATTCTGCCCCCTAGTTAGAACCCTGAGCAGTTTAGTATAAATTAATTTCAGTAGAGCACAAGACAGCAAGGATTTTGCAAGTAGGTGCCTTTCACATGCATATCACCAGCAGAAAAAATGTATATCCTGCTTACATATTCCAGGACAGGCTACAATCTCCACTGTCCTCCGTTGCAGAGGCAGGAGATTTACTTTCCATATAACCCCCTGGGAAAAGTGACAACTCTGTAACTGTCACAAAAACACAAGTGAAGGACAGAAGAAGTTGGGAGAAAAAGAAGTCTGGTTAGAAGACAGTAATTCATCAAACAGGAAAGAGTGTGCAATCTTTAGGCCACCTGTTTTTTCAAGTCTAAAGAAATGGCTTAGATGTGACCCAGTAGTGTTGCAGCAGGTCATGAAGTTTTAAGACGAGCACATAGATTTGGACACAGAACAATGACTTAAAAAACCAACAACAACTCCACCAAAAAACCAAACCCAAGGCAATACACAAAACCACATTATACTTCCATAAGTCAGCATTAACATGAATTTTCCAAGGCCAGCTTTCTATCTCCTATCTGCTTCTTGGGGGAATCAGGCTATACTTACGTGTACTTAATACCTAAGGAGCGTCTTTTGTTCCTTAGGAACGAAATCCTAATTTTTGTTTGTTTGGGTTTTTTTTGTTGTTTTGTTTTTTTTTTTAATCAGAATTAGGTTGATAGTTGGACTAGATGATACTAGATGAGCCCCAGAAACCTAAGAAACAGACAAAAATATCCATATTGTCCTCTTTATTCCATTCAACCTTCCATTCCACTAAAAATAAAAGAATAAAGAAAAGAAAACCTATAAAGTGGTTAGTCCCCAAAGCAATCAATTTTATATTTAACTTTTTATTAAAAAAAGCATTACACTGCTTGCATCATTGTATTTCAATGCATTGTAACAGCCCTGCATAAGTGTAACAGGTTGATAGAAATTCTTTCTACTTTCAGCCTGTTACAACCTTCTTTAAGAAATAACCTTTCAGTCAAAATTTTTCATGCTGGTTCTCAGCTGGTCCCCAGAATGAAATTTTTTATATGCAGATAGATAAAAATTCATTGAACCATTTTTTAGTTATACGATTGTGTGGATTTTAGGTGCGTAACACAAAGACTTACAGGTCATATGAAAAAGACATGATACTGTTACACTTTCAGCAGTTTTGATACAGTGGGATAAAAACGAAACCCACACTGATTGCAGAAGGAAGAGCTTCTTCCTTGTTGCATTTGCAGATAGCAGCACAGGCCACACACATTATTGGGCTCACGTTTCCTGAAATGCCAAAAGGAGTCCACTGTCAGAGGTTATGCACCCAACCCAGACCATGAACTGCTTCACACAGTGGTAATTGCAGTGCTAGAGGTATGTCCCTACGTATTTCATTTTCAGGCACTTGTAAGAGACCCAAGATCTAATTTCTAAATCGGGTTTNACCATTCTGTGATTCTATATGGTATAAGCAAACCCAATTCTCCACAGAAACCTGTTTAGTCAGAGTAGACCTGATGCTACAAGCATTTTAGGACCGAAGTAGTGATATGCCAAAACCTTTCCTTAAAACACATGCATCATCAATTACAATCCTAAAACTGTAAAAAGCAACATTTAACCAAAAGCCTCAAAGCTTTAAAAGAGACATAAATCTCATGTCCTCAGTAATGCTTCCTTTCTTCAGCAATATTCAACGACAAGGAAGAGTAGCAATATCCTAAATCCATCAGACTGCAAGTATGAAAGGCATTAAAATTATTACTGCTCTGAAATACTGCCCAGTGGCCACTCAGGCTACACCTCCACCAAGGAGCAAAGCTCCTTGCAAAAACATTTCCTCAGAAAGAGCCAACCAGCCACAGAGCTCAAGAAACATGAGCAACAGCAAACTACAAAAGAAAGGGAGATCTAGAGGTAATATCCCCTTCTGAAAAGCACCTTCCCTCGAGTGGCCTCTTAATTACTCGGCAGGTAAAGCATCTCCCTGCAAAGTCTCACAGGTCTAGATCGGAGAGGATATAATGATTCCCTAGAAACTATCTTCATCATGAGGCAGGTCATGTAATGCTACCCAGTAATTCTTGTTTCCTTTGCAAAAGTATCAATCCTAATCTGGAAACTCCAAGAAGCAAAGAATTTCTATTGCTAAAGCAGCTGCAATATTTAAATTAGCCTCACCATTAACATTTTGTATTTCATTTCAAGTTTCAACTTTGCTGAATTCAGCTTTCAGTCACTGAATCTTGCAATTCCTTTGTCCACTAAACAAAAGAAACTCCAAATATCTGCTATCTTCTTCCTGTCTGGGTAATTACAGGCCATGATCAAGTCACCCTTTTAACCTTCCCTTTGACAAGGCAGTCAATTGACTAAAACTCAGTCACTGTATGTTTTCCAGTCCATTTTGGTAGTCTCTTTTTTCCCCAACATAAAAACAATTTAAAAATATCAACACTGAACCTAGCAGCAATCATCTGTAGGTAATGTTGTTTTCCATGTTCAATATTTCAATTGATATTTTAGTCCGTACCCGAAATGGCATCATCCTGGGCTACGGTGCTCTGCTACTGGTAAGAAAACTTGTCTTTCAGTTTCAGATTCACGAGAGAAAGAGTCACTGAGATATAACTGTGAACTACAATTTCAGTTATGTGTTTCACCCTGTGCGTTATTCCTGGCCAGTGGTGGTATTTATGTTTCAGAAATCGAAACAGATCTGATAGTTCCATAGGGTAAAGAGCATGTATAATCAGAGAAAAACATTAATTCATTATTACCAGAAACTAACATATTTTCTTCCAGGTATGTAGGATTATCTCAGTCTAATCTGCAATCATTTCTTCATTTTATTTCTGAAGAGTAAAGTAATCACTTGCTCTGAAGACAACCAGGCAAAAGTTTCTTTTACACCACCTCAGAATTTTTGGTGTAAAATGGCAGAATCAGGTTAAAATGGCCTAAATCAGAAACAAGCAGAGACATTCTGTAAAAGTTTCTTAATTTCCCTTCAGCATCAGACATCTATTTTTCATTTATCTAGATTTATTTTTTTCCTGTTTTCCAAATGAATTGAAATTCCTGAGAGAATTCCACGTCTGCCACGTTTCCCAGCACTGACCACTTGGATTGAGCAGATTATCACCTGTTCCAAACAGTTCCATCAATCATAATAATTATAAACAAATACATACATACATAATAAAGAAATGAAAATGAAGACAAATTTATTCCCTCTCTATTCAATCTCAGCACGATACTTCAAAATTACTCCATTTCTAAACTCAGCTGACTTGGACCAGCATTTCATATCCTAAACCTTTTGGTCATCTTCCTTAGCACTCTGGCTGCTGCAGCATGGTGAGGCTGACCTGTGAAGGTGAGCGGGGATGGAGAGTACTTAAGAGCACCAGTGTGAATCACTGAGGGCAAAGAGCATATTTGTCACAGATGGGCTGGTGGCAGAATATTGTTATTCCTCAAAGGCTGCTGAAAACCTTTAAGATTGCTGTTAGTCATCAAACCAGCACTGTTACTCAATATGGACAGTACACCCAGACTTCAAAAACATCACTAGTGGCACTGTTTATGTTCTCCGTTTTGAGTCATTGCCCAGTTTTGGGATTTTTAATATAGCCAGATACATACACTGAGTGAGTCTCCATCATAAAATATTCCTATAGCCATTTCAATAATGAATTCTTGGGATAATCTCCAGAAGCCATTATTCACACAGATGTTCAAACCATATAGGACAATTAAGATAGGATTTTCACACAGTGCTGGCATAATCCTGCTTTTAGTGAAAAGATGTCCGAGAAGTTGTGTTTGAAAATGCCACCTTACTCTATTTAAAACCTGTCATCGCTGGAAAAACCCCAGGTCCCAGTCAGGTAAACCAGAAATACTTGGTATCAAGAGGGAAAAAAAAACAATATACACCCATGAACACTGCATGTTAATCTTAGAATTTACCTATTGCTAGATCTACAAGCTCACCAGAAGAGGAAAGAGATGCAATGACCGCTAGACTGCTAGTAATAGCTACTGAGTGATGCTTAAAACCAGCAAATGTATTAGGTTTGTGGGTTGGGGTTTAGCTACAGAAAAGAAAGAGGAAAAGAAGGAACCATCACAAAGAGCTATTATACCTGACAGGCTCTACAGAAGACAGATGAAATGCGAGCTTCAGTATTCAAAATAGAAAGGATACAATCATATGTCTGGTTAACTTACAGGAAATAGTTCCAGAGACAATTTTATACTAACTACAGTGATTTGAGCAATTTTTAAAAATAATACCAGCCAATTTCTCTCCATTATACTCTGCTGGCAGAAAATAAAACATTTTTCTTTGAAATGATTGCCTCTGGTTTTGTTAAATCATGCAGCCTGTCAACATGTGGTCACCAGTTTTACATGATCTTTCTGCCTCTCTGAAAAAGAGCAAATTTGCAGCCTGATCCCTGATATAAATATGTAATCTGGCATCAGTTAAAGTTGTTGCTATTACAATAAAAACGACAGGTAACTAACTATAACATTGTAATATGGAAAAATAAAAAAAAAATAAAAAAAAGAAACCTAAATCAAAAGGATACATTTTGAATTCAAATGACAGGAGGTTTGATTTTTCTTAAACGCCAGTCCTAACAAGTCCTGCCATTGAAAACTTAAGGGGGAGGGGAGGGAGAGGAGGAGAAGAAAAAGGCAGAGTCTAATTCTGTCACCAGATGTGCCTGCTCAACTCCATTGATTTCAAAGGACAACACAGACCCGTAGTGTTAAGTGATTTCATAAAAGTAAATATTTGAAAAACAAAATGAGAAAAAAATCATGGAATCCTTCTTTTGGTACACAGTTGTTTCAGCGAGCTCACAGCAGCTGAACAAATTAAATCTCCAACCTTTTGCTGTCAAGTGGGAATCACATACTAATAATCCTATAACTGTGCGATTGGGATATGTGCTCATCTCAACAATGTTACTACACGTCTGGAAAAAGTGAATGGAGAACAAAACCTCAGAAAGATAAAACACATTAAATTTGACTTCAGTAAACTTACGTTGAATTAACCTTTATGAGACACTTTGTTTTTACTGAGAATCTGCCTATTTAACACTCTTTCTACACCAGGGTTTTCAAGGATTGATTTCTTTTCTAAGCTCCTTTGTATATTGGGTGTAGGCACACCTCACATATCTTTTCATCTCTACTTAGGAACGAACAGATACAGAGTCAGTCTTTATAATTAAATCATGACTATTAACAACAGCAGTTGCTGTGATTTCAGCTTATACAGCTATTATTTGCATTTCTAGGAATGTCTGCTTCAAAAACACATGATGGGAAAAATCGTGCTCTTAAGAGATAAAGAGAAAAAGCAGCTGAAGCGTTCCCCATAATGCAGAAGGAGTCGATGTATCTGTGTGATGCTTAATGCCTTCCAGGTGCTTGAGGACTTTGCTGAGCAACAGGGTTTACTATAGCTTTAATAAGGTGCAAATGCTAATTCCCCCACTGCTGCCTGCTGACAGATAGTACTGACATGACAAAATGGGATCTTGACTATTGTGTTCATATGACCTGTGGCAGGGGCTACTGAAGGTACATCCATGTGTACCGATGCTCCGGTTTGTGACTGTCTCCTGTAGAGAAATCAGAGAACAGGAGTCTCATAAATTGCCTCCAGCATCCCTGAAAAGTGACAGCCACAAACAAACCAAAGCCAGCACTAGAATTCTCGCCAAGCAGAAGAAACCTTTTCTACTAACTAGTTTTTAACCAAAACGCAAAAAATACTAAACGGCTTTAGAAGCTTCTACTAAGGGCCAGCAGAAAAGAAGATACTAGCCTGATTCACAAGAAGAATAAACATTAGGAGGACATTTGGACAGTAAAAAGTAGTGACTGTATGACAATAACAAGTCAAGTTAAATCAGGGCAGAAGTTTGATTTTCAGGTTACTTCAAGATTTGTTCAGACCTACAGCCTTCAAAAACCAAGAAATCTTCTGCCAATTTTAAAAGCCTTATTTAAAATATTTTATGAGTTCAGTTTACATTAAAATCTCAAATAAAATAGCATGGATGCTTTGTGTGGCCATCTGCTACTCTCATCAAGTGTCTCTAGTGACGAAAATGAGGATTCTAGTAGTTTTACTGTGGAGATAATTGAAGCCTTTCTAAGAATAATTTCTATTCAGTTCTTTAGCGCCAAATTTTGCCCTTGGATCTGCACTCTATCTTGTAATATTGGAATGTGGTTCTTGTTTGAACAGTTAATATCAGCCTCTGAGTATAAAACACAAGCTACTAGTGTTCTTTCATCCTTTCGCAAAGATCATATTAATTTGTATTATATATTTTGGCAGATGCTTTAGGGACACACTAAGCATAGTTATATATTTAAATCGTATAGATAATGATGATATCAGAGGCTGATTGTCAGTAACCTCAGCTTCTAATTTCAGACCTACCACTAATTTCTAGTATAATCAAGAGCAAAACACTAACTTGACTCACATCCTCACAATATTAGCCTGATAGAAAAACTATTCTGAGATACAGTTTCTGTGATACATTTTCAAATCTTCACAGATCCCAAACCCGCATAGTTTATTCATAAAAGTAATCCATTAATTTTAATGAGATCATACATAGACCTCTTGAATAAATCAGAATTTATGATTCAGGTCCATGCAGGTAAGTCCAGCCTATGTGTTAGGTGACACTGAGCTCTGCTGTATCTAAACTGCAGTCTTGAGAACTTATTTATAAAGAAAGTGTATACTTGTTGTTGAACTGAAGATGTAATCCATACTTTTAAAACCTAAGTAGTTGAATCGGCTTCATTGCTATGGGATGCTGCCTCCCACTGCTTTTACTGCAGCTGCTGGAGCAATGCTCATATGAGCTGGGCATGTTCCAAAAAGCTGCTTTCCTTTCATTGCTATGACTGCTTATCAGCTTTCTAACTGGCCACATATCACAGCATATTGTACCATATCATGACACAGAAAACAGTTACTGTTCACCTTGTCTCTCAGTAAGTCTGAGGAAATCTGAGCTGACCCGGTCTTAGGGAACATTTCCTCAAGGATGTTCTCATTCCCCTAACATAGATAAAACAGCCGNAAAAAAAAAAGTAGAAAGAAAAAGGAGGAGAATCTGAGAAAAGAAGGTGCATTCAGCTTTCCTACTGGAGACTGAAAGACAGAGACAGGGTTAGCCCTGCTACCCACATCACCATAGGCCAACTGGGAATTGCTGGTGCATAGTGAGCTTCCATCAGCCTCAGACTCTAGGCTGCACACAAACACATACATTACAGATGAGGTATAGAAGCTTGTTCTACATATATTAGCCAGTGAATTCTCCATACAGCACCCAGGGTAGTGGGGAGTGGATATCTTTTTTTTTCCCCCCTCCCAAAAAAGAACAAAAGTATAAAAGCCCTGTACAAAGCAAACAGAACAGACGTAGAAATCTTTTTCAAAGCACAGACTGCATCCCCTTGACTTCTCTGAAATATGTTTAGCCCTTCACTTGAAACAGCTGGACAGCAGTGAATACAGGTATCATTTCATATACTACTGAAAATATGATCTATTTGGGAGCTGTGTACAGGAATAAATAACAAGATCCGAGCTCCACAAACACATTGAACTGGCATAGAGTACCATTACAGATGAAAGAAATCACTTTCAACATTGGTACTGTATTCTCACCCCACACCATCACACGCCTTGGGAACAGGTAAGGTTAGAAATAGTAAGTGATTTTTACTGGGTTAGTTTACAGGTTCCTTAATCCAGTTTACCACATGAATGTATAAATGCCCATATAAGCAGGGGTGGTACAGGATGAGTGAGAACACATCTCTAAGCACTACCAGCTTAACATATTCATGAAAGAAAGGCGACGATAGGAGCAAGACTACATACTCAGCTGAAGCTGTCAGAACAATAAGGGTTGCCAGAACGAAACTGCCCACTTGGAATCTGGCCAAAAATTACTATTCCTTTAGAAATGCTTACTTAGAAGTATAAAAAGTGCTAAACATTAATAAACACAGCCAGTCAATATCTTAAATTCTCCCTTGGCACCATCGGTAACCTAAGGCCATGCTGGGGCAGTGGTTTATTTTGGACTTTGGTAGGGCTCAACTGTATACTGAAACCACAGACACAGAAGAAAATAGATTTCAATATAATTGACAGCATATGTTTCTGTATCTCTATTCAGTAGCTGATAGAAATAAATAATACACAGCATGCCAGTGATAACCACGGCAAATACAACGTCAGCCAACTTCCTGAACTGCATTCTAATAGGATCTTAGAATAGATCTATGCCAGGTTCCTCAGGGCCTCTGATCACTTGATTTCTTTCCCTTCGTAGCTTTTTGTTGTTCTGAAGGGGCTTTTTATACCATCCTAGTCTATATTTTCTCACTTGAACACTTTTCTTTGCTTTCTTAAAATACGCACCAAAGTCTTTTTGAATTACAGTTTGACTAATGCCAAATCCTAGTTAAAAACAGCTAGATATTAACAGAAATAACATTTTCATATGAGGCTGTTCAGACATGTAGCCAACTGAGATCTGTCTGGCCTTATGAACTGTTTACATATCTTTAAGCCATCAGAGGGCCTGATAGTAAAGCCAGCTTTTTATCATATTTCGTGACTCTGTGACCTCCTTGGAGAACTGTAGAGCCTTAAATTAATAAAAGCATTATTTTAATCCATGCATTCAAGTTCATTTTTCATTTTGTGATAGACTATAATGAAGTTCATTTTAATATTTAACAATATTTTATAGTCAGTGCTATTTAACTATTTTATAATAGCAGGTCCAATATGAACTCATATGCTCTTTGCAATTTACTGACTTCATTAACTTTAAATGTACTATTCTTGGTTCTATCAGTTATACTAGAATCTGTCTCTGTGCAATTTAAGTACAACTTAACAACAAATGATGAAATCTCCACCTCAACTCCCCTGTGCAGAGCTTGTCGAGCTTGTCCCACTTTCAGAGGCAAGCACGACTTGTTCTGCTCTAGCTCATACCAGGTGACTATAGCCATTAGATGCCAAAAACCCAGCTGGGGATTGTCACAACATCTGGTTCCCTACAATACTCAGTTTCTTGTAAATGTGCACACCTCTGAGTGAAGCATATCCAGAAATAAACACAGATTATTTTTTTTTATTATTTTTTTTTTAAAGCATGGAACTCCACAATGAAGAACATCCCAAAAGCTTAGTTTGCAAGAAAATATTCAAATGAAAGTCCTAAATAAAGGGATCATTATGGACTCCTTTATCTTTCTCTTCTCTTCTCAACCTTTTACTGAAATTGGAAATTCTCTTTTCCTGTCTTAAATTATATCTGGATGAAAATGGTCTTCCACCTCTTTTTTTTCTGTTGTTGGGGGGGGGGACGACACGACGGGACAGGGACGGAACATGATGTGGTGGATGACTTCTGGTGAAAAACAAAGGCAAAGATCTTATTTTAATCACACTAGCACAGATATTGATGGTGCAAGCAGAAAAAGCCACAGCTCTCAAGACTGCTGCTTGAAAGAAAGGTGTAATTGACCTCTATTATTTGGCTCTCTAACATACGTAAGAATCCCTCTCTCCATCAGCTATGTATCAGGCTGTTGGCAAGCACCTCTTCTATATGTTTAGCAGCCCTCACACGAAATAGGAGAGCCCCTTTCTATGGATCATCGAGTGCTCCAGCCCTCAGGAGACACAAGTTCACTCAGCGGACAAGTAATATTCTTCACTATCCTCCTTTCGGTGTGTTTTACTCCCTTTCCCTCAAAACAAATGCATTCTGTGCAAGATGTATTCCTCATTACAAGCGCTCATTGTCAGAGTAGTTGGCTGTGGTCAGAGTGCCTTTCCAAGAGCCCTGGCTAACTCTCTTGGCTGATTTCAGCTCCCTGGAATGAATCCCATCCTCTTCATTTGCCTCCCCCTCTCTTCTGCGAGTTCTGGTGTGACCTCCAAGCTTCAATCTGGGTGGGGAGTTACACTGCTCCTAGAGATACTGTCTGCACTTTGTGGAGACTGCTACGCTGACTTGATCGTACACACAGATTTGGCCCTGCTCTCCTCCTATTTTGGGTTCCTACAAAGCTTGAGTTACATACGCTTGGACAGTTTCGCAGATCTGCTCTGCTTTTCTGCTCTCGAATTCCCACCTTTGGATAATGAGGGGCCATATATCTGGTCTTTTGACTTCAAGACCTTCAGAAGGGGTAAAGGAAGAGCAATCTCCTGAGAAGGGCTTGACTATCTTTGGCAGCAGATAGCAGAAATTAAGGTTAGTTGGGAGGGGAGGTAAACTGTGAGATCTCAGAAAAGATGCACCTCTCCCCCTCATCAAGGGCATGTCTCCCCTTTTTACGCTCTATGCCTTTGCTACATTTGATCGCTGCCTACTTCGAGCAGCCCGGCACACACCAGCCCTTCATGCTCACAGACAACAGCTAGGAGGTAACAGGGAGAAAAGAAGACAATGGAAGCAAGTCAGCTGAGAGCTTGTAGGTATGGACCAGAGGACAAGGCAACAAGGGTGATGTCATGGTAGTAGGAATCTGCTAGACACCACCTGATCAAGAAATGGAAGTAGATGAAGTTCGCTTTATAGACTTGGAGGAAGCTTCACAATCGCAGCCATGGTATTCACCAACAAGGCTATGGAATAAATCCTTTCTTAAGCCAGTTTCAAGCACATGGAAAACTAGAGGTGACTGGAAGAGCATGCACATAATGCCTGGCCAACTCAACTGACTTTTACGAGATGTCTGTTTAAGATGCGTTCAGGAAACGCAGCAATATTGTTTACCTTGACTGTACAAACATCTTCACCACAGTATCTCATCAATAGGTCCTTCTAGCTAAACTGGTGAGATATAAGATGGATAAGTGCACAATAAGGTCAGCAGAAAACTGTCTGAACCACCATACTCAAAAGGCTGTGACTGGTGATACAAAGTCCAGCTGGCAACTTATCAGATGTGACTATTTGAGCCAATACCAATTAATATCTTCTTTAATAACCCAGATGATAAAATGAAATGTGTTCTCAGCAAGTTCTAAAACAACATCAAATTGGGGGAGCACCCATGTCCTTCCCTCCATCCTGTGTTTCACAGATTAATTGATTCACCCACAATCCTGAGACACTGAATTGACCTTCGCAGCTGGGCTGCTGCATAATCAGACAGATGCTTCTGCCCCTTTACTGCTAATCCCACACAGGCACAAAATTTAACCATAGTTCCCTATAATTTGTTTCTCAGCAAGAGAACAGCAGCATTTTGAACAAAAAGCCAGATATGCATCCTTGCTCCACCTTGCTGCTGCATCCAAAGGCTCTGTGATTTGCCTGACTTTTCCTTATTCTGTGAAAGGCTGTCTGCTATAAGTCCACAGTGAAGGGAAAGGTGAAAAACCTTTTCACCCCATTTAGATTAGTCCTTCTCACCTCCTAAACTTGGATTAGGGGCATACCCTTCCCTTATTACTAGCACTTTAAATTAAGAAGAGAGGGCAAGAGATAAGACATGTTAGAATACACCGCTGTCATAGGAAGTGAATACAGTAACTATAAAATCAAGCAATAGTTACTGATTCTGTGAATAGTACATTTTCCATTCTTTCACAATATATGATTAGTAGTGATAATTTCAGAGCTCCAATTCTCCACTAATTCAAAAGCTACATTTTATGACAGTAAAAAGCAGAGGCCATATGAGTAAGCCTTGCAGATGGTCCAAAAAAGTTATTTAATTCTTCATCAGCTAGTAATAAACAGCTGCATTCTTGTGTCTTTTCTCTTTTGTTTTACGTGTCACAATGTATAAGCTTATTTCTTGAAATACTGAGAACATACAGATTATTCAAAATGCATTGTTGTGAAAATGTTACTTAATTGGAGATAATGCAAAATGGCAAAAGATGACTTAGTAAACATGCGAAAGGCTAGAGACAGGAAGAGAAAAATCGAAAGAATTTCCAGTCTATTTTACAGCTCAATTTCTCATTACTTGAATGAGAACATAAGAATAGGCTTAAAAGACAAAAGAAAGGAAGAAAAAGTAAGTTTCCCTGTCCAACCCGAATTCTAACATGGTTCTTTGATCACATTTTACAGATGGCCTGTGAATTATTTTACAGACATCCCCAAATCAGTGCTTTGCAAAAAAGCTAACCACCACCTCCAAACCCTAATATCAGAATTTAAGTGGGGATAGGCTTTAACAGTAATCCTTGTACCATTATATCTGTAATAAGGTCCTTTTTGCCGCCCGCCCCCACACCTTATGTTATTGTAGCTTTGCTTACATTGGCAAAAGAAAAAGAAAAAAGGAAAACCACCAATATTACATTTGTTCCCTAAATGGAATAAACTATTAGACCTTTATTCTGGTACTTTTCCATTTACTTTCCAGTTTTGTTGCCATAAAGGTATTAGCAAGGGCTGCGATTTTACTTTTTTTTTTTTTCCACACTTTTAGCAAATACATTTATTCCAGCAGGGGACACACCAGAAAGTGTTTCATTGGTTAAAGTGTGTCCAGCCAAATGCTTGATATCGGCCTGTTCCTGTTATTTCACTTCAAAGAAATAACTTTTTTCTTCAAACACAGAAGGATGATTTAGTGAAATGGTCACAAGATTTATAGCAATGGTCATAGAACAATATCAAGCACTAATGTAGAATATTATAAGCTATGCATAGCTAAAATTTTATTATCTGAAAAAATGCAATGTTTAAAGCGAGTTTTAACAATTTCTAGAGCCATTCACTTCAACAGATCTTCAAAGCATGCATTTGAAATGATTGTTTGATGAAATACAAAAAGTAGGACAAAATGCGCGCAATATACTTAGCAGGATGACTGCGTAAAAAAAAATAAAAAAAATAAAAAAAAAATTCCAAAAGTTAAAAATCTCAATTCAGTGCAGTTGCCTCCATTACTAAAATGTGTAAGTATTTCTATTCACCTGCAAATTCGCTTTTTTGGCTAGTTAACCAGCAGTTGAATTCACAGTTGGCAGTTAGGCAAACAATTACCTAATCTGCATGAAAACTGCTGAAGTTTAAACATTTGGATCTAGAGAGTCCTATTGCTATAAAGAATTTTATGGCCAGATTCTTTACTATTTACATTTTTAGCAGAACCAGGCTTGTTTTTCTCCCCCTTTACCAAGTAGGCAGGTCTTTGATTCTGAACTATTTCACTAAAATGGATTCTAACTAAACAGAAAACCTGATTTTAATGAATTATACCATATTCTATTTCCATTGTCATGGGACTGTGAAAACTACAGCATCTTATTCTACACTTAATTCTTTGTTATAATTTTTTTAAAGCAGGGATCCTCAGAAAATAGTTAACACAAAATAATTCACCCGCAAAAGAACTGAAACTTCAGTCTTCCAAATACTTTATTTGAGTGTGAGAAAAGCTGATTGATTATTCTCATCTTGATATGCATAGATGCAAAATACGTCCTTCTCCCTGGAGCACGTTTTGGCATCTGAAGTAGAACATGTGGAGGCAACAGCTTTTCAGGCATCAGAAATGCCAGAAGCAGGAACACAGGTAGACTCTTTGGATACAGTTCTTTGACCCATATTCAATTAATCCATGCGGTTCCTGTGCTTTACCCAACATTAGAGGCTGCACAGAAGCTGTATTCGAGTTCACAATACAGTTTTACATGGTTTCTTCCCTTTAGAAAAAGACCATTTTCATGTTTATAGAAAACTGTAACAAGACACTGCCTTCCAAACAATCCATCAGGGCTTTATCTCCGCGGCAAGCGGAGGTGCGGGTGTGCGAGTGCAGGCAGCCCACAGCTCGCTGTGGTTATGAGTGATGGTAAGGCTGCGTATCACCGGTCCCAGGGCGTGCTGCAGAGAGGCAGCCAGCAGGCTATTTGCATATTTGGGCACTTAGCGTGCACTGAAATCCATGCTGCTACAGCTTGACTGCTTTTGGTTGAAGCTAGACCAGGTATGCCTACCCATGCTACAGTCACACCTTGCAACGGCAGAGAAGCAGCAGCCTGGGACAAGTGACTAGAAAATATTTTTTTTCTTTAGGCAACAGTTTACTGGCAAAATAAGCGTGCGTGGCTGTGTATTCACACAAAAGTATTCAAATACACATTTTCCTGCACCTACACAGCACGCATACATGTAACTGATTTATTTGCTTTTAATTTAGAAAGAAAAAAAAAAAAAAAAACAAAACATGCTGGATTGCCTAGTTTTGAAGAGGAATCTTAGGGATCACTTTGGATGCCTGCTTGCTGCGTGTCATTTCAAATATGACTATACACACAGTATACATGAATGTATTCTAAAGCAACTCAAATGGTGAAAGTAAAACTTGTAACAGTGACACCACCCACGGCCATTTCTATCACTCCCAGATTATAGAATCCTTAGATATCCAAATGCATCCATGTCAATCAGTGCTTGATTGATTTATGCCAAGAATTCAAAGACTACAATCAACAGAGGTTTTCCCCCTTATTTCTGTAGTCTTTGAATAAGTCCATAATGGGGTTTAGGGGACATCATGTCTATCAGCTACATACAGAAAAAAACATAAAGCAAACAATACGCACACATAGGTGCCACACACACACAGAGTTTTGTGGCACCTACATGTGCCCATCTGTCTCCCCAGTCCTCCCAAACCACAACCACAGTTCTAGAAAATAACTATTAGGGTCTCTGCATATTCAGTTCAAAATAATATCGATGGCCCAGTCCTTAGAATGCTACAGCTTGTGCAACTCCAGACCTTAGGATGCTACTAGTCCTAATGTGGTTTTTTTACGTTTCCTTACAAAAAGAAGGAAAAAGTTCTCCTGAAGGGTTTTAAGAGGTCCAGAAAGTAAAAGCTCTGAGTCAAATAACATTGGGAGGATTAGCTCTACATTAACATTTCTTAGTTCGATTAGTTCTATGTTAACGGGATCTAACACATTGGTAGGGATCAAGCAGTAGATCCTTTCCATTCACTATAACAAACGTCCAAAATAATATTGGATTATAAATATGCAACAACAACAAAAAAAAATTAAATTTGCAGGTTTCTATCTTCCATTCTGGTTCCCCTCAGTGAATACATTGCCTGTGGGCTTGATAGCTCAGTGTGTTTAAACACAAAAATAAATATATAAATAATTATAAGCTAATTACTAGTGTCACTGAGGTCAATAAAACTATTTACGTTTAACATTATGTACATGTCTAAAGTGCTTTTCTGGACTAAAGCCCATATTAACTTCCATTTTATACAAAAATACAGTGAATAGTTTAATAAAACAGAGGACACTATCTTACGGGATATTGTGAATCATGTCAATGTTCTGGCTTTGTAACATATCTCTAAATTAATAAGTGTACGCAGAGACTTATTGGGATCCTGTGGAGGGACAGTACATTTCAGGCACACAATGTCAGCAGTGTACAATAATCCATATAGAATATATAGGAAACTAGAGAAAACCAAGAGCACCAGCTCTGTGTGTCAATGCCTTTAAGTATTACAACTAAAAGAATTCAAGGTGTGAACATGTTTGCAGATCTCTTCAAGAAACTCAAATTCTTAATTTGGTGAGGATATTTGAAAGAGATTAAGGAAATAATAATCAAGGGAAAAATTCCCATAAACAGATGAAAATCCAAGAACTGAGAATGCTACGAACAATCTCCAAATTAATCTCTCTAGTAAGTTTGATTTTATGATATTGCCCAGTCTAAAACACGTTTCAAGAGATAAAACTTAAAATAACCTTCAGATTCTATATAATTGCTAGCAACACTAGGAAAAAAAAATAAATAATTCCTCTCCCATTTCTCACGTAAAGAGTATCTTGGAAGACATTTTACCTTTCTGAACTGCTGATCTTGATACTATTATTTGAAAACTTAGATATTACAATGTGTGATTAAATGGGGCTGTTTTATAATTTATGCTAAATTGCATTTCAGAGAACCTGGCCTTTAGATATTGTCTAATTCATTATAAGAAAATACTTTCAAAATACTTTGCTTTTTTTCATAATATTTTTATTTGTCTAAAGACTCAGAATGCTCACTTTCCTTCTTTAATTGTTATATTATAAACTGTAAGGAATCAACAATAATTACTACTCATATTTAGAATAACATAAAATTGAAAGTCTAAGATTTATGAGTTTTAATATACCTTAAGTAATTTGGGAACTGTGGGATCATTTTGTTAGCAACTTTCAGTGGAACTTTCATTTGTGTCTTTTCTGTACAGAAGCAAAAGCTTCCTCCAGTTAAATTTCATTTGAGAAGCAAAACATTACCTCCAGATTACGCTTTTTCAAATGAAAAAATATCTGTTCCTTACACTTCACAGCACAGTAAATGCAGAGAAGCAGAAAATCATGCTCTGTATTTTATGACTTCTTAAAAAGAGAAGAAAAAAAGGTAGGAAGAAAGAAAAACATTACTATTTGAGAATAACACGTTTAAAACTTAGGATACCTATTAGCTTTGTTTCATCTTACATTTTCCTAACATTCTGTTACTGTTCTAAGACTATGTGAAAAATTATGACCAGGAATATCATTGTCCATAAAAAAATGAAGCATTTTCTAAAGACAGCAGGAAACAGAAGGGGAGGAGACTGCCCAGCTTTTCAATATAGCAGATTTAATAAATTATATGCTGGAAACAAAATTTCCAGAACTTAGTTTCCAGCAGGGGAAGAACTAACAATTTCCAATCTACTGAAAACAAAAATAGGACAGGAAAGAGAAGAGGAAAAAGTGTTAGTTTGGATAGACGCATCTGAAGAAGCCAAACAGCAAGAAGTGTCTGGGCTGTGGACAAAAGAACAAATGACATCAGAAGTAAAATAAACAGAAAAAGTAAAATTAATGCTTTCAAGAAGGAAAAAGCAATCATTGTGTTGAACATATTTAAAATACTGTTTAATGTTCAACATTCGTTGCCTCTAAAGTGTTCCTCTTCCATGTATTCAAATTGCACTAGCTGTCAAAAAATGATGCTTGAAAGATTTCAGGTTGCACGTCACCTTTAAATCTGCCCTAGCTAAGGAAAGCTTCGTCACTGGGCTCCTCAACACAAGAGATGAGAACCCTCCTGAAGGCCTAGACAGAGCAAATAATCACGGGGAAAGACTGAAGAAGGAGGGATGGGGCAGGGGGGAGGAGGAGGAAGCTTCAGT
>VXBW01005228.1:1849842-1998460 GCA_013400375.1 Thinocorus orbignyianus | reverse complement strand
GAAAAAGAAAAGGAAAAAAAAAAAAAAGAAAAAAAAAAGAGAAAAAAAAAAGAAAAAGAAAAAGGTAAGAATCAGTGGATCACAATCTGATCCACCCATGAACAGGATGGGAGAGAGGTTTGTAACTTTATCATGATGGTTCCAAGTTGACTGTGGGTCTTTTGACCCATAGAAAGCCCCCTGGAAAATGCCTTAGGTGCACATCTGAATTTTTCCCATAAACTATTATTTCAGTATCCAGTGCATCATTTTAAAATAAGTCCATCTGACTTATACAAAATCAGACAGACTGGGAAACTCCCTAAATCCCTTGTGTTTAATCAGTTTGGCACACTGACAATTAAAAAAAAATATCTAGAACTATTGCACACATTTTGAGAATTAGAGTGTGAAAATACAGTAAGAAAGACACTTTGAAACACTTTCTCCGATTACCCATTTAGCACCAGAGACAATGCTGTGTATGCCATTCATGCCAAATTAGAACAGAAAACTGAAAAACACCTGACATCTATAAATTCATAAAATGAAAAAGAACAAACTGATCAGAGGATAAACCCATACTAAATATATACAAACTCAATGGCCTCTGAACATCATTGGTAAAACCATATACTGTAATTATTTCTCTGAAGTCAGTGTGACACCACAGAGTGCTAAATATTCATTCTTTGGAATAAATATGAACTGAGAACTATTCATCTTTTTTCAAACAGCTGACATGCTGCATAAACAGAAAGTATATATGTTTTTTTTAAAGTAAACAATACAATAAGTAAAGCGATTTATTATGCAATTTATCTCTTTCCATCTCTGTGCTGTTCATAATTCAGATCCACACAGGGCAGTTCATATACCATTAATATTTCCCAGATGTGTTTGACTTTAAGGCTATGATCATTTTAAATGTTTTAAAATGTATGCCATTTATCATTAGTGTTATGCTGGTGTCATTCGCATTATTATAGTTAAGGTTGTGTCAGCAGTTCTATAAGCCCTTACTTTCAGGGGTTCAGGACTTGGCAGTAAGAAGTGGCTACAGGCTGAAACCTGGCATAAAGCACCCTGGCTTGGGAGCAATTAAATTTCTTTTTGAAAAAGCTAACAAATGATTTAGTCTTGAAATTCTGCAAAAGGGAAAGAAACCCATTCATGGTTTTAAGATACAAAGTTCTGTTGGCAGATCTTGGAACTTGTTTTGTGCAGAAAAGGCAAAAGAACATCCTGCAGGAGGTGGAGAGTGCTGGGGAGAGTAGAGAAAAACTGCTTTCCTTTTGAGCAGCTCAGCTCTGTGTATTTCAAACAAACAAATACAGCAGGGCATCTCAGTGACATCTGTAGCATCTGGAAATTCTACAAGTGTACATTTTGCACATGACTTCAAGTATCAGAATGGAGCATTTCCAAAAGTGCATTAACCTAAAAGCATTCTTCCCACGTGGCTGAAGCAGGATAAGCTTCAATTTAAACGGTTGTGTTTTATTTGCAACTTCACTGACCTCCCATTCTGATTGCTTTATCTCAGCTAGGCTGGGACTGAAGCCATACAAAATTACTGCACCACACAGCTAATGTTCACACAAGGAATTGTGAAAGTTATTTCAAGATCTTTATGCTTCTGATTAGATATATTCTGCAAGAAACACATGTTAGACTCTTGCAGAAACTAAGTTGGTAGTAAAGGAATGGAGAATATGGAAAATTGTACCCTCGTCTACCGTCTTCCCAGTCTGAAGTTACAGTTTGTCCCTCTGCCTGACACAGCGGAGAATTTGCTTCTACTGCCTAACAAAGACAACAAATTTATGTAAGAGACCAGGAACATCAGTAAATATCCTATATGTTTGTAGACCCTTCATGGAAATTGTTTTCACTTAAGCACTAAAACTATGAAAATTTACCAGATCCACAATGAGAAGGGACTGGACTACTCAGAATTGCCGTTTATTTATTTTCCTGGCCACCACCAACTCCTACGCTGTAGAATTTTAAATTCTGTGAGCAATTCTGACTGCTAGTTCTTAGAAACTTCAGATTCACCAGCTGTTTAGGTTTTTTCCTTCTACCAGCTGGGCCATGCAGCAGGAAGAGAGTACTTGTCAAGTCCTGCTTTCAGACATCCCATTCCAAAGCACCCACGTTTCCCTTCTTTCCAAACACAGCTCTTATAAAATCAGAGTTTAGGGGCCAGTCCCAGAGCAATCAGTTGTTTCTTTCCATTGGAATAGACTACTTTGTCTTCATCCTCACACAGGTATTCAGCAGATCTCCCCACTCCCAAAGCTCAAAATTTTTTATTTTGCCCTACCATGATTTTATTTTCCTTTGCTTTTCTATTCCCTTCAACATGATCCCTTCCACGCACATCAATAGGAGTCATGCCCCAGTGTCTTCTCTAAAATTCAACTGCAATGAGGCTATGCCACCTGGAAAGTAAGTTGCTAACACCCTACTGCCTCTTCCAGGACCTCTGCTATTGCTGTCCCCCCTACCTCCGCCCCAAAAAAGCCTGCTGTTGCTATGCTCTGTTTTCACCTCTGCTACACTAGCTAGAAGAGAACTGGCTTCCACTTTTTCTTATTAAGACTGCATGACTCTACACTACTAATATGTCACTATTCATTCCTCTCCTGTTACCAGGGCAGCACCCTGGAAGACATTTTGCTTTTCACTCACTCTCTCAGCAGGAAAAAAACCCCTAAAACATTAAAAGTTCTTTGTCAGAACCAAGTAACAATTCCTGACCAAATACAACAGTGGTTCTTAATAGAGCCATCTTTTCAGGGACACAGACTGAACATCTCTGATCAGGAAGGCTGAACGTTTCTGGTCAGGATATGGAAGCTTCTTGTTACCCTTCTCATCAAGCAATCTCTCCCCAGTCAGTGAAGTTATTTAAGACTTTTTACCTCATGTCCTGCACTGTTGCAAGATACAAAACTCTAATAAAAAAGACAATCTAGACTTTTTAAGCAATGCTTGGAAACGTAGGCTTTATGGCCGATTGCACCTTCCTATATGAACAGCTAGGGAAATAACATATTACTCAGCTATCTGGTAAAGGATGATTGAATAATAACTGATTATCAAATAATTTACTTGTAGATTCTCCTTACGTTCCACCAGAGGGCTACAGAACTCCCAAAATACTGAAAAACAAAGTTTCCAACCTTTCCAAAGTAAACTGTGTTCCGTATGTCATTTCCAATTTGCTATAAGTAAAGTTTTCAACTGATTTTTAGATACAAGTCAAAAAAACTCACCGGAGCTTTTTATCATTTTGCAATTGGCTAACACACTTGCACAATAAAATTTGAGACAGGGCAGATTTAAAGAATGGTTTTGATGTGCTTGAAGCATTGCCCATGGGTCATACTTCCATTTTTGTCTTCAGAAAAAATAGAGAAAATCCCTCCGGCTTTCTATTTTTCCACCTACTTTGCATATTTACCACATAAAGCTGCACCATGCACATTATCCAAGTTAGAAAGTCTCCATTTAATTGCAATTATTTTTCTCTTGTATGAACATTTTTTACTTTTCACTCCACAAATATAATGCCCTGCTACTTGTGGAAACATGCCATTCACCCTTCCTTGCTATCAAGTGCTCCTAATTGTGATATCAGAAGTTGGAACAAGAAACCATGACACGTGTAGAAATGAAGCTTAAATCTGAAGAAGAGCAGGAATAAGAAATAAATGTGCATCTTAAATAAATAATGACATATTAAAAGTACTTGAGGAAAAGAATGAGTAATTATTTCAACACAGCTTAATACATGCTACTGATTTTCTTTTTGTAGAACTAGACTTAACTTTGATCAGCTCACATCACATTAAATTGACAGCCAAATAAAACTTATTGAGATATTCCATTTAAGTTATGCCAAAAACTAATCCTAGGTAAGGAGACTGACAGTTAGTAAAAGAAGAATTGATCCTTAATCTCCACCTAGCAATATATTCAGAGCAACGAATAGCAACCAGTTTAACCTCTTTTCCTTGTACACAAAGCATTGGCTATTTTATTTTTGTTTTACATGCTACATGGTATTAACTTTTTCCCCCCTCACATTATAAATATGACAATCTACACCATTCATGCTGTCAGCTATGAAATAGTAAGATATATCTCTTTATTCCACACACAAAGGGAAGTTAAATTTATGAATCCAGCAGTAAGGCTAGTCATTCTTTCAGAGCGTTTTTCCCTTTCAAATTGGTAAAGAGCCTGAACACCAACTTAAAGCAAACACCTAGATAAATGCAGTCTAAACAAAATACTTTTCCCCTTGTAATATCAACGTTTACAACTAGCAAAAGCCCAAAGAAGCAAGGATTGTGTTTCTTTCAAATGCAAAGAGAAGAAATGATTGTACTTTGTGATTGACATAGGAAAACAATTTAAAGATATCTTATTTTTTCCAGATTCTACTGCTACATTTGCCAAACTATAAATGGTCTGATAAAGTCTGCAGATTATAAAATATATTGCCTGTTTTATTTATGCTGCACTTGCTTTCAGTGCTACAGTTCAAAGGCAAGTAGAACTGCATAGCTTCATGTATTAGCCCTTAAGTTACTATAACCTACAACTGGCTGTGCTCTAGAAGCAGTGGAACAAAATCTCTGTAGTTACCACAGAAATCCCACAGAATGTAGTTTCCAATTGGTTTGCAACAGCATTTTGGAATAACCACAATTTAGCAATAGGCTTCAACATTATAAACGATGCATCAAAAACATACATGTTCTAATACACTTTCAAATAGAGAATTTTTCCTTTCCTTGCACAATTAAGCTTCCTTCCAGCGTTATATTTACATATTTCATATAATTTAATTATATTTATGTATATCATATCATCATATACGTGTAAGAGTATATGAAACATTCTGTCCCCTGATTGATTAGATTAGCAGACTGCTCTCCACTTCCTCTCCTCCACTCCTCAGCTTTTATCTTTCAATGGTACCCCAATTATATAAACCACAAAGCTCACAAAGGAAAACACACTTGTAGTTGTAGAAGAAATGAGAGAGGGTATCTATTCTGGCAGCCTATACTACATCCACTTTTCACAGGTTGAACACGATTCCCCTAATAAATTTAACTGTCATGAATTTCAAAATCAACAGATTAGGAAGTTTCTGAATTGACTTGTAAGATCTATCTGATACAGAAATCAACTTTTGTTCTATTTGATTCTTACTATTCACGAGTCACCTTTCCTTCAGAGAAACTAAACAACAAAAACTATGTCAGCTCTGTTTTGTAATGTCAGAAAGAACTGGGCAATATTTACTTTATGTATGTACATTGATGAAATTCTATGCCACTCATGCAAGGACAAACTGGAGGCTGTTTTAAAGCTGCTTTTGTTACCATCCACTTTTGGAGCCAATTTAGAGAGAAAATTCTCCTGTTCACTGGTGCTATCACCAGAAGCGTACAACCTCTTAGTGGAGCAGATGAGTCCCAAATTCTGCCAGGTGAAACCAGTGGAATTATACACTCCAGGAAAAAAACCTTGTCCCATCAGACATGAATTTCAAAGAAAAAAATCCCAGTGCTATCACAAGGCTTATTTAATAACTCAAAACGAACAGGATAATTGGGCATTACTGAACAATTTACTTTATGTTACTAAAAAAAAGTAGTAATTATTCAGACTGTTTGTCTGATTTGTTTCTAGTCTTTTTCCATTGAAATCAGGCGTTGAAAGAATAATTCAACTGCAAGTGGAACTAGATATTAATGCAGCTAAGAAGACTCCCTTAAGACACTGTTTATTTATGTATTTGATAATTCTGCAATATTGTAAGCCACTGAGTATACCTTGTTTATATATGTTCTCCAGGTGTTTTAAATACCACAGCACTGTTGGTTTTGGAAGGTGGCAGGTTGGGGTGGAGTTTTGGTTTTAAGTTTGGGGGGGCTTTTTGTTTGTTTTTTGCCTGGTTTGGGATTTGTTTTGTTTCTTAAAGTCAAAATAAAAGGTAGTATGGAAAGATGAGATTTCCTAAGTTGAATCATCTGTGGTGATGCATGTGGAATCACTTGATGAGTACTGAAAAGGGACAATAAAGAGTAAAAAAACTGCAGATCAGCTTACACAGGATACTAGCTTTAAGAGTCACAAATTGGAGTGCACACAGATTTCTTAAGTGCTAGATTAAAACCTTTAACATCAAATCTTATCATAGTTTTGAAATATTTGACTGCACAAAGTCAGAGAACCTCTGTTTAAAAGAATCCTGTCATTTCTTTCCTCCTCATAAGCACTGCCAGTTTCCCAATGCTCTTTTGACAGTATAATCAGTCAATTCAATCATAGAAATTCTATAGTACAATGGTAATTTTCTCTCACTTTTTTTTCTCCCTTTACACTGTCAATTCAAACCACCTGCTGTAAGCATTGATGTGGAACAGCTTAGTATTAGCTCTGAAATTAGTACCAGTCCCCAGTTAAATACCTGGCACATTCAGTGCGGGACAGACACTTTTAATGGCACATAAACCCATCAGATGCAATTGGTGCATTACTGGAGCAAGTCTCTTTCCAAGCCATTCAGAGAGCACCTTGCTGGTATCGCTGCACTAGACTTAAAAATCAGCCTGAGAGGAATGATTTGAGGAAGGAAGGAGAGAACAAACAGCACCGCAGAACCTGTCTTAAAAGGAGAACTTCTACGCATAATCTATTAAATGCACAAGGTCACTTCCTATTGCAACACTATTTATTGAAATATACAAGCAGTTGCCTTAAAAATACATTCTAAGGTACTAAGCAGATGAAACAAACTGTGCACTGTTTTCAATTAGCAGAACCAAATACAATTCATGATGCTATATAAAATATCTTCTTAAATCTTAACACTGGGCTTCAACTATATGTAGTAACTTCTATCACTTAAGCATATTAAAAAAAAAAAAAGAAAAAAAAAGGCTATTAAATCCAACATCTTACAAATCCATCAGTTCTCCTGGCCTATTTAGCTCAGCAGGTAGGTCTGTGTGCATGAGTCAGTCAGCAATGATGAAAGGCATTTACTATGGACTCCTTACAGGGTCGTCAATGGACAACCTGTACTAGATTTATGCTTTAAATAATAAATGAACTAAACACCTTGAAGTAATTGGCTCTGTGAAGCCTCACACTAGGCCAGATAGCTTGTCTGTACAAAGTAAAATAAGATTAAATAATAAATGAACAGTGCAGAGGTTTTCTAACCAAACTAATTCTACATGATTTTTTTAAGTGCAAGTTGTTCATGAGATGAGATGCTTTTGTGATTTCATGCTGGTGTCATGGGGCCAGCCTCTTTCTTTGTCAACAGTAATTGTCTCAGAGGTCTGTGTTCTTTTTGGTGATGATGTTAGGAACTCAGTGCTCTTTCCCTGTACAAGATAATGCAAGCAGTCTAGGCAGTAATGTAACCACGTCAGGAGTTCATCAAACACTGATTTCCATTTCAATTTTGTAAAGAATAAACACGTCAAGATTTTTACCCACACATAAGTTGGAGCAAACTTCAAGAAAACTGGCATCCTTTCACAAATACAACGTACAAACCCTACACTGATGGGATTATACTGATAACATAGTCACAGAATTTACCAACAGTAGCTACCATGTAGAGATTCACATTCAACATATTTTCTTTAATGCTGGCAATGGTTTTCAAAACATCTTCCAGCTGCAAGCCACCATTCTAGCTGACAGCCTTGTGCAGAAATTCTCCCTCTTAAACATGATACTGCAGGCCACCTCACTCCTAGTTCACAATCACATAAATCCCTGTTAAAACTACAGCTTTATTATCCATATGAGTGTAAAATACTTAAATTAGTTTGCAAAGACTCTTTTAATACCTCTTTTTCTTTTCTTTTTTTTTTTTTTTCCTGCAAGAAGCAAAGCTCACTAGAAAAAACAACACAGATACAAGGCATTCCAGGGAGAAGAAACAGCTTGAAAGGAAGAACATGGGTATGCATATATATAAAGGGTTAATAGGCCAGTTCTCAACTGATATAAAGTGCCTTAACTCTAGTAATCTAAAGAGACTTTCCTAGATTTACAAAGGTCTTGCCCCTTTTCTCTGGGGAAGCTACCTTCACTAAAAGAGGTACAGGGCACAATTTGTCAAAACATTTCATATATCTGATTTAAACTTTTGTAATGTTTCTGAAATGCCCAAATCTTAAGATTTGTGGCTCCCCTACTTAAAGACAAGTTGCTTTCATACTTTTAAGGACACCAAATTAGAGGAGTGTTCCTGCAATTCTGGAGTGTTCCTGCAGTTCTGGTAGGCTCGCATCCTCCCTTACTCCACAATTTCTGCATAAGGTTGATTGACCCATGTCTCCTGGAATACCTATACGCTGTAAAGCAGCAATTCCAAGCGCTTCATTCATAATCCACGTCTGGGCTCAGCACTCCACATTTGGGAGCTTACAGAAAAATTATGTAAAGTAATTTAGAAGTAATTCTACCACAATGATATTAAAAAAGACAAGGAAGGAAAAAAAGGAAAGAAAAAAAGAGATGTGTCAAATATTTAAATAGGGAATACAAAACTTATTAAATAAATATACTAATTGTTTCAAAGAACTGTAATGAAATGTTAAGGCTACCCCTTTAAAACACACAAGCAGCATTTACACAGCCGATAATCTAAAGTCCCTGTGACCTTGGCAGCCTTACAGGGGTAATCTTCACATAAGATGAATTATTCTTGAACAATTGCTCTAATGTATTAGGCACAAGCATACTGTCCTTCAATATTAGGCATGCTTGTCTTTCCACATCCTTATTTCTAAACAAACGTATTCATTAAGGACAAAGCAGGATGGGGATGGGGGGTATGCAGGGAGGGGGCTGAAGAGAGACAGAGAGAGAAAGAGAAAAAAATAAAACACTACATTCTACGCAAATACGCACCACAACACCAGAGCACACGAATTTATTATAGCCCATAGAGCTGAAATTATTTGTCAGAATAGACTTCCTTAAAGATTTCAGAGCACAGTACAACTCTCGGTGAGCTCTGCTTGTAGAAGATTTAATGCATTCAAGCTTCTGAGAAAGCTTCCAGGGAAATCCGTAAGTAAAGAATGAACAAATCAAGCTTGTTAATGACCCAGATGTATCCCAAGAACACACTGACACCCCAGTGACTATAAGGGAAACACTCTCATGTTCATTTAGAGGACCAGTGCTTTGCCATCCGTCTTCCTGTGTCAGGTTCATTCACACACTGGTGTCTTACCTACAAGATAGTAACGATTTGGGCCAGAGAACAGCAGACAGACTCCAGCATTCTCCATGATCTAAAGAGAAAGCCAAGCAATTTTAAAAGATTATGACTGTGTCTGATAGCAACAATCTGTATAAAGAAGTTCATATCCTTTGGGTTTGTTTTTTTTTTCTCCAAACTCAAGTCCTTTCCAATCCTATCTCTTAGATTTAGAGATCAAAGCACTTTGATCCATTTCTCTACAAAGAGGACCTAGACCACAACACACCATTACTAGGACAAGTAGAACTACCTATAGATCTGTTTGAACAAGCTAACCAGAGGATTTTTCGTGTAAAATTATTTGCAAGCGTTAATTAACAAATATGTGCCATGGGACTGAAGCATAAAAAGCTGCAAATTTGGAAGGTACCTAGGATAAGAACTGCATTCTTTCAGCTCCATGTCAATTTTGGGAGCTTCTAAGCAACATAAATTGTTCAGTTCCCACAGGCTTCCCAGGTCTCTACGATTCTGCTTCTGTTCATGCCAAATCCATCCTCTCTCCTGCCCAAGTAAAGGAAGGGCACAATCATTATGCAGCTACCTGACACCTATTTCCAGTAACACACTCTGATCTGATGTGATCTTCTATCCTGCCTAAATCACATCTTTGTGGCTAGGTTTTGTACAAAATACCTCTGCAGTTATGGCTTTATTCAAAACCAGAAACTAGAAGACAATAACACATGCTTCTAGTCACACAGCATATATTGTATTCTAACCAGCTTAGCAGTTAGAACAATCATGAAAAATAGAGATAGGAGGTTCAATTTCCTCCTCAACCATGGGATCAAATCCTAAGGGTCCCCTTTAACCATCAGCATCACCCTTTCAGAGCAGATGGGCACTCGTAACCTCTTCTACAGAATGTACGAAAGAATCAGCATTAATTAGGCCAGAGAGAAAGAATGTGTAGACACACACAGCCTCCATACCTAGTGATCAGGATATAGGTTTGGAAAGCAGGCGGGGGACTGTGCTTCTGTCCTAGTCAATGATTAAATTAGTAGCTGGTACATAACAAGATACACTGAAAAAGCAACCTGCAGTATGAACTTGAAACATCCAGAAGCTATGAGATTTTTTTTTTTTTTCTTTTCTCTGTGTTTGGATTCCCTTGATCTTTTAAAACGTGCACCTAGAAACATGAATTGCTAGGCAGGGAAAACCAGCGTTCACACTGCCACGGGCTAGACACCACTTCCAGGGCACTTGCACAGAACTTTGTTCAGGCCACAGAGGAGAACTCTTCTGTCACGTAATGCAGGTGAAACCTCACACACTTAATGCTTTATATTGAATCTGTGCATGCTTAAAAGCTGTTGAACAGTGTCTACTGCCATTCACATTTTTTCTTCTTTATTGTCAGGGGAAATAGAAAGAGCCCAAAGCAGAGGGAAAACTTCATGGGAGCCAAGCACAGGAGGGTCTGCTGTTTGGCCTGCTTTCTTGTTCATCACAAACATAGCAAATTGATCATTCCAATTAAGTTGTTGGCTCTTAAATACCTGGGTCAATGAGTCATAATTTGCCCCTTGCACTTTAAAACGTTGACGAGTGTCTGCTACATAATATTGAGAGTTGATCCACAACACTTTACTGGCCAGTGATGTTCAAAAACTATTATTGCTGTGGGAGCTGTGACAATACATGGGAGGAAGCATCACCATTTCACACTTCTTTCCAATAACCACTTTTCTATATGTTGGTACATTTGTCATATTAGGATACATCACATCTATCAAACCAGTGCCAGAGGTCTGCACAAATGAATAGTCATACACTCTTGTCATTAATAAACAACATAGGAATTCTAGGAGCTCTGGTATGTGTACAAGACACACTAGATTTGCTGAAGTACTATGCATGTCATGTTATCCCTCAGTGATTCATTGACCACGTGGAAAAGAGACAGGTTTTGCAAATCGTGCTATTGAAAAAGGATAAGTGATGAATTCTATATTTACACTACTAAAAGGAAATTTGCAATCATGATACAGCAATGCTAGAAGAAAGGGGTATATGTGTGATATATTGGCCAGCCTTGACTGTGACTGTTGCTGCAGTGTAAGAATTTCTTTATCCAAGGACAACTACTTTCACCTTCCCATCTGTCCTGTGAATTTTTTAATGTCTGAGACAGGTGGCTTGTTGGAAACCTAAAACCCTGTGGGTACAAAATATGATTAAAATCTGATGTTAGGCTCTACAATAAAGAAGAGCTCTATGTTTAGTTGAGAATTTGTAACTAACCTGCAAAAATATGTCAAAGGTAATTTGAACCCTACATAACCAAAATCTTTTTAATTCAAGTTCAGCATATGCTATATCAAAACTTTGCTTGAAATCATTTCCCCACAGATCAAATATGTATCTTGATAAGTATGCTTCCTTTTGGAAAAAACCTTTAAAGAAATATTTTACTTTATGCTTGGTTCCTAAATATAGCATTAACAACAATAACATGAAAGATTAATATGTCGAACTCATTATTTAATAATTTACAGAGCACACAATTAATGCATCATAATAAATTCTTAACAATTATTAAAATAAATATCTGAAAACTTCTGAAGGCATATCAAGAATTCAAACGCTGCTGGGTATGTAATCGCGCCCCTTCTTGGAGAAGGGGATGGTGATTTAAATGGGTCTTTTATACTTTCAATTATTCCCCTGCAAAAAAGAGCAAGAAGCCTAATTGAAATCTATTTAGAGGAAATTCAGAATCTATGCAGAGTTTAAAAGTTTGGCATGGAATACTAAGTGCTGATTTCTGCAGATAATTAAAATTTAAAATGTTAAATGATTTATCTTGTTGTAAATAATTAAGTGGATTTTAAAAAGGCAAGCAAGAAAATGTGGTAAGTGACTATATTGTGTATTGCCAATCTGCTTTTATCAGAAATGGTACACATTATATATGGACTAGGGTTTTCTGTCTGTTTTTTAAAATAACAAAGTGGTATAAGAAAAAATTAAAAAAAAAAAAATCCAAAGAATTCCAACAGATTTAAATATATTCAGTGAAACTCCAATAAAGTTTATTTACATTCTGGTCTAATTGGTTATAAAATACATTAAAAAGGTCCTACAAAGCAAACTTGCCAGTGATAACAAAACCAAAACCACTGAAATTTAGCTGTGAAATATCATTCCAGCGTACCCTTACCTAAACCTATACACTTGCAAAAAGGTCTGTAATGCCCTGAGTGCGATTCTCAGGCTAAGGATGCTTACCATTTGTACAGGTGTGTGACTTTGCTGACTATTTGTGATATGCACTAGAGTAAAGAAGATCAAATGTAACAAGGTAATAAGGGCATTACCAAAAATGTGGGAAGATATTTAGGAACTGATTCAAAGCTAAGGCACGTACTTCTAATCTGGCTTTTCACAGCATTTTATAAATATTTTTGAGAATGAAGTTCTCAAAAAGGGAACTGCAGAAATTCATTAATTATTCGCTAGTTTTAGACATTAAGTGATATTCGAGTTTTAGACATTAAGTGATCTGAGGGTAGTTTACTTTGTTTAAACAGCAATACAAGTGGTTTCACTGCCTCCAGCAATGGGTGGGCTGGCTGGAAGAGCAAAAAGGATTGTCCAGTCTTCTCTCCCTCTCCCACCATCTACTGGCATGGCCTGCAAAATATGCAATCCAGTTTTTCTGATGTGTGATGACCATGTAAGGGCTATATCCTCCCTCGACCTGCGCAGAAAATTTTTTATTTGTTCATGATGATTAGTTTCATAACATTAATTTTAAACTTAATATTGGTGCTGTTTTCCTACTCTTCCTTACCACATAATTTGCCTGTAATTTCATATGTGATGCTTTTTGAACTCAAGTTCAGTTCAAATGTTTGAACTCATTCTTTGAGCAATACAGGCAAGATCATACAGTCCTTTTTTTAATGTTAATACGAGTATCCTAAATTACATACCAAGTCCCACATGCCCTGTTTCTGCATGTACACTGCATGTTTGAAATAATACACTTTGGGCCCATATACAGGCAAAGGTTCCAGTGAAAGACCAGAATTCCTAAACGGCAAAACTAGCTGATTTTTCCCCTCAAAGCTGAAAGGATTGGAAAGAATGTCTGGTTCAACTGAATCTAACAGAAAATAGCTCTGGGAAAATGAGAAAGGAGTATCTAGATCTAAGATGCAACTCAAAGAACATTAACCAGAATGTTTTTTACTCTCTGCTGTTTTAAAAACAAATTTATAACAATAATAACATGTTTGGTTATCAGTATTTTCCAAGAACCAAAATCCAATGCAAAAATCAATTCCTTGCATGGATGTGCAAGGAATAACAACATTATTTCTTCACCCTGAAAAAGATGCCAATTATTCATGTAGAAATCTAGAATCCCAGGCAGGAGCAGTAAAAACGTTAGGTGATGAGAGATAAAAAGTGATCCAGAGAGGATATAGGTGATAGCTAGCAAATAATCATTCCCTGCAAAGAAGTTACAGAACACCCCAATACGAGCTCTTCTTATATAAATAAATTTAAACCATTCCAAGAACTTAAAAATATGAGTGAAATGAACGTATCATTGGAGGGGGGGGGAACCACACAGAATAGGCATTAACTGTCAAATATTCAAAGCCCTAAAGTAAAATCCAGCAACAAAAACCTCAGTCTGAGATTGCTTGAGTAAGTCCTTCCAGATAGGCAATGGCACATTGGGTAAGTTCTGGGAAATACAGAACACCTGCAATTCCCTTCATCTTCAATATACAGCATAACTCGAAGTGAGAGCTGCAGGTGTTCAATTCCACTTGGTATTAGTCTCTCAGCACCAAGTAAGCACCAGGAAAGGCAAGAAAAAATATAAAGGAATCAAAAATGTTTGAGGCTTTATATTGCTGTTCACATTTCACTTTGCTACAGGAAATGGAAGATGGGGAATGTATTATTTATTCAGAGGCTAAAGGCAAACAAGCTTATTTATGTCACAGAAACCATATTACATAACATTTTTTAAGCCACCATACAACTGCAGTTTTGAAGGAATCAAAGAATACCTTCTAAAGTTTCAAAAGGCCACTATACCTTCCTGCCAAGCTCTGCCTAAGAGAGCCCTATTATGTGCACCCTTCTTTCTCACAAGTTTAATCCACTCAGGATACAAACAGGATAGAATCAAATCCTTAAGTCTTCTGCAGCACCACACAAACTATGTCTGCAAAAGCACTCCCCCTATTTTAGCTGAACAATTACAGTATGCTATAATGTACACATCATGTTTACCTATGAAGCATGACAATGTTTTACTGAGAAGCTATGAACCAAATCTCCTTTTTGTCCATATTACTTCATTAAAAAAAAAATACTGTTATTTGCTATCAATTAAAAGAACAAAAATAATAGAATAAAACATATTCTGGATACTATATACTTAAGGTAGAACATGCATTGGAATTTGTAGCAGTCAGGTAGAGTACCAATGGACCAGGATCAGATGCATGCAGTCATGAAAGTTAGAAATATGACAAAACCACCACTTGACTGCTACTTTCTTTAAGAAGGAAGTATTTTGCAGATCATTTATAAAATCCTACATTCATCAGTTATTGTCAACACACGAAAAGTGATGATGAGAAGGCAAAGGTCTCAGGAGTATGAAGCATCAGCTAATGAAAGCAGTTCTAGCATTGCATGAAGCATTTTATGATCTGTTTCAAAAAAACCTCTCAATTGTTTTTTAACCATCTGATTCACACCCTTATTCCTAGAAATAAATTACTTGCTATCAGGGCCAGCATTTATCTAGCCCCAGTTTCAGCAGTGCTGTAGAGGCACATCCCTTACCGCTATGACTATGCTCCAATGACATGCAAAACACAGCAAAAAACCACATGAGAACTTGCTTGTTTTCTTAGCATACAGCCATGGTGCTGCTTGGCTGTTCTCCATATCCCCCAGAGCACGTCAGCATTAAACACCCAGAGCCGGCTTGCTGAGCAGGTTTACAGCAGGTCACTTTTGGAATTTCAGGCTGCGTTTGGCCTTAGTCAATAGCTTTTTTTATTTCCCTCATCTACTTCAAAATGCAGCTGCTCCTAACAGCTTTTAAGGTGTCTTGTTCTCTTTAGCACTGTTGTCCCACGCTCCACTCAGTTTCCCTGGACCTGGACCACCTTCTCATTCCAAGGAAAAAATGCAAACCAGGAAATGAAAAAACATACACTATCAGGAAAGAGAAAGGTTTTAATTCCTGCTGGGTGCTTGGTGCCTGAAAGACTGTTCAGAAGGCTTCCTGGATTTGCAAATTACATTCTGACTTGCTTTTGTAAGCCAAGTAAAAATAAGAAAAAAAATGAAATCTGAAGCGGAAGGTGCACCCTGAAGGACACAGGAATTCAGTGAGTGCCTACAGTGCAAATGACAACACTTGTGGGAGAAGCAGAGAGATTAACACCTCGAAAAGAAACACAGTCTGATTAAGGAGAAGGCAGCCAAAATGCAACAGCAGAGGAAGAGATTCTTCCCCTGAAAGAAATGTCCCGGCAACCATCCATCCATAGGGTGGTCCATGAGTTCAGAGGATGGTCAGAGACGCTTTAGACAATGTCCGCTACTGTTCTTGCTCTGGCAGCACTGCGTGCAGTAGAATATTGCCAAAATACAAAACTTACATTTTCCAAGTTTCCTTTCTTTTTTGTGCTGCCCGGATCCCATATTACCAGAAGCATGTACTGTTCCTTCTTTGTTGCTGCCTGCATGTAAGTCATTTGCTCACTTCTGAGTAAAGTATGAGCACCTAAAATCTCTCAACTGCTTTCCTTTAATTTAAATAGGCACTTGTGCTCTGACAGGCCTCATTTATTTGATTGCTGTCCAATGACACTACAATGAATGAAAACCACGAAATGTGTGGTAAAAAAAAAAAAAAAAAAGGCGTGAAGAGTGGTGAAGATGTTTTCTCCAAGACATTATCTGGGCTACGTGTTCACTTTGGTATTCTGGGGGGTTTGGTTGTTTAGTTTTTGAACTGCGTTGCAAATCTATTCCTGAAAATGGATCACACAGCTTAGGAAATCATGTAGGGTTAGGGGAAACCTGTAGGGAAATTTCCGGGTTGAAGTTTTCAGCATGCAAAAAAAAGCATTGCACAAACATCTATTTAGGCAAAGGCTGAAAAGCTAAAGAAATCTACTGGAAAAGTCATAGTTTCAAAAGGGAAGACAAAGCCTTATGAACGAGCTGTAAAAGGTCAGTTCTCCAACATGGCACATCCACCAGGACTGACAATGAGATCAATCCTTCTCTCTACAACCATTCCTTTAAAGTACCAGCTTATTTTCATTATAGCTGAAATTTGCAAAGCCGAACAACAAAAGACTCAACACCACTTTTTTTTTTGCTTAAAAAAAAAAAGTTGTAGTATGACCTGCATTCCCCACACAGTCACTTATTGCAAAAATAGACTGAGAACAACTTCAACTACTACATTAAATTCATTTTGCATATGCAATACACACAAAGCTTTCTGCAGTAATTTAACATTCCAAATCTGCTCTAAATATCTGTAACTTGAAGTGGATGAGTTTTTATGAACTATACATGCTGTTTTAATTGGCAGAAACACTACATTCAGTTGGCTGGCAAGACTGCTAATACCTCCCATGTTACAATATTTTCTTTTTAATCCACACGAGAAAAAGTAAGAAATAAATCTGTTAGAAGCTCAGGTGAAAGAAAATACTATACTGATAAAACTTTTTATATTAAGCCATATTTTTATGCACTAATGGTGCTTATATATACTATACTGCAGCTAGCATTCAGGTAAATTCTTTGAGGTTAACATTTTCAGTTATTTTGAAGAACTACATATATTTCCATTGAACAATATTTCTTCCACCACCCTCTCTCCTCCTCTAGCGAAAGGATAACTGCTATTTATTTTATAAATAATTACTAATTTGTAGAAAGAAAATCCTAACCAATCACTACCACCCGGCATGGAATTTGATTTCACATTAGCACATAAAACAAAATGACCATGGAAGTTCCACATGAATATCAGCCAATCAAGTTTTACAGAAGCAGATACATCAGTGAACGCACCTCCCTTTTTCCTCTCCATAAACCTACACTCCTTACCTTCTTTCCTGACACAACAGAAAAACATGTCTTTTTCCTATCACAATATATATGCGTACATGTAAATGTATATATTATCAATACATAGAATTTACTTAGCCTTCTAATAAGCACTGACCAAACAGGTTTAATACTGTGAAAACCTTTCACATATATCTGCTTAGGCTAACACAGAACTATCCCTTAACCTCTGCCATTGCATAAACCTCCTCAGCATTTAACTGGGCACTGCATAAACTTTTAACTTCTCTGCTTTGGTAGTTGCTGCACAGAATCTGTTCCTGCTACACAGTCTATCTAAGGCCATTAATAGGTTGTTGATAAAAACAAGAAGCAATGGTTGTGTTGCCAAATACAGATGCCCTGACAAGGCCTAGCATGTAGACACCAGCAAATTCTGCTGTTGCAGGTTGCACAGCACAAGCCCTACCAAAAGCAGCACCACCTGGGAGGAGGGAGAAGAACCATCTGTCACCTCCCATCTCTCCCACCAAACCTGCCCAATGAGCTGCTCAGTTCTGCTGAACTCACAGTTTGTTTATTATGTGAATGCATGAAACTGTTCAGGACTTACTATGGTTTGCTGTATTTGTAACCTGATATGAATGCTTATTAGCAAACATATACAGTGTTCTTACATCTGTCCTTTGCAGTCACTTTTTGATGCCCAAAGACAATTTTCACAGTTATCCCCTTAGCCTTCCTACCTACTGCCCCATCCCTCATTCCTCTCCAAATATGGAATACATAATTTAAAATTAACATTTGAGTTTCTCACTCATCTAGACAATCTCTATTTGAGTTCCACAATTGCACTCACTATAATTCTCATCACTGTAATCTCTAACCCCTCCACAGTCAGCAGTTTTTCTTCACACGTTACTTTCTCTTCAACGCTGACCATATTTCTTTTTCCAAAGCTTTTTCTTTTCCTTTTCACCCTCTCACTTCTTCCATTACTGCATCACCCTCACTCTTCCTTTACCTCTCTAATGCTGCTCCAGCATGTCTTTTTCATAAACTATCACATTCAGCTTATACCTAAATCTTACCCATTTTTTTTGTACAAAATCTCCAAGATCCAAACAGCTAGAAGTCTCATCCAGGTTGTCATCATTTTCTGTCTATATTACTACAGCCTCCTGTCTCTAGGAAATGCCATCTTGTCCTCTTCTTTCCATCCATTTGGAAGGTTGCTACAAAGGTGGGTTAGTTTTTTTTGTTTCTCTGACCATGACACTCCTCCACTTTGGAGGAGTTGGAAGATTTTAACACTAGCAATTAAATTTCTTGTACTTCAATTAAACACTAAAACAATACACTCTTTTCTGCAAAGAATAGTTAGTAAAAGTAAATTGGTCTCTTTGTATGTTAATGGAGTACCTGTAACTTTCAACAAGCAATTAAAAATTTTTGCTCCTTCCATGCTGAGATAAAAATCTATAATTTTTTCCAGTTTTCCCCAACAGTATAACAAGCTGGAGGTAAGATACAGATACTTACCCTAGAACAGCATATGGTCTATAGTAAAATGCATCGGATCTTGTTTCAGGTCCAAGCACCAATTAACCTTAAGTTACATGAAAAACACATTCATCATAGAAGTGACTTTGAAAGCCTCACTCCAGAGTAGCCAACAGCTTGATAATTAAAATATTTAAATAACAGGAAGATAGCTAAATTTGGCTCTGAGCTTTCCAAATCCAAATAAGCAACCAATTATTGGATACTGGAGGGCTCAGTAATCTTGAGGCACCCCTTTTTGTACCCTACTCCTAAATCTAAGAATCTTTTCCTATTAACTGCTTTGTCTTTTGACAAAAGTATTAATTTATTTTTAAAAGGTTTTCTTCAAACCAACTAAAAAAAAATATAATCTTAAGTAGCTCTTAAAACTACAATTACCACTTCATTCTGCATAGCAGCAAAGAATATATTACAGTCCCCAAATGACAGAGTTACGGTGTATAAAATGTTACTCACTAAAAAAAGGAAAAAGACAGACAAGCAAATCTTCAGAAGAGGAGATTTAAGCAAAGAGCATGAGCTTCCTAAACTGAGAAAGGCAGCTTATTCCTTAGCTGTTGGGCATAATGGTAAAATCCTCCATCACGCAAGGTTTGTAGTTTCGTAATTGGAACTTGCACTAAGAGGGCACTGAAGAGCACAGAGGCCTGGAAGCGATATATCTCAAAATTAAATCAGGAGATATATTCAGGACCTTGACCACGAAGGTGCCGAAGGGTCAACTTCACAATCAATCCTTTGTTTCTGAGTAGCCAATACAGCGATGCTGGGATTAGGGAGATATGCTGTCTTTTTTTGCAAGATATACTTCTCTGGCAAAAGAGTTTTGCTCAAGCTTGGTAATGAGACCACTTGGCAGGCCAGTGAGAAAAGCTTTATAGTTGTCTAGCTTGGAGGAGATAAAACCCTGAGCTAGCTTCTCATAAACAGACAAGGATAAATACAGACAAAGTATGGGTTTCATTTTTCAAATGACAGTAGGAAGTCTTAATAATCTGCCCAATGTGATATTTAAAGGACACTTCGGATTCCAACAGGAATATGGATGTCGAAGTGGTAATCCTGTACTGCAAATAATATATATACATAAAAGCTACATCAAAAATTGAGGTGGCATTAAGCTTATAGCTAGAGCCAGAAAATGAAAAACTTTCATTTGAATTTAACTAAAGAAAATCAAAATAACTTATATTTTAAGGTCTTCCAGGAAACTGATCCAGACAATAAAAGCACAGTTTGGATTTGCTGCTTTAACTGACAAATGAATTAGCATGCCTTCAGCAGAGAAATGAAACCCAATACCAACCCAATGATTAATCTGGCCCAAAGGCAGCGTACAAGTGCTAGCTGGAACAAGCCAAAAATAGAACTCTCTAGAACACAAGATCCAACTATCATATTGGAAGATGTGAAATCATCACCACAAACATAACAGTGCCTGACAAACCCATCAAGCTTTGGACCAGTTTTCGACAGTGCATGTCAGAAAGCCCCGTATATTTCTGCATGCTGAATGAAATGGAAAAAAAAAAATTAAAAAAAAGATCCACAGACTACAGAGAAGCATTTCAGCTACATGGTATGTCGTTTTTACTGTTCTAAAACTGACCATTTAGCCAACATATTTGTCTATGGATCTGTAAATTTTTTTCAGATGTACAAGATGAAAATTCCTTTAGCTATTTCATAAGGACAACACAGTTGGTAGCACTGGAAGCCATACTGAAAAAAAATTTTAAATAAGAATTGATACAAAAGATTAATTTCAACACTCCCCTCTGTCTCAGGATTTTAGTTTGCCTGTATGTTGATACCTCCATGAAGGCATATGTTCATTTATTAAGTATTGAACATAACACTGGACATAGGTCTGACTGAAATCACTGAGGCCGTGCACATATGTACTCTGAAGTTTGTATCTGAATATCAGTAGGTCAGGGTTTGTAACTCGGCAAGGAAAATATAACGATTACCAGGACACAAGGGTCCAAGGAAAGCTGCCTTAGCCATGAAATTTCCTAATGATAATATAACAGAATCCTTAGGTTGAGATTAAATTTGGGTGATAGGGTTATGTTTTAACAGATCCAAAACAGGAATTGTGAAGACATATTATGATTCAGTTCTTTGCAACAGAGAATCATAGAATTTTCAAACATTTCCATTACTTCTCCCCCAGAGCAAGGAAGCTCCTCATTGCTTTCACACACTAAAAGAAATTCCATCCACACTAAATGGATTCCATCTCTGCTTCACATTTCATTATAACATACAAATCAAGATGCTGGAATTTGCATTTGCAGATATTTGTATGTTTCTTATGTTTTCTATCTCTTGGATGCTTTCTAAAGACTTGCTATGTTCTTTATTCCTAAGGATTGGTTTCAAGAAGCTTTGTTAGATTGGAATTAATGCAGGTTAACTTGAACTAAACACTTCGGAAGAAGACAGGAAGGAGAATGGAGGAGAATGGAAGGATTTGGTTCAGCTCATTAATAGTTTAAATTTTAATTTTATATTTTAGTTTCCTGCTTGTAAAAGAGCAGAAAAGGAATACAGCTGAAGTTTCATTCATCCATTTTATAACCAGGACAATTATAACCATTTGTTCTGATCACCAGAATGTACAAGTTTTCAGTTTTTGCCAACTAGTTTGTATGCCGTATCTATAAATTCTGCATGAGCTAAAGCATTTCATTTTCAGAATGATAACAAATCTTTAAACACCAATGACACATAGGGACTTGGTTTATTAAAAAAAGCTTCAACTTGGTTTAATTACATACATTTCTAAAAGCACTACTTATTTTCTCCCCTTCTACCTTTGTGCTGTAGACCTGTTACAGAAATGTGTTTGTTCTCAGATTAACATCTTGATAAAAGCTAAGCGGAGCTTCCCCAGCCCCTTGCTTGGGCTTGAAATTCTTAAGTATCATATTTAGCCCGTGCTGAAGTATTTTGAATACAGTTCACGTCCAAGAGAAGGAAAAGAAAAAAGAATTTTGTAATCCTCAAGTGTCCTGCTCATATGTCTTATAAAGCCTGCCAAAAGTTTCTGTGCACTTTACAGTATTTATAAGCCATTCTAGGGACTCTTCTTGATTTCATAAGGCACTTCATCAGAAATAACCAGATGACAAGATTACGAACTTGAGAATTGTCTACTGAGGTTGGAGCACTCGATTTTAAATAATATAAAAAGTTGTTAAAAAGTACACATAAAAGTAATTTTTAAAATATATTTTGGCAACATTCATTTGACAGCAATAATATTAGATCCAGTTCTCCAAGAAATTTGATCTCTTCAAAATATACTAGTAAGAAATTAAAAATAACTAAATGGGTATGAAAACTGGCTGGATGATTGGCCTCAGATGGTAGTGGTTAATGAATTACAGAATCACGGAATGATATGTGGTTGGAAGGGACCTCTGGAGATCATATAGTCTAATCCCCATGCCAAACAAGTCCTCCTACAGCAGGTTGCACAGGAACTTGTCCAGGCAGGTCTGGAATGTCTCCAGAGACAGAGACTCCACCACCTCTTCGGGCAGCCTGTTTCAGGGCTCTGCCACCCTCAAAATAAAGAAGTTCCTCCTCATGTTTAGATGGAACTTTTTATGAAAAAGTTCATGCGCATTTCCTCTTGTCCTCTCACTGGGCACCACTAAAAAAGGACTGGACCCCTCCTCTCAACATCCACCCTTCAGGTATTTATAGATGTTGATCAGATCTCCCCTCAGCCTTCTCTTCTCCAGACTAAGAAGACCCAAGTCCCTCAACCTTTCCTCATAAGAGAGATGTTCTAGGCCTCTAATCATCTTGGTGGCCTTCTGCTGTACCCTTTCCAGCAGTTCCCTGTCCTTCCTGAACTGGGGAGCCCAGAACTGGACACAGTACTCCAGATGCGGCCTCACCAGGACAGGGCAGAGCAGAGGGGAAGGCTAACCTCCCTCCATCCACTGGTCGCACTCCTCTTGATGCAGCCCAGGATGCCATTGGCGTTTTGGCCACAAGGGCACATTGGTGGCTCGAGTTCATCCTGCTGTCCACCAGGACTCCCAAGTCTTTTTCCTCAGAGCTACTGTCCAGCAGGTGCAGGACCCCTACACTTGCCCTTGTTGAATTTCATCAGGTTCCTCTCTGCCCAGTTCTCCAGCCTGTCCAGGTCTCGCTGGATGGCAGCACAGCCTTCTGATGTGTCAGTCACCCCTCTCAGTTTTGTACATCAGCAAACTTGCTGAGGGTACATTCCATCCCTTCATTCAGGTCATTGATGAAAATATTGAAGAGAACTGGTCCCAGTACTGACTCCTTGGGGGACCCCACTTGTTACTGACCTCCAACTAGATTCTGTGCCACTGATCACAACCCTCTGAGCTTTCAGCCAGTTTTGAATCCACCTCACTGTTCATTCATCTAATCCACACTTCCTAAGTTTACCTATGAGGATGCTGTGGGAGAGAGACTATGTCAAAAGCCTTGCTGAAGTCAAGGCAGACAATAATGTAGAGTTGTACTGTATCTTGGAGGTTGATAACAACTGGAGCACTACAGAGGCCTGCCTGTTGAAAATCTCTATCAGAGACCCAGATGAAGTGTTGGAGTGGTCTTGTCAACTGTGGAGATGACAGCACTGACTGAGGGGGGCAAGCTGATCCTCTTGTAGGAAGATCTGTCACCCAAAGGGACTATACAGGCCAGAAGATTGGGCCAACAGGAACCCGTACATGGACAAATCCTGAGTCAGTGCAGCCTTGTTGGGCAGTGAGCTGAAAAGGAGCTCATAGCGTGCTCCTGCACAAGAGCATATTCCTGCACAGTGATATTCACAGGAACACAGCCAGAAGAAGAGAGAGATGCTCAGCTCAACCCTGGGAAACGATATCTAGATGCTGTGTCCAGTTTTGGGTTCAGCAATTCAGGAAATATATTGGTGAGCTCAGGTTCAGCAAATGACTGTCCAAGATGGTCAAGGGCCAGAGCACATGTCATATGAGCTGAGGCTGCAGGGCTGGGGCTAGTTCAGCCTGGAAAAAGAGACAGATTTGGGGTAGGTACTTAAGAGCAGCCTGCTGGTACCTATGGGGAGGGCACAGAGAAGATGGGGCCAGGCACCTCGCAGTGGTACATGGCTGGTGGTGTGGTACAACAGGCGTTAGTGCAAATGAGAGTTTCAGACTGGATATAAACGATAACTTTTTCACTGCAAAGACAGCCAAGCAGTGCTGCAGGTTGTACAGGGTGGTTGTAGCATCTCTATCGTTAGAGGTTTTTAAGACCTGGCCGGAAAAATTCCTGAGCAGCCTGGCAGCCAACCCTGCTTGCGCAGGAAGCTGGACTAGAGACCTCCTAAGGTCCCCTCCAGGCAAAGCTGTCCTGTGGTACTGTGATCCAATATCCATTACAAACACAAATATACTACACTGTGCTTTCCTGCTACATTTAAGTACAGAGTAACAAGTTAATTTAGAAATAACCTATATAGATTCCTAGAGACCAAAACCAGAAGATTCCTGTATAACACAGATAACGGCATTCTAAAACTAATTCCTGTTTGAACTACCGCACACACCTTAAAAAAACCACCAAAACTGATTTTTGTTTCCTGAACTGCTGTAAAAAAAAATAAATCTCCCAATACCTAAAGTTTTTTCAAAGATTAATAATTAAATATGAGTTATATCATTCAAATTCGTGTGAAACTTCCATGCATTAAATCACTATTGTTTATGCTAGTTTGTTATTAAGATACTATAGCCAAATCTTTTTACTCTAAACAGACAGGGATATAGTCCCTTGGTCTTTCATAGAAACCACTCCAGCTCCAAAGTAGACAAAAGTATTCCTGTTCCACACCACTATTATAGATATATTAACGATCTTTGGAATAGTTCAAATCAAACCCTATAATGTCTAAGGACATACAGACATAGACATATATCTATAAGGCCATTTCCCTGTCTTTCTTTCCTTTCTGTTATGACAAGCAATAAAATTCTGTGAAACTCTGCAGTAGTAAGAATTAAAAAAAAAAAAAAAAAAGAAAAAGAAAAAGAAAAAGCAAATAATCTGTTTGAAGAGTTTCTGATCTTTATAGTGAATTTTGATTGTATAGGTTTAGGGGTTTTTAAACATAAATTACATATATTTATTTCCTTAGGGCATGTCCACCATTTGTTAGTTTGTATCTCTTGAAGCTTGGCTCAGCTAAAAGCAAAACAAAACCAAACTCCCTCCACAACCACCGTGATGTTGATTAACTCTGTGTTAAACAAATTCTGAGCTAATTAAACTTAAAGTCAATTCAGCCCACGACAGAAGGTTATTACCTCATAAACAGGATGTACTTTAAAGTTATTATTAATACACTAACATTGCCTTTTCAAAACCTTTGATTAAGAAACAAGTGAAAATTAGCATCTGAAATTCTGTTTGTACAGACTGTAGATCAGATTATGTAAATTTCTAAATCTTTCTTTTTCCAAATTAAAAAGAAGCAGCTAGCAACAGCTGTACAAGTGAGAAAACAGTACAGATAAAGGGCCCAATCCTGAGCAAGTTCAAACTCCACTGAGACCTGTGAAGCGGTAAGGGGGTGATGTACTGTGCCATATCTGTCCTACCATGCACTGTCAATCATGCAACTGACAATTAAAATATAAACACTTCATAAGAAATATTTGAATGATATTTTAAGTGCACCCAAATTCTTTCTAGCTAATTAGAAAAACACTCTTCGTATCAAAATGTGAGACTCAGTGGAAGAGTTAAGGAGGACAAAAGCAAGCCTTGGCCTCCCTTAAACTTAAATTTCCTTAAAGAAGCTTAATTTGTGCAGAGATATAGAGCATACAAACCCAACAAGTTCTCTCCGATAACACTTTCATATTTTCAGAATAAGTGATAAATAATTCCTGAACAAAATGATTCAGTAAGTTTCTCTAGGCATTGGTAATACCAGTCGACAGCCTCAATACGTTTTACGTACAACTATGATTGTGAAGAAACCAGGCAGATAAAAATCACACAGACTAAACCTCTCTTGTTCTCTCTGTTTCTGATGTATCATTGTTATTTAGCATGATAGCTAGTAGTAGGAAGACAAGAATGCTACCAGGAAGACTGTTTGAGATGTCTAAACATTATAGAGCTAAATATATGATTTATATAATTACACAGCATATATTCATAAAATGTACATGCTGAACAGTTATTAATTGATATAATATGGAACTAAGAAAAGCTGCAGGTGTATCAGCTGCATATGTAAACGGAGACTTCTCCCAGGGATTTCACCAGGAGGAACTGTGCACTGTACCCTCCTTGGAGCCCCAGTGTGCTGCCTGCAGCATTTCATACATTCTGAAAGTGCTCGGGCTTAAAATAATATACAGGCTTCATGTCTTTGATGCCACACCCTCAAAGCCAAACTGGCTTCTAAGTCAAACTCTTTGAGTGTGCTGTTAAAAGAGTACAAAGATGCAAAACTATCCAAGAAACAAAAAGCCTGTTTTGTTTTTCTTTTTAAAATTTACAAATTGCCAACTAGACATAAGAAAACTTATGAAAAATAACCATTATTCAAAAGGAATTAAACTGTCATTGATTATTAGTAGGATCCTTACAGAAACAAAGCCAAAGAAAATGCAAAATTATAGTAGTAAATTGCAAGCTTGACCTGCAAAACCTGTATTTATATAATCTTTCTAGTGCACATTTTCAGCATTTTTCTTCTCTCTTACTAAAAGGTAAAATTTGATTAAACACAACTTAGATGTTTCCAAAAGTTCAGGCTCCGAATGTGAAAAAAACATAGGTGACACTGTAGTATAACTAGGGTTTTTTAATGTAAAAAATATATATATATTTTAGCCTTTCAAAGACACTTTAAAGTGGTAAGGGCAGCTCTCAAAATGTTAGTCTTTCTTTCTATCACCAAAGTGGTGACAAGTAAAGCTGAAAAGTAATTGTTCTCAGCCTCTCCAAGCAACAAATTGGTGGAATAAACGCCGTTTGGAAATTGGCAGAATGCTACTTGGCTTTCTCAAAGGATTTGGTGAAGAGAGAAAATAGAGAGAAAAAAGGGCTTCAGGTTCTGGAAAGGAAGAAGGAAAAAATATTATTCACTGGAGTAGAATATCAGACACGGGGCCGAGGCAGGGTCGGGGGGAGAGGTGTGGGAGGGCAGAGAGATATAGTTGCTGATGGAGAGCAGCTGAACTGAAAAAGCAACCCCAGACATCCCTGTCTTCTCCAGCAACAGCTTCTGCAGCTGAAAGGTTGGCAGCTTCTGGCCCAGTAAGGACCTGCCCCAGAATTTCCACACAAGCTAAGGCATCAAGTGTTCTTTCCACCTGTTTTGACTGGAGAACACTTGATCAGTAGCGTTGAAAGTGACTAAGAGCCCCAAGAACACAAACTTTGATAATTCTTCCCCCTTCTTCACAGCGCCACAGAGATGCGGGGTACAATGCTTTTCTAAAAGGTGCAATTAAGTTTTGCATGCTGATCTAATAGGGGGAGAAAAAACTGGGGGTGGGGTGTAAAAGAATAAAAAAAGAAATAGAGTGCACAGCTTTTTTGAGAGGACTGGCACCAGTGTTTTGATGCTGCTTCTTCCCATCCTCCTGTGTTCTGTTTCCTACTTCCCAGACATGCTGCTGACTTGCAGGTTTCTCCCTATGTTTTTGAGCACCATGACTATCAAAACTACCCTTTCAGATAACAAGGGAAAACCTTTCAAAATTTGCTATCTTCTGCCAACTACCAGCACTTAAAAAAGCAATAACCTTGGCATCTAAACTGGTACAGAAACCTTTAATGGAGGCACCAAAATATGCATTCACGAATAATGGTCAACCGCACAGATTCTTGCTGAGGTCAGAAAAGGCAAGAGTGGTGCAAGTTTTTGATGCGATTTTTTTCAATTCTGTTAAGGGATGGGTTATAGGGTCCAATATCCAAACCTACTATGCCTCCTCGCACTTTTATTTCCTCTTAGTATCTCCCATTTAATGTTTATGTGTAGAAGCAATTCATATTTCCAGCCAAAATTACCCCTGAGGGTTATCACTGAGTACCTTGGGTCTGCTACAGCAGAATGATGTGAAAAGCTTCTGTTGCCTTGGGGAAGCCGATTCTAATTTTGCTAATTTTATATTCTCCCCAACTATTCTAACACACCTTTTCTGCAGTTCAGTCAACTATAAATAACTGAAGAAAAAGAAAACAACAAAAAACACAACAAACAACAAAGCCATATCACACAGAGTAAACAACTTCTAAAACCCATCAATTTTAGGTACGAAGCTACACTCTACCGGGAAGGCAAGCATTAGGACATGAGTGAGGCAAAGCATGAATGTCTTCATAAAGATATTTTAATTATTTCTAATGTTTTGCTTCACCAGATCCTCTAGAAGTAGCACATACCATTGAAAAAGAAAAGTAAAATTTGAGAAGTTGCTATTTTATGAGACTTTAAGTTGTAGCAAAACTAGTACCCAGGAAAAGCAGTAATAGCACACATTAACTGTGTTTCGCCACAAAAAAGAAAAAGTTTCTGGCAAAAATATTTGTACCTACTGAATTCTACAGCATTTTCATGCACAGATAGAATAAATATAAAAAAAAAGTTTGAAGTTACTTTTTTACTTTTTTAGGCATATGTTGAAAATAACTATTTTAAAATGCATAAGTTACTTAATTTTGCAAAGTACCTCAAGTAAGCATAGAAATTGTCATTTATCACTTAAGTAGAGACAATTAATTTTCTTGAGTATCTTTGTGATAACTGAACTTATACTAACAAAAACCATCTACTTATACATGTGTTCTAGAACTTTTATTAGTGTCTCCATCATTGAATGTACCTTTTAAAAAAGGTCTTACTTTTATTGGAGTTTTATTACCAAAACAAGTTATAAAAGCCAAACCTATAAGACTTCTCAAATTTTTGAGGAGCCTACAGCATTTTTTTCTTCTTTCTGAAAAATATTTGGTAGCAAACATTTTCCTATTGTTTCTGTCCGGTGATAGCAGAGAATCTGCGCTGCTGCCTTTATTTACAGTTTTTGCCACAGAGGATTGATGGCAAGATATAAGTTCTTACATTAAAGCTCAGTGTCCAGATGGAGATCAGTAATGAGTGGTGTCCCTCAAGGATCCATACTGGGACCCGTACTGTTTAATATCTTCATCATTGACATAGACAGTGGAATTGAGTGCACCCTCAGCAAGTTTCAGATGACACCAAGTGGATGGTGTGGTTGACATGTTTGTGGGATAGGACGGGTGTGGACGAACTTGAGAAGTGGGCCTGTGTGAACTTCATGAGGTTCAACAAGGCCATGTGCACGGTGTTGCACCTGGGCTGGGGCAATCCCCAGTATCAATACAGGCCCGGGGAAATGAAGGGCTTGAAAGCCACTCCTCCAAGAAGGATTTGGTGGATGGAAAGCCGGACATGAGCCAACAATGTGCACTCAGCACCCAGAAAGCCAACCACATCCTGGGCTGCAGCAAAAGAAGCGTGGCCAGCAGCTCAAGGGGAGGTAATTCTGTGTCCCTCTACTCCACTCTGGTGAGACCCCACCTGCATCCTGCTCTGGGGGTCTCTGCACAGGAAAGACACGGACCCTTTGGAGCAGGTCCAAAGGAGGGTCACAAAAACAACTGGAGGTATGGAATACTTCTCCTATGAAGACAGACTGAGAGACTTGGGCTTGTTCAGATTGAAAAGAATGCTCCAGGGAGACCTTATTGCAGCCTTTAAAAACACAAAGGGAGCTTAAAAGAAACACGGGGACAGACTTTTTTAGCAAGGCCTGTTGCCATAAGACAAGGGGTAATGGTTTTAAACTAAAAGAGGGGAGATTTAGACTAATGTAAGGAAGAAAATTTTTATATTAAGGCTGGTGAAACAGTGGAAAATGTTGCCCAGAGAGGTGGTAGATGACCCATCCCTAGAAAAATGGAAGTTGAGGTTGGACAGGGCTCTAAGCAACCAGTTCTGGTTGAAGATGTTCCTCTTCATTGCCGGGGAGGTTGGACTATGTGGCCTTGTCCCTTCCAACCCAAATTATTCTATGATTAAAAATCTCTAAATAAGGAGCACTAAATTGTCTGGGAATAACTCCTGTGTTACTATTATGCATCTAAGTATTTCCAGACTCAGAACATCCAATTCCTGAATATCCAGCTAAATGTGTGAATTCCATTAAAGAAATTTCCAAAGTTGTCAGATAAAAATTTCTATGCTAGTAATGAAAAAAAAGGTCCTTTTGATGTAGCAAATGCAGCACACATGCCTCTAGCTTTGATCTGGGAATTTCATAGGAACATTTCTAAGACTGCTCAGAGATGTGGTATTGAGAACCCAGTATGTTCCCTTGGCAGCATGCAAAGGAAGAAGGTTCCCCTCTTCTGTGTTCAGATTACATTCAGAAGAATCTACAAGTGTACAAGAACAAATAGAGTTTATCCCTATAAAAGCTCAGTGGTAATGGAATTTAAGACCAGAAAGACTTGTTAGGTTATCTACTTTTCACCTCTTACATGACCAATCATTGAGTTTCAGCTAATAGCTTCTGAATTACTCTAGTGAAAGCAGGGACTTTGCTGACTAGCATATCCTTCAGAAAGTTAGCCAATTGCAATTTGAAGACATCTAGAGGTGGCAAGCCCACCATTTTATCAGAGTAATCCTCCGGGAGTACCATGTTTCTCAGCTGAACTTGCCAGGTTTCACTCCCAGTCAGGGGCTCCTGTTACCCCTGTCTGTTCTTCTAAAGCAACTGCAGCACTCTGGAGTTTTGCCCCATGAAGGTAGTTATTCAATATAAATTAAGTCATCTTTCAGTCTTCTTCAAATAAAATATGGCAGATAAGCTTTTTCCTAAAGTCAGAAAATTTCATCAGCCTCCATTATTTGAAAAACAGTAAGGGCCCTTTTTAGAGAAGTCCTCATGTCACAAAGAGACAGGACTGATCAACAGACTCAGGCTCTGTCAGCAAGAAGAGCCTATCCCCGTACTCCCTATGATCCCATGTGTCACAGTGGAAAGTGAGATTTATATCTGCTACAGCAAGTGCAGCTATACATGTTTGCGTATCAGCTTGTGGAGCTCTTCAATATGCTCTTTAATTGTCTTAAACCCATTAAGTCCACAAAAACACTCACAGCATGATACCAAAGCTGCAGCTCCAGCTCTCTAGGACTGCTGACCTAGTCCTCCATACCAAATTTCTAGCAATCAATAGTACTGCAGGGAAATAAAAAACTGAACAGGTCTCACACCCTGGCAAGGAAAATTTCCTGACCAGGCTTTGTCCACATAGCATTCATCAGTCAGCCAGACAATGAACTCCTTCTCTCACAGGCACTGAGTAAAGCTGCTACAAATTTATGCATTTTTCCCCCCTCTCATCTACTTTTAAATCACTCCCAGCAAAAAGGGAATAGAAGTGCTCTGTTACACACATTTGCTATTCATCCTGGCTTAACACATAGGAAGTTTCAACATATTGGTGCAGGTAGGGGTAGCTGTTATGTCCTCTAGCGTCAAGATTAGCAGCAAACAAGCTGAAGAGACCCAAAACACCACCTGAACAGCAAAAGTCTAAAATCTCCAAACTGCTGCCATTTAAAGCATTTAATTTATTCTCTTAATCTTGCTGGAATTTATTTTCTGAATATTCGGACAGTTTATGCATAAAAGAGGAAATACCTAGAAGTTGTGTGCTCATACCAGGAAACTTGTTTAATAACTGCTACTGCAGATGTATGGTTTAATGTTAAACCAGTATGATTTCTGCCACAAGAGTTGTATTATAATCCAACATTAAAATTTCGTCTTGAAGCCTTAACTTTGTATTTCGTTCACAGCTGTATTTATGTAAAGCAATACTGTAGAATAAATTGTCCACAGTGTTTTTGGAAAGAGTAAATATTTCACTTACAATAAGGAAATATTTCTAATCAATAACAAGATACTGCTGAATTCCCAGCACTATAACTTTAATTTCTGTAGTTAATATATTCTGTAATCTAGAGATTACAGAGAAGGGATCTGGATACAGGTGGTGTTGGATAATCCATTCACTTCTAAAAAAGCACAAGCTCTATTTTTCATTCATAAACCCACGCTGTTTTGCACAAAGAAAACTTTGGTGATTTACTTCTTGTTGCACAAATCAGGATTTAAAAAATTTTTTTTTCTAATAGTCAGATCAGAGCCAATGAACTGAAAACTCTTCACACGTCTCTGGTGAGCAAAGCAGCACTACAAATAAACAAACAAACAAAAAAGTCTATGTTAATATTTTATTGCATATAGAAAATAAGGAAAACCAATAGCCTGAAAGCTAAGAGCTCTGTACGCACAGAGAGGTGTGTGTGTGTGTGTGTGTGTGTAATCACTTCGTATTCATATGAAATTCTCTCCAGCAAGTTACTGAATTTCACTTGCTACAATATACTCCTCAGGTAAAATGCTGGATGCCTTTTTCTAAATAAATAAATAAATATTAGGAAGAACAGTACGGGAGGTACACACTTTAGACCAAGTTATTAAGCTTTTGGGGAAACACTATCCTAGTGTAATCAAAATAACAAAATCAATAATAGAGAAGACATGTTCTTTTTGTTCAAAGGTGCTGTGTTTTGAAAATATTGCCATGTAGTATTTACGGTAACAGCTGTATAGTTAAACTTTAGGCACAAACTGAACTGCAGAGGATCTGCTGCATAAATAAAATTCCCATGGCAACTAAATGTGCTACTAGATAACAGAGAAAAAAGGATTTATGTGTTTGCTGAGCTGTCTTGCCCTAGAGGAATTCTCCAGGCAAATGCAGGCCACCTGCCACATGTTATATTAAGCTCAGCCTTCTGGACTTATTTTCAAATATACAGCAAAAAGGTCCAGCAAGTTTTATTTGAAGGTTCCCCTGTCATGTTCCCAGCCCCTCCAAAACACACAGCTCACTCTTCACTGTGCTTTCTATATTGTAATAGATATGTTTAATAATGAATGGGTGTATCTCTGCTTGTAGCTTGTTAATCTTAAACCTCTGCACAAAGCAGGACACGTACAGTTGTAAGAGCAGTTGTACTGAGGTGCACTATTAAAGCGTGCGTACTTTTTAAACTCTACTGAAGTAGTATTCCCTTTGTTAATACCATAAGAAAAAAAAATTTGGGTCTGACGATTCATGTAGTATGATTGTATACAATAAATAAATTATTGGTCAAGACGACTAGTTCTCATACCCAGGAAAAAACAAAACAAAAAAAAACATTTTCACTAGACTACAATGCTAATTGTGAAGCATTGCTTGGGAATGTTTCAAACCAGGATATTACACTTAGAAGATTGAAGACCACTAAAACAGCTAGTGAAGATATATAATCACCTAGTTAGCAACAGGCAAACTTACTGCAACTAATACCACCAAGTTATCAAAGGACCAGAATATGTGTGAAAGCATAGAATGTTTATGATATCTTTTTACCATTTTTGTCTCTGAAGATTAAGAGAAACAATTTCAAAAAGCTGTTTTTTACGAACAAGTCCACGCCAAGCATGAGCCTCCAGAACAAAACTTCTTTGCTCCGCCTTCCTCACTGGGAAATCGCCATGACATTTTAAAGAGGCAGTAGAGCTTGCCTTTATATAACAACACAAACTACAGTGTATGAACAGACACCATACATGTTTTTCAGGTTGTCTGTAAATCTAATCAAAGTCCATGTTTAGCAACAGGCAGCATCATGAAACTGGGCACCTACACATATAAAACACCATCATGGCATCTTTTTAAAACCTCCATGCATGAAACACATGGACAAACCATCAACATGGGCTTTCTGCTGTCTTACTATTAGGGCTCATCTACTTCAGAGTTGTTCATTTACATCACTGTCTTAACCTGTCTTGCTTCAGTTCCACATGAACCATGAGCTTGACCCGAAGTCCACAGATGTTAAAGCAAGCCTTGTGCTAACACGAAGATGTTTTGGTAAGTATTAGGATAGCATATGCTCCCATTGCCTTCTACTCTGCTCCTGTGTGAGCAGGTAATCAGTAAATTCAATGTTTTAACAAAGAGAGAAAAAAAATACTAATTTTTTGAATTTACATTGCTATTGTCACCACAATTTAATCTCTCTTCTGGATATTTATAAAGTATTTGCATGTAAAACGCAGAATTGCTTCTGCAAGGACAGAGAAAGAGGGTACAGAAGTTTTATCAAAGAACATTTAAAGAACACTTGCATGTCGTTGCACAATAACATCTGTTTTATATAAAATCACTAAATCAAACAGTATAAACTGAAATTAGTTGAGGGTCAATATGGCATTACCAGATCAGAGTTTGTATTTTTATTACTAACAATAGTTTACATTCCCTAACAATTTTTCTTTTCTTTTTAGAAGAAGGGGGTAAAAACAGAGGACTAACATTAAGTTTTACTCTTACTTGAGTTTTGTTAGATGTGATCACATAAAATACTCCACCGATAGATATGACAAATGCACTTTATATTTCAATGTGTCAAACCATTTCAATACTCAGGAACTATGTTGAAGCTGGCAGGCAAGAAGCCTATATTAAATTTTTCTCTGGAATCGACTTCAATTCTGTACTGAATTATTGGAATTTTAGTGACCCTAAAAAAGGCTGTCAGAAATAATATTCAACACGGAGTTTTCAAATCTAATGCTCTATTACACATACTTCACATAAAATAATATAGTTTCAATATAGGCAAACCACTCAAGAACAACATTCTATTTGTACTTGTAATTTTAGATACATTTTATATTGATTTGTCACAGCATTTTTTAATTGTACCTTCTCCTTACAAATCACCAATACATTTGGTGATTCAATGGCTTTGTTGCAGATTTGATACAGTTGGAAAATGTTTTTAAGTAAATAAATAAAAATTTTACCATCACAGGACAGTAAACACGTTAATAGCTTTCAAAGCTCTGCTTTTGCAAGACTCCTATGCTCTTGCACATCACAAAATTCTCTGAAGACTTTTCTAGTGCTAGAAAACCAGATGCATTTGCAAATCACTTAACTCCCCTTTCTTTCTGCTTAACTCAATGTTTTTTCTGCATAATGAAATTCAACAGCAGCATTTCTTTTCCTTTCTTGTTTCCTCCTCATCTTCCCAAGTAATCAACTTTTTACTATCTTACTTCTAAGACATCTTTGGTTCTAGTGTTTTACTATGCTTGCTAATAATGTAAAGAAGTTAAGCTTCTCATTTACCTACCCAGTAATAATCCCAAGCACATCTTTCTGTTAAATCCCTACTGTTATGAAATGCTGGAAGTAAACTGATGGCACTAAGCATAGCAATATCTTTACTCTTGTATCTACTGATGTGATAGAAGTACAGAATTTACAAAATCTTGGCGTACTTCACTTAAATAAAAGGAATTCAATCGCACATCACAGCTCGGGAGAAAGCATGGTTAAATCTGCAGTAGCTTGGTAAGCAACACAGAAAGCCCATCAACAGCTTTACTATATGACAGACCCAGAGGCAACTCGAGAGCTGTCAGCACAACTGCCTGTGAAGCTCACAGGGGAAGCAATAGCCAATTATGCCCCATGACCCGCTCCTGGAAAACAGAGAGAAAGGTAAAAAAATCAAGGGTTTGGAAAACTCGAACTTTTCAGAGAAACTATGTAGTTTACTTTCTATCAAACATGTATCTCACTCGACACTTTCAAGAACAGCATGGCATTCAGTTGTCCATGCTCTGTCTGACCCCTATGACTGCCATTAATAAATCCCAGAAAGGGGACCACACCTCAACACTCCCTACCTGGATAAAAACATACATGCCACTCACCTTGCAAGCTAAGCTTTAGTTACAGCAGCAGAGGATTAACATATGGATCTCTGTTCTGGTCTTTACTGTGACTAGTTACTGACCTTTCCTATCGGTGTGAAAAATCAGCACCAAAGCCAAATTAGACTCAATTAGAAAAGAATCAAGCTTACTTGAAAACTTTGTTCCCACCCAGCCACTTCTGACAGGTTAGTCTGATTAGCTACAAGAATTAATTGGGAGAAATCCTTATTTTGCTTACAGCAGCAAATAGAACAATATAGAAAGAACTCGTTAACTGATTTACCTCCTTCCCCTGGCCAGCACTGAGTTTCCCTGACTTAACTGCTAGAAAGGCACCTCTGATACATTGGGTTAAAACCCAGCTTCAGTGCAAGCTCAGTGAACTGCACTTAAGTCATAAACATGGCACCAACACCAAGAGTCCCCTGCAAGTTGAGCTCAGAAACACTTGTAATTATTCTGTGTATCTGGAAAGATAATCTGGAAGCTAATAAAAATTTCAACCTTCAGCTTCAATGAGGATAGGATCAAGCCTATATCTGTCAGGTTAAAACCATCATGTTCAGACGTTTAGTACCCAGTTTGTGCCTGTGCTTTACTAAAAACATGCTTACAGTTTAGTCAAGGGCTTAAGTGGGACTTTAAAAGATATGCAGGCCTTTGGAAAGCCATCAGTATACAGGATGAATTTCACTTTCAGAGATAAGAATACTTGATTTGCAGACAACGTGTGGTTTGTTAGCTACAAGACATCAAGCACATGCAAAGTGCCTAAAGCACACTGACTTAGATAACTTAAACTTAAATAAACACCAATAAATTACTTAAATAAACACAAAGAGAAAACCAATTAAATGTTTTAAGCAACTAAAGATGTAGATTAAATAGTTGTTTGTCTCACACAAACAAGAAAAATCCAACCCCACATCAGCCTCCCAGAAGAATTCAAGTAACTGATGTGACAGTTTTGACTTCCATAATTTCAAAACACGAGCGAAAGAAATGTGGGAGAAATTATTGAATGCAGAGATAGAGTTTGAAGATGATGACTAGGGTCAGTTTTTCAGTTCTGCAACCATGCTGCAGTGAGTCTTCTGTGGCAGAAGCCCCATCTGGAACTGTATTGGCCCAAAACTCTTTGTTCTGCAGGAAGGCTTTTCTGAGCAAGAAGCAAAATTTTTTAAGTGACTGGACCTCTAAAGGTCATGGTATCAAATATCAAAACAAAATGCAATTAAATCCCTGATTTAAAATATTTTCTGCCTGTTTAATTGTTCTCATGCAGCTTCTCTTCTGTAGTCAATGCATTATTAAACCAATTTGAAAATGGGTTAAGACTCACTAAATTAGAGGCTTAACTGCTTTTGTGGCCAAAGTCCACTTAAAGAGAAAAAATTTTCCTAAATTGTGAACTAAAGGATGATGTAAATTAAAAAAAAAAAAGTCACAACACTGAGGAGCAAGAAATATGCTAAGTTTCTTCCCCTTCCAATACTTCCACCTGGCTGAAGTTAAGATGACTAAACTTCTATGAAGAAAAATGGCCGGCACTAATTTTTCTAGATTAAGCCTGTCTCTGCTAATAGTCACATTCTTGGACATTCCCTGTAGATCTACTCAGTATACAAAGGTTTTCCTCTTTATTTAAATAACTTCATGAAATAATAACTGCTCATTGAGCCAGTAATACTGTACAGCTGGTAACAGGCTGCCAACCTGGCCTTCTATAGGGTTTGCTAGCAGGGAATTTGAGAACTTATCAGTCATGTAAAAAGCAGCCTAAATGCTACAAGTCTCTGTTAACAGGAAAAGAGGCTTGGATGGGTAAGGTGAAAAAAGGGTGTGGAATTATTTGAATGGTTCTTGGTGCAAACAAACTGCAAAATGTCTCTGAAGGATGCCTTAGGAAGGTTCTTGCCTCTGATCAAGGATTTCTACACAAAAGAACAATCTAACCCTTTAACAAAATACTTTTTAAAGGTTTTAATGAATAAAAATTAGATTAGGTAATCAATACTTATTACTATGTTATATTTTTATCAAATTATATCCAAAAGCAACCTCTCTCATCCACTTTGTAATTTCCAGAGTGGGTTCTGATTGACATTCCTCTAAACAAGGGATGCCTGATATATGACTACATTATTGGCATTTTGTCAATGGTAGCAACTTACAACTTGTCTAATAACTGAAAGCTAATGAAAATTAGCTCTCGCCAAGTCTGGTAATGTACCTAGTTACTATCTAGCATTCCCCAACTGTAAAAGCAGCAGCCCTGTTCTGCTGCATTGTAGTATATTTTTGGAAAAGAACCAAAAGATTGCTGTTGCAATTGTTATTTAAGTCAAAATGAAATTAAATATGTGTCTCTGTTGAACTCCTTGATGACTTACACTTGAAATAAGCACAAATATAACATAGCTGGGAGACAATACAGTCACTTCTTATCTGTATAGCATACCTAAGGCCATATTAACTTTACAAAAGTCTTTTAACTATTCAAGAAAAGAGGATAGTTTTTTTTTTCATAATAAAAAGAGGTTATAATCAAATCTATGATTTGGCAACTCATTCTGACTTTATGTACTGCGTGGAGACATTCTTTTTTAAGATCCCCGTTTTCCTTGATAGAAATCTGAAGCTAAATATTGTTTAATGTTCTGAATTTAGTGATGAAAGTTTCCTTACTACATATATTGGACATCACTTATAAACAATCATAAAATTACAAGCCATGGTAAGTAATTTAAGATATTAAAATATCTTAACAAAATATCTTAACAACAACTTTCAAAATAATCTTGAATTAGTATATCCATCCCATACCCATTCAGGAGTACTTTATCCTGCTAAATCTGCTTGAAATGTTGACAGAGATAATATCTGTTGCTTGCTTGTTTGTTTCTTTCTGTGGGAAAAGAACTTTGACTACAACATACACAAATATCTCCACTGTTTTGCATAGCCAGATATAGACACTGTGATTATAAATCCACTGGCAATTTAAAAGAACAGTTTTCACACAATATATTCTATTAATAATAGAATATATTCACACACACAATGAATTGAAAGTTTAACAAGTAGAACATTTACTGATTTCAAGTTTATGTTTCCAAGCTTTCAGTTTCCAAAAAATTTTGTGACCACATTCAGACCAAAAGCAGTTAAGCTAACACCCAAATCAACACATCCCGCCCAGAAATGGAAGAGAGATAGCTAATATGAAATAAGAAATGTATGCATGTGTTGGGATGTTAAGAAAAAAAAAAAAAAGAAAAAAAAACAACAAAAACCCAACAAAAAGACAAAACCCAAACCAACAAACAAAAAAAAGAAACCCACAAAGAAACAATGTAATCCACTGCTTCCTTACAGCAGAGGAAGGATATTTTGTTGATGGAGATCTCTATTAAAAAATATAAAGACATGAAAAAGTGGATGAAAAAGAGATTTTTGCAATATGGTACATTCTCTCTTCCATCCATTTGCTGAATATATATCCCAACATAAGTGACAAGAGAAAAATACAAACACATTTGTTTGACAGAGAAAATGTGGTCTATAAAAGGTGAAGGAAATATTTTTGAACACCAGCTGGAAAATATTCCATTGTGGTAAAAATTGAAGTACACACACTAAAACGTGGCTGGCCAGATGAGAAACTTCCAAGTCTCATGAGAGGACTCGTGACTTGATTCTGAGTGCAGTGAGAGGTCTGTTTGGATGCCACTTGGACGTACTTTGCTTTGACAGCATTCTAGAACCAAAACGAAGCCACTTTTCAAAAAACAGACACAAAATTAAACGCGTCCTTCAGAGGAATTGCCTTCAGGATGGCATGGGCGTTACTGTAAGAGGACCAAAATTTAGGCCGTTTAGCAAAGTATTACTATGTTTAGCATCCAACAGCTTTCCAGGCAGTCAGCTGACTCGAGAACATGAAGGTGTTCTGGTTGGGGTCTGGTTGGCAGGGTGGGACCTGCAGGTCTGAATCATGGCCACTGCTTTGACCAGCTCAGAGGGGGAATGTGTCAGTGCAGGCTCCCCAAAGACTCCTCCCTCTGATCAAAGTTCAGTCTTGAAACTTTTATTTTGAGCACTTTATAACACAGCATAATTTAGACATCAGTCACTGGGACAAAGAAGTGTTTCTCTACACTGAGGTTTCCTTTTCCTGATGAGCAAACAACCACTTTTTACTATCTTCTCCAGCTATTTTTTGCTGGAACTATCTAGTTTTGGTTTAAAAGTTACTGTCCTAATTGGTGTTATAACAGCTGACAAAAACTTGTTGCCTTGTAAAAAAACAGAAAACAAACAAACAAACAAAAAAAACCAACAAACCACTGTTTACTAAGGAAAGGGTATTTCCAGGAAATGTTTCTTATCCTTGAAGCATTTCATAACATTAAAATAATTCAGACTGAACCTTATATTCAACAACCAAGTACTGTTCAAATACAATTTCTCTCTCAGGTTTTTCGTATCTCATTACTTTGGTACCAGCTTCTTCAGCATTTCCACTCCTTACTGCCCTCAACTACATACCTCTCATCTTCATTGCTTTATGAAATTTTAAGATATCTTAAGTTTATCACCAAAATAAGTAAATAAAAAAATGAAAATATATTCTCTCATCATCTGCTATTATGACACCATTGTTTTGTGTGCTAAACTTGTACTGCCACAACACAAACATGTCACTTTCAACGTTCTGGCAAGTCCTGCAGCCTTCTGTACTGCCTGCTGCTTTGCCCTACCACCCACCGGTGCCCAATTCACGCTGCTATGAGACTACTACGTAAAATTCATGAATACCCTACATTGACAAAAAAAAATCCCAAACCCATCTCATCCCCACTTTCTCCCCACTTTTATGCTATTGCTGTGGAAAAAAAACCTTCTCCTTGACCAGTCATGTTTTGTCCCTGGCTGCCTTTGAAGTTTTTTTCTGAAGGCAAAGAGCTTCTGTATAAAATACTCACCAAACAAATAACAACCTGTACGCTCAGCTCCTCCCCAGTACAGTTAGATATTTAAGTTTGTGGAGAAAATTCTTGTATTTGTGAGCATTCAGAATTTTAATCATAATTTCTTTGACATGCAGAAACAAACAGTCTGTGAAGTGGCATCCTTTAGAAAGCAGAATCCAAAAATCAAAAAGATACAAGTCAAGGGAAGGCTCAGTTCCCTGCTAAATTCATTACAATGAGAGCCATCAGAATTTAGCAGCACTGATAGGTTTATTTTCATGCCTGCCTTCACTCTATACTTTAGCAATTCTCCCTAAAAGCAGTAACACTGCAGGTGGTTTTAACTCCTTTCTCTGACCACCAAAGGAAAAACCCCAAGAACTTTACCTCGCAGAAAGTCCTGGTACTTGCGTTCAACTAAATGGCACTGATGCTACCTCAACAGAGGCAGTCTCACTTCTGACACTCTCTCCTGCCCCAGAGCATGGAATTTTATTTCATCAATGTTCTAGCTAAAGCACAAGTTACATTCATTATCATTTCTATCATTATCATGGGATAATGGTACTGAAGCATTAATGCCCGTGTCCTGAGTACAGCTTGACCACATGTCCAAAGGGCAAGGAACAGAAGAGAAATACAGCAAAAGGACCGATATCAGATAGTTATGCATGTTAACTCGTGCAATTTTTGGAAGGCCTAAATAGCTGCAATGTTCTATGGATAAATATACTTAATGTCTGTTTGCACCAAAAAATGAATCCTGAGGACAAGTTTCAAGAGGTGAGTTTTTCAGATTGCTTCAAGAAGAATGTTGCCTGTGGTGGTCGCCTCTAGCATAAGCCAGCTCAGAGACACAAGACTTTGCTCACTACAGCATAATTTCTCTGGTAAGGTTAATCACGCTCTTTCCAGTTATTATGGAAACCCTATCAGGCATGTTTGACTGTTATAAACACTGCCAGTCTATTACCCACGACAGCAACAATTTTCTGAGATGTCAGTAAATCACTGTATCCCAGCTGCATGCCAGCTTTTTTTGGCACTTACTCATTGAACTGAATTCTTCATGCAAGAGGTGTTTGTGTGAGGAGACAAGGAAGCATTTTCAGCTTGGGCTAGCGGCAGGATAGAAAGCAGCACTGCTATGAGAGCAGATAGGTATGGGGATGAAGAACTGAGATGATCCTTAAAGACAGAAATTAAAAATTTGAACTTGATTCAGTTGAAAAAAAACAGATCAGAGAAAACATGACTCAAAGGAAAAGGATACGTGGCCAACAGAAGAGGCAAGGAACATAAGATGTTAAACATCTTCATTAATGATCTGGATAAAGGGACAGGGTATACCGTAAGCAAGCGTGCTGATGACACGGACTGATGACACCCTCCACACCTGGGAGGAGTGGCTCATATGCCAGAGGGTCATGTTGTCATCCAGAGCGACCTCGACAGGCTGGAGAAGTGGGTTGACAGCAAACTCGTTAAGTTCAAAGAAGAGCAAAGTTCTGCACCAATGTTATACTGAGTCACCCAGCTGGAAAGAAGCTTGGCAGAAAAGGACCTGGGGGTCCTGGTGGACACTAAGTTGAACATGAGCCAGCAATATGTCCTTGCAACAAAGTCAGCGAAGAGTATCCTGGACTGCATAAGAGAATCCATACAGCCACATTAGAAATTGACTGACTTCATCTGCACATAGGTTGGGAATCAAAAAAGATATAACAAGAAGTAAGCAGAGAGAGATCAAGGGTTTCAATGCTACGGACACACAGGTTTCCTTTTGGCAGAAGCAACAAAGAGAACTGGACAAATTGGGAGTATCTGGGAGTCTGCATGTAAATACGACAAAAGGCCAAAAAAATATAAATAAATAAATCAAAGGTAATTTTGTGGACAGAAGTCAATAACATGACAATTATGGCCTAGTAAATACTGAAAGATTACATATTAGTAAGTAGAATTTTTGGGAGAAAGATCTTAACACATCTTTTTCCCTCCCAAAATTTATTTCAAATTAATAAGATACTTATGAACACTGTAGCCACTGTGTGAAGCAAACTTCAGCCCTGTGAATCTTTGCAGACTTTTTTCCTCATCCTGGGTGTATTGAGATAGGAAGCTGTCTATCATTGGTACAGGAGAACTTCCTGAATGGGACCAATCCCACTCTTGCCAGTTACTATGAAAGAACTTTCATACCTTTGCCTATCATATCCAACACAGGACTACTTCTGCAAAGACCACACCGCAGAAATAATAGCAAATCACAGCCGCAACTCTTCTGTCTGCCATCCAGCTATTAATCTGAAGAGAGGAAGAAATCTTCAGAATGATAAAGAGTCAAGATTGAAGAGCAGTCCCGATTTACTTTTGTTACTAGTGGAGCCGAATCACACAATATGAAGCTGTACCTAGATCATAAACAAGAGCAGCCAGTGCATGGGAAGATAAAATAAAATTACTTGGTAGTTATTGCATAACATCTTGATCATAAATGGATACACAGTATAAGACTTCCCAAAACAAGTTTCAAAAAAAGAATTGTGGACTTTTTTTTTTCTTTTTTTTTTCTTTCTCTGGCACTGTTTTTCCTCGCAGTCTTTCCAAACAATGCTAACAGTCATCTTAGACAAGACCTTCTTCGAGGTGATATCACATATAACTCCTCTATTATTGGGTTATTTTAGCATCATATGGCTCTATGTGAAACCAAGAAACGCTGTTGTTCTGTAGTCATTTGGACTTTCCGTTTGTATAGAAATTCGATCAGAAAGATCAGCTAGAAAAAGACAAGTGCAATTCCTTGTTTCCCAGAGCCACTATTGCTGTCGTAATCCCAAGAGACACACATAAGGAGTATTAAAGAATGCTTGTGATCAAAGTCAGCATAAGAAAAAAAGGTCCCATCCACTTACAAAATCAAAAAGTTCTGAAGGCAGTAAATTATATTCTTCTGAAGACAAGCTTTTTTTACAAGCTTATTTGGAAGCCACAAGCAGAGTCTTGCTCTGCTCACCTCCAATACCTCCATAGTGGCCAGGTTTGATATTTACTTTTGGGATTGGGTGTCTCCTTTTCTTCCCCCCGCCCCCTTGCTGACTTGGCTGTTCTCTAGTTCTGGTTCAATCTGCCAGTATTCTTGTGCAAAGGAAGCAGGAATCCCATGGGAATGATGTGTGCATACAGCTGCATGCCCCCCACATTAAGCCACATTTATGGTCCATTCTTGTCAGTTCTCATCCTTCACACTGCACTCTGCTGAGAAAGGCGAGGGAAAGCAGCACTGAAGATTATCACCACTGCTCATTTCAGGAAGGTGAGAGGGAAACGTGTGTTCATATCATAAATATAATAGCCTATGCCTCTTTGGGATACCTGTCACAAATCTTGCCTTGCTTCTAAAACTAACTCTGTAGGCACCTGTTTCATTTTCTAGCTTTGGCAAGAGCCACAGTTTGAAAAGCAGAAAAGACAGAGAAGTGGCTCAGTTCTGCAATCAAAGGCAGGGTTAGTGCAGCAATAGGTAGGGTGTTCCTTTACATGGGGCTCCACTTTCTTTTCACTTGTGGATAGAGTGATGCTGCTTTCTTCAAACTGTTTTTGTTCCAGGTCAAGGAACAAAGGGTTAAGGCAGCAGCACCAGCTCCAATTCACTTCTGTTTCATCCCTCTCCTGTCAGGGAAAAGTGATCAGGGATGGTGCTACCCACAGTGGCCTGCAAAAAGAAACTATACTCCGTACACAGATATAGCTGAGCTTCCAGCTGAACCATCAGAGGAGCACGAAGAAACAATCTCTTCTTTTACCTCTTCTTATTTTTCCCCACACCCATTTTTCCCTACCAAAAACTTCAGGGAACCAGCAACATAGTCATGCCATTTCAAAGCAAACAATTAACATCCTAAATTCAAACAGAATTTAAGGATGCAGCCAAGCTCAGGGTAGAACACTGTCTCAAGGTACTGGTCTAAAGAACAGCTTAAGATGTTAGAATACCCCTTAAAAATGTTGCCAAAGATTTCATTTGATAAGAAGCCATGTGGGCAAACCTGAAAAGGGAAGGAACAGAAGGGCACAGGGCATTCCACTGCATCCAATCCTGGTACCAAGGTACAATGTCTAACAGTCCAATAGGATGAAGTTACAGATTTGCACACCTAGTGGGGGAATAAATATTTCCTACGGGCAGAATTTATGCTTCTCTGGGAACAGTAGCTCTGATGCATACGTTGTTCAGAAGCAGTGCAAATTCTCTTCTGAAAGCTCACAGGTAAGAACACTTTCCTCAGAGAAACCAAGATACATCTTTGCTTCTCTTGCACATCTCAGATTCTGCTGTATATGACTGAGGAAAGAAGGCTGATTAGAAGAAGAGGAAAAGCTTTAATTAGCATACAAATATCTTGGTAATCAAGTAATAATAGCAAAGAAAATGCAGGAAAAGTACATGACAGTTTAATGGGGCATTCTTAAAATACTATATTTTGTAAAGTTTATCAAAGTGTGTATATGATAGTTTAATGAGGTTTTGCTAACGTACAGTATTTTCAAGGTTTGCTTAAGTATCATAGGGATTCTTCATATTAATGAATTATGACCAGGGCTTTGCTTTTTTTGTTCAAAGAACAAGTCACAGTTTCTGCACATACTCACTAAAATGCACACTGCAATTACTATTTTCCCTACAATTTCTTCTGTTTATTTCTAATTTAAACACACGCAATGCTGTTCTCATTTGCAAATATGAAGGAAAGAGTTAAGGACACAAAGAAGGGCTATCCTTTGGAATATGAGCTTAACCACAGGGGCAAAACTCTCTAAACCAACTTTTTTTCTGTTATGCATCGTTCAGTACATGCTATTATGTATCAAGTATCTTACAAAATTACTCTGTAGACACCAATTACTTACACAGTACATAATGCATTTCTCTGCTAGGTAAAATTAAGTTTCAGCAATGAAATCACCATGCCCAGCGATTTGCACAAGAAAAAGGGAAAGAGGATACGTAAATTAGTGGAACAAACGAAAGCTTTATCCCTGTATGCTCTGATTTCAGCCAAACCTTAAATCTTAGCAGAAGTGAGCTTGGTGGTTGCAGAACCAAAATCGCCATGCCCATCAATTTGTGCACAAGAAAAAGAAAAGAGCCTACATAAATTGGTGGAACAAACGGAAGCCCTTTCCTGCTACACTCTAATTTCAACCAGCTCTTAAAACCTTGTGGAAATGAGTTTGGCGATTTCAGCTGAATTTCACAGTTAGCATCAGAAAACTAGTTTCAATTATTAGCTACAATTTCATTTGATTAAAAGCCCCTAATCTGGAGAGGCCCAGGACTCTGCTAGCTTGTAAATTAAGTTAACATTTTCCTTCACCTCAAGACAGGAGGATTGCTCAGAGCTAGGATTCAATGCACCACGTGTTTTCTAAAGATAAACAAGTGCATTATGTTACTGTAATTCTTTAACCTTTATAAGCCACAAAATATTCCTTTCAAAATATTGAAATGTTGTTCTCCCACCACTATTAGGTACCCACTGTACTTCAGGGAAGTCTGTTTTTATCACAGGCCCCTGTCAATGTACCAGAACCTGGACCTACAGTACCCCATTATGCTGTCCCCCGCTTTGCCCCCACCACACACACACTGAAGGGGGAAGATTGTAAGAGAAGCTAAAGCAATGCCACCTCAACGTAAATCTAGCAACTCTTCTCTCCCAGCCTCATGTTCATTTGAGCTAGAGGGTATGTTTAAATGCATTTGAAAAGGCAGGCAGAAGTAAGTTTCATAGAAGCATAAAGCACATGAATCCCCCACCAACATCCACCTATCCCAAATTTAAAAAATATCTTCTATAACAGAAAGTTTGCATTTTGTACAAAATTTAGTATTTGAAATGAAATTTCTTTTACCTATAGTTTATAGAAAAATTCCAGTTCAAAAAGCCCATCTTTTATTCTTCCAGTTAGCCACAAGAAAAGCCTGTCATATGGAACAGAGCAGCGAACAGACAGAAGATACACCTTTAGTCATTATGCCCTAGAACAACTTAAGAAATGTCACTCAAGACTGGTGCTGGGTGCTCTGCACTGCAGTGGAGGAGTGAAAGTAACCATGAGAAACCAACTGAGAACAAAAGCATTTGGCAAAACCCAGGACTCATTTGCACTGGCAGTCTCTTAGTTATTAATGCTTCCAGCGTCCATGGATAACTTTGGTCCGCACCATTTTCTAGTACAACTGAAAGACAGAATACTCACTGCATAGCACTTAACTACCAAAAATCAGAGAGAAGGAAAACAATAACAGTAAACACAATGTTTTCAGGTTATTCCCCTGGCAACTTGCAGGTCTTAGTGAAATCATGCATCCATAAGATTATATTGCTTGTAGATAAAAGCCAGAGATTTTGAAGGGTATTAAACTGTGTAAACTTAGCCTACCAACAAACTGCAGCTACTTTTACAGTGGATGCATTTACAATATGGTTTTTTATTAATTTCAGTACTCTGTATTACACTGCTATTCTGACTTTTTCTTCTGTGTGTGTGTTATTCATCTGGACAAGATCTCTTTTCACCAGGAATAACAGAAAGTATGGGATTTATTGCTATAATGAAGTTCTTTCAAATCTCTGTTTTCTCTCTCTAAAGGACAGGAGGATAGGCGTTCATCTCATCAGGCAGCTTATTAGGATTAGCACTGAATAAGACACCACAGAATGTCAAGCCTATCAGTTACTAAACATGCATCATACAAACTTTGTCTTTGCGAGAACCTCTGCTCTGCATTTGTCATCCACCTGAATAATTAACAAGTACATGCTGCCTGCCAGCAGCTTAGGGAATTAATTTTACCAGATTAAATGCAGATCACGTCTGCAAAAAACTCAGACCACACACATACTGCACTACTACCTTTCACACGTTAAAAAGCAAGGAAACAAGTTTTATTATGGTCACAACTGAGTGACCTAAAACTTATTTATTGTAAGTATCACTTCATAATCATTACAAAGTAGACAGGGGTTTTAACACCCAAAAAAGCAGCATGGAACTCTTCAGTTAGCATGAGAAAAAGCTAGTGTTCCTTTGAACACTCTAGAGTTGCTTCACTGTTTAATACTATTCTTTTTCCAAAATACTGAGACAGTCATAGAGAAAGTCTAGTGTTTGTGAACACTGAGGTTTCTTTGCTTGAAGGATTTACTCTAGGCTCCTTAAAAAGAGATATAGAGACGGTAACTGCAGCATCCAATAGCATGTATATTGATGCCAAGGTCTAACAAACAAATGTAGTAAGTCATTACCTTGTATTTTCTATGACTTAAGATAACACTTCCACAAAATCAGAGGCCTGTTAAAGATTGGGTTATATTTGCAATGAAAAACATCACTTATTATTGAAAAAGATGACAAAAACATCCTTCTGCACTATGCTTAATGAAAACTGTAACTACATGGTGATTTTAGAATCTGAGTGGACAAAGGCTTTACAGCTGCAAGACACCCTTTCTGAACTGCTATTCCACAATGTACTGATGGATAAGCAGGGATATTACACAGCTTGGAGCCACGGGACCATTTGCCATGAGCCTCTACTAGCTCAGTACCGAGTAAGGACAACAATCCCAAAGGAGTTAAAGATGTTTACATGGAAATCTGCAACTGTTGTTCCAAAACGAAAAGGGCAGGGAACAAACCAAACATGTACAAAAGTTTAATGCCATAAGTCTCTTAGGAAGTGAATGAGTATTAAAAGAGTCTAAATGATAGGGAAGACTGCAGAAAGGAGTGAGCTATAGTAAATGTATCTATCCTATACTCACCTCTATCTTAGCTACAGTTATGTCTGTGCACCTCCAATACAAAGTCTACATCCCAGCAGATTCTGCAAGCTTTCTATGTACCATACTCACATCAAAAGTAATGAGTCACAGGTAAGGACCTTCCTCTTAGAGAAGCATTGCTTTATTAATGCGCTGCTCTTTTGACTCTGTCCTGAGATGCAGCATTTCTACAGAACAACGAGTATTAAAGACCTCTTTGACTCATTAATCCGATCTTTGATTTGTCCTTCCTTTGAGTTTCCAGAGTTCATCAAGACTCACCACCCCTGCATCATCTATTTGGATGCAGATACTACTACGGTTTCCTTTCAGTTAAGTGTATTGTAATATTTTTCCAATTGGGTGGAATTTAACAGGAGGGAAAATTAACTGCACAATTACATTCATAATACATACAGCAGTAATATATGACCATATAACGTGTGTTTTTCAAATAAATACTAAAGGCAGTGATTACAGATGGCTCTTCTATTTCCATTTATTCCGAGTTATATACAGCTTCCAGCTCTTAGAAACTAATGTGAATGAAGAGTTCCTTCTGAAAGCTCTGAATTCAGAAAAATCCATGTGTGCGTATATATATATATTTTACTTTAAATAAATAAATTTAAAATTACAGGTAATTAAAAAAATAAATCTGAATGTTACCAGGTACATTTTCTGCAGTTTTAAGAGGTTTTATGAATGTATTATAATAAATTAATGAGTATTTATTACATAAAGTATTGTTACATTTTGAATCTACAGCTCCAAAATCCTTCACTCTCATAGTTACTATCAACAAATAAAGTGATTACTACTCCTTTGACCTACATTAAAAGCAGCAAACTTAATACGAATGAATTACCAGTTAATAATCAGAGTAAACAAAAAATCTATTAAAAAACTGTATTGAAGTGCAGTACTTATTACATTGCTAAACATTAACGCAATCATCTACACAAAAATCATTATCTTTTTTGATCTTTGCTCATTAATAATCACACCCTCAGAAATAAATATTTTCCATAAAATTAACATATTGTATTAATTTATATTTCTTTCCATTTTTGAAACAAGTAACCATTTTTGGTCTCCAGTATTACATTCACACAGTTTTTATCCAGGGAGATGACTGAATGCAAAGACAGGGTGTTTGGGGTTTTTTTTTGAGTTTTTGTTGCTTGGTGTGGGTTGATTTTTATTTTTTTTTTTTTAACTCATTCTCCATGTTTAATATTTTGCTACCGTTATTGAAATTTAAATTGAAAAGGCTTGGTATTGTCCACAGCAGAGACCTAGTTCTACCCACAGTGTGCCTATCACTAGCAAACTAAAATTGAGGCCCTGCCCTTGGCCCTGGGGCTTAATCTCTGGATAATGCTGGAAATGTTGTTCCATGCATGGATTAGCAAATTAAAAGAAACTACAAACCTCTACTGTGACTTGTCTAACTCCTGCGGTCCCTAGATCACCATCTCTAGTTACAGCACTAGGTTTAGGTGTTTTGAAAAGACACAGTAGGAAAAGGCAAAGTGATATATTTCTGTTAACTACAGATTGGAACTACACGTGCCAAGAAACAAAGACACAGTTGTAGATATGCACAAAAGTTTAAATTTAGAATTACTAGATGATACAAAAAACTATCAGAGAGTTCTGTTTGCCAGATATAAGTTTCTTAAAATGGAATAAAAACAAAATAAACAACAACCCACAACCAAAAAACCATGAGTGTCTATCAAGCCAGATCTGATTAAATGTGCCATTATTTAGGAATTCAGCTAACAAAGAGTACTATGGAACAAATTAATCCAATTCTTAGGCATGCAAATGAAACACCAGCATCACCTTGCCCTAATCACAGCAGTGAAACAAAAATTGCAGGAAGAGAAGTGGATTTCAGTGTAACTGGTGAGATACTCCAGCCACTCTGTTCCCATGACTTTTCTAGGATGAAATACCATGTCTGACCGATGATGTTATGTCCAGTAGATGTGTGGGAACATGGTCTTTCTCATTAATGGTGTGGCCCCTTGGCCCATGTATAGAAAATAAGAATTAGTTCTTGGTTGGGAGTGTGCAGTAGTAATGCAGATCAGTAATCCCACAGGCTGGGTCTCCAGAAGACTTTAAAGACAAAGGGATCTCTTTCGACTTCCTGAGCAAAAAAGCAGAGCGCACCTGATAAGACTGCATTAATCTGGCCATGTGAGCTTCGTTAGCTAATAGGACCACATTCAAGATGGGTACACAGCCCATGTGTAGAATGTGTAAGAGGAGAGCAGTTCTCTGTGGGTTGGAAAACAGTATATGCTTTGCCATTCACCACAACAATTAGACTTTTGAGTATTGATTTTATACAATGATTACCATTAAGAGTCTTTCACTGCCTCTGATGATAGTATAACATAAATTACTTTCTTCCTCTAGTACCAGAATCACTAAAACAGCTGGAGACTGATGACAAAATTACAAGCAGAAAAGTTGAGGGATTCAACCAGCTAGTCAGAGAGTCAACTATGAAAATTCAACCAGGATTATACCTCTCTAGACTTTGTGTTACCTAATGTAAAAAGTTCTGTTTTTTTCCCCAGACCTTCCACTTACAAAGTGCATACAGCACTTCTCTGAAGTACACTGTAAGCAATGATAGTAAGAGCAAAACATAGCTAAGCAGTTCTGGAAGGGCATTTTCAAGCCCTATTTGGCCTAAAATATGCCAATGGTTTCTCCATTCTGTTACACATTTATGCTTGTTGCCTGGCCTGTACAAACCACAGTAGGTATAGAGGGCAATTTAGTACCCACATCCACTGTGGCCACTGATTTTTCTTCAAGGAGTTCCAGCACAGTTCCCAGTCTGCAAAAAATGTGATGGTGATTTTGCAATATTGACATCTTTCTACTAGGAAGTTGACTGGGACCACCAACTCATTTCACGCAGGCCATGCTGGAGCCATCAGATGATAATGGGTTTTAGTTTCCACCCACCTGGGCTACATTCAAACTAGTGACCTAAGGTGAAGGTCTCCACATCCCATTACCAAACCCTCAAGCCATTTAGTATCCTCACATAGTAAGTTTTTTTCCTGCAGCATAAAGTCAAGAGACAGTAAAAGAATCTGTCTATATCTGAAATCTGTTCTCAAGCACATGGTCAGTCATAGCCTTTCAATGAAAGTACAAAGAGATGAATTTTCAGATATTAATTTTACTGAATATTTTTGTCAACATAATCTATTTTCTCCTTGCACAAACCTTTTTAAAATAAAAATACAATATTTTACCATAAAATCCAAAATTATTTTTTTTATAGAAACCAAAAGTTAATTATTTGTATTATTAGATATTAAGTCTCTGTGTGGTAATAATAAGAAGAATAAACCATTTGCAGGATTTTGGAAATAAAACGTTAACAGCAATTCGAACAACATTAGCAGTATTATCAAGACATTAAAGTATATCTATTTTTAATAAATTAAAGACTAAGCTACATGTAAATTATATGTTTAGCATTTAATGCTACATTCAAATACAGTGTATTTTCTGTACACTGATGCTAGTCTTCAATACACAATTTAAAATATTAGAAACGGTAAATTATCTTGTGTGTTAAATATGCCAAGTACTACAGAAGTGTTAATTAATGTATTATTAAAGCAGTTTTTAGGAGGAGTGAGAAGATATTTTAAGCAGTATGGGTTTTAAATAGTGTAAATGCACACAGATTTGCAATAAGTTTAACAATTTATTAAAAATTATCTTGTACTAAATAATAAGAGGAGTTTTTTGGACGGTGGGGTGTTTTGTTTAAGAAAATAAATACACCAAATACTATACTAGTTGAAAAATACTTTCTCTGTAACAGCCAGCCTTGAATTAATCTGATAAAGATGAAAGTGAAGAATTTTGCCAACAGTGTTTCTTACTAAACTCACTCAGTTATGCCTTTCAGCCTGGTATATTTTATATGAAGTATATCTTGTTAAAACAACTGTTGAAGGCAAGTCATGTCATATCAACCACACACCATACCCTATGGGAGCTCAAATATTCCAAAATCTATGTTAATATAATCCTGCTGCACAATTCAAGTAAGGAAATACAGCAGGTTTCCAGTGACATGCAAGATTTCATATAAGTACCACATTATCTATATGTCTTCCAGAAATGAGGTAAAGCCATAACGAGGATTATACTGAATCAATTTAGGAAGGTAAATACTGTTAACAAGCACCATAAAATAGCCTAGTAGATGATTCTAATCTCTGTTTATCAACTAACAAGTAGGCTGCACTTCTCAATGTGGCTTCCAACAATATATCTGTAGGACAAGCAACATTCTCCGGCTCAAGAGACCAATGCAACTTCTCAACAAGGGGTTTGCAGTTTTCAAATACAGGATTTACTACGCATTATGCCATACAGTTCCACCATTCTTTTTCAAAGGAGTTTTTAAGAAGTATGTGGCTTCTTGCCTATCTAAATCTTTTGAGTGTGTTTTGCCCTGGTCATAAAGACTAAGTACAATCGCTCAGGACATCCAGACTCTCTTTCGAAATGCTACTTGCAAAGATAGAGTATTGCTTGTTTTAGGATTTTGAACTTCCAAACCTCTACACTTTTACAGTCATTTAGATTTTGCTAAAAAAGAAAACAAAACAGGAGACTACAGGGGGTCCACAGAGCTACCAGAGTTAATGGGTTCTACGTGTAAGGTTCAAAACAGACTGAAGACTCCCATGTTACAGGGACCAGGAAGGTGGAGGTGGAAACAGTCATGGCGATTTTCAAGAATTTTACAAAGCTAGTCCATTATGAGCCCTTGCCAAGAAAGTCTTATTTTGTTTACTATTTGGGCTAGACCCCAAACCACTTTTTTTTTTTTTTTTAAAGAAAAAAAGCTAAACAGCAAAAACTTGGCAGAGTCAATTCTCCTGTTTAACCAGGCCACTCAGCAGGCTGACATTCAGCTTTTAGACCGTATTTTTCAAAATATTTTCTCTTTACTGACAGAAGCTGCTATAAAAATTTTGTCTCAGCATCCGGCTGGTGATTGACGGCAGGGCCAGAGAGACTGTAGTAGCTTAAGCAAGGGAAAAGAGCATTAACTGTGTCACAGTGCTGAAGTAGGTTTACAAGCAACAATAAGGAGAAATAAAAGCGCATTCAGGCTGTGTTTCCGAGACAAAGGAATAAAAGAACACCAATGACGCAATAATAGGCATTGACATTAAAATGAAAGTCTAGAAACACAAAATAGATAAAGATGAGAAAAAAAGCTACAGATTCCATTCCATTTTCCTAAAATGTCTACCTTCTAGATCTGAAAACTCTCTACATCTAGTGACCGGAGAATCTGGGATCCCAGTTTTGAAGTCACATAAAGCTGTTTTCCCTAGTTTTGTGTCTCAGACTCCAATTTTTAAATTAATAATTCTGTTTTAAAGGTCATTGATCCTAGCCCCTAACCAGACACTGGAGTTTTACCAAAATCCTAGTTATTTAACCCCAAAATAGCCACAAGCACTCAGCAGTATACACAGGTAAGCTTAGTGGTAGTCTTTTGCCATTCAAAGGCCTATGTTTTTTTGCCTTCCAGGGAAGGAAGAAGAGTATGCTACACAATGAGAAAACCTTTCTTTATCTAATAGAACTCCAGAAAAACCGCACTGCAAAAGTCCCCATACCCCAGAGAAGTCACAAAACAGTGTTTCACTTGTCATTATGGAAGGGTCACTGAAGTGTTTTAACAAAGTGTTCCTCTGCTGTGTCCCACTTGACTCTGCAACTGATAATGCAATTAGCTACTTGCACGGAGCAGTTAAATGTCTCCATATGTGTTTTCTAGATGAACAGGAAAATCAAAGGGCTTGTGTTCTTTTCCGTAAACGTTACAACTGCAGTCAGCACATGCTCAGCTTACCTGACTGATTCATAAAATCTGAACAGTAAGGTGGCACACAACAGATCTCTCTGATGCATAAGACTGTAGCAGTGGTGGAAGACTCCTTTCGACTCATCTAGCTGTTGTGTTTTGGCTTCGCTACCTCTGCAAGCTTTCAAGCCTCCTCTAGTCTGAGAAACTATATCACCAGCTTTCTTGATTTCCCCAGCACAATGACTAGTCATGGGCTTTCCTGGTTCTCCCTCCATGACAGCCTACTTTACTCCTACAGGACAATGCTGGCCTTGCTCTCCAGGCATCAGAAGAGCTCTAGCCCTGGCAGTTTTGAGCTCACCCTCTTTCAGCATATATGGAAGTCATACAGTTTTTTCCATGGGTTCCAAACCCAAGTACCCTTTCATTTCACTAGCACACGAAGTGATAGGCAACACAGCTCTCCAGCTTGCCATCACTCATGAGAATCGTTCGGGCTTTGAGCAATGCCTTCTGAGGCTCCCCTCTTCGTATATGCCTCTCTCCTCTCACCACTGCAGCAGTCAGCCTCTGCCCGTGCTATTCTCTTCAGTCACATTTCTTCTGCCTCACCTGACTTTCGGCTAACCAGGGACCCTGCTCCGAACAAGTTTCATTTGTCTCAGAAAGCATGTTATCCATTCATCCCTCAGAAGTTCCAGCCCAGTGACTGTCTCTGCCTCTACAGTTTTAAAGACCCAGAGTTAATGCATGCTCTTTTTTCCACTCCTCTGAGCACTCTTCCTATAGGTGTGCTCTGACTCCAAAGGGAATGATTTAACTTTCCTGTTGAATGTGTTTGGGCATCCCTGAATAAATGGATGCACACCAGCGTGACAACCAAACTCATACCTGTCTGCAGATGTAATTAGCTACTTAGGGCAAACTACAGAGTCACACAGTGATCCACCCACCCACACGAGCCACATATCCACAGGGTAATCATCCTAACTAACCATCCTAACTAACTAGGTACTTACACTGAATTTCTAAATTACAAACAGTGAATGTCCTTCCATCACAAATATTCTTTGACCCATATGCTATAGATATTGTATATAGACTTATTTTACACTGTATTATTACATATAAGAGATACACTGTGTTATTACATAAGAACAGAGAGTCTGCAGTAGGTGTAAAATGCTACTGTTCCAATTAGACAGGATTTTACACACGCAGGAGTTAGTGACTATTCAAGGCACATGGCAAATGAGAGACAAGTCTTATGGCAACTGAAATAGTGAGAGGTAATAGAAGCTACTATCTAATAAAGACCTATGCATCTCAAGGAGGTTAGATCTTATACTGAATTTATATCAAATACAATCCTCCTCTAACAATCTGGAAAAAACAATCTCTGGAAAAAGCCACCTGGTTATTCTGGTAGGAACTGAAAAACAGAAGTATTTGGAAGTGCTTTGGAAGAAAATAGGATGTTTTGTCAAACCACTTTGTTTTCAACAAATACTAGCAAGTCAGAAAGCAGTTTGTTGGGTTTTAAGGACACGGAAGGGTTTAAATGGGAACTAAAAAAAAATGTTCAAGGTATCCAAACTTTTTTTCTTCACAGTTCTTGAAAGAAGATGGGAACACTGGCAAGGAGATTAAAAAAAGAAAAAGGCTCAGAGAAAAGACACTCATGCACTGTGCACATGCAAAAGTTGCTGTCACACAGTAGAACCTGTTCTTAGGACACTCTCTCGTACATATATAAATTGAGGCTTTTTTCACCTGGGTAAATGAGGATTAAAGGAACACCAAGATTTTCATATTCTAAATCTGCTTTCAAATACACCATTGAAATAGCCACATGCCAGAAAATCTGTAAGCAATAGGATGATAGCTCAATTCTACCACAATGTTTTTCTTCACTGCTGTGGTAAATTACAACTCCGACCTAAATTTTCATATGCTTATTGAGTGGATTGTTTACTATCATATAATAAATGTTGTAACACCAGTATTTATGTTTTAACTAGCATTTTTTGAGTATCATGCATCTGAGACCATAATCAAATTACACAGTACAGTTCCCCAATTGCCTCCCTGTTTTGTTATGTTTACCTGTTTTTTCCCTGGCAAATACTGTTTGCAGTGCCATCTGGAATGCATACTGTGGTCTCCCAAACACAGGCCTCAAGCCAGGGGAAACATTGTAGGAAGCAACGAGCACATTAAAACCAGTATCAGGCACTGATTTACCTACCCAAGCACTCACAACAGCTTTACAGAGTGCTGGTGTGCCTGCCATAATGTACCCATCTTTCTAGGACAGCAGGTTAAAGAACAATGAGCACAAGCAGTGACAGAGGAGACTATAGGAATAGCACTGAATAAATAGGATTATGAGTTACTGGTGGGGAGTATCAAAGCATAAGCAAGAAAGGGGAGGGAGTAGGGGTAAGGGGAGAAACTGTAATTTCCTGTTTATAGTTACTATTGCATTTGCCCTATAATAAAATAATTTTCTGCTCTTGATGTCATCTTGCTACCTTTATGCAATATGCAACACCCATATCAACTCAAACTATGTTTTTCATTCTAATGTAAAATTTTGCTTAAACGCACCAATAAAAGGTCTGATATTTGCATACATGGATTTGGTCATCCAAGCTGAACTTAATTATCTGTCAATCAAAAATATCTACACCTAAGAGTCAAAGCAAGCCTGTTTGCAAAGCCACAAAAACAGTATTGTAGGATAGGTATGTTGACTATCAGTAAGCATTTATTCTATACTACTCTCAGATAAACATGTGGAAGAAGTTAAAACAACACACAAATGTTCATCGAGAAGAAACTGCATGCCAAAATGAATTTCAATATATTTCACCAAATCACCTCTTATCAAATATATCTGTAAACAGACAAGCCTTACACCATGCTTTTAGAGTAAACACACTTAGAACACTCAGAGCAGAAGAGCCCTTGTAAAGTCCTATTTCCCCTTTGCAGAGCCTGAAATTAATAGCATTTTCTTCTACACTCCAGATTATTGCAAACATCCTAACAGCACACGGATGAAGAGTGCTCCTAGGCAGCCAGGAGTGAGATCACCTGCATCAGGACTGTGGCATTCTCCAGTAGCAAGTAAAAGAAAAGAAACCTCCCATTTGCAACCATAAGCATGCTGGTGCCATGTCACCAAGATCCTTGCAAGAGCCACATGGCCAGTGATAACCATCTTTTAAGAAGCACCCAGGTGAGGAGGTTCTACAAGCCTGGAAGCTCAGAGAAGGATTCCCACCTCCTTAAACTGTTGCTGAGGAAAGGGGCACTTGCCCTAATGAGGACCAGTGTGTTGAAGCATCAGCCAATTCCCATTAAAAATGATCTGAACATCTGTGAAACATGACATTTATTCACCTTTCCTATAAATTCTTAAGAGGTTCTAAGAGCAGACTCTCCCTCAAATTAGGGAAGAAGTTTTTTTCTTGGTATTCAACCTAATACAGATGGTATCTGGTGTAAACAAGGGGGAAGGATGTATAGTTTACTTCTTGGACTATTTTTACTCTGGTGAAGGAGTCATTGCTGCAGGAATTCTTCAAGTATCTAAGCAAGACAAATTAAAAAACTTGGAGTGTACAATAGTCTGAAAAGTTAATGTAATTTTTGACATTCCAGAACGTATTTCATTCCATTTAGTGACAATGTCAATTAGACCTCAGTTTAACCTCCAAATGACAACCTAGGCCTGGAGCAGTTGATTTGCTCTTCTTTTGACATCTCACAAAAGATCTGTTTATAACTTGTGAGTACGCTTAGTGAGGAGGTGAGGTAAAAATGAGTCACCACCACCAATGGAAAAACTCATTTAATGAAGTTGCCTTCACCTGTTTAGAAAACTTAACAGATTTTGCTTGTTGCACAGTATCATGCTCCCATAAGATATGGATCTACTAGCTGTGAACTTCACAGCCATTCAGTAGTACTCTTATATGGATGATTATCTGATTCTATGCCTTTTCTAGCAATTTCAATGCCACAGTTACCATTGACGCTGATGTATGGTCTGGATACATGCCTGATGCTCCCCAGGGCGATATGAATCAGAACTGCCTTTCTCTGTCATGTTTGGTCCTGCATATAACATAACCATCACCAGCAATCAAGCAGCAATGCAGAGATTCTAAAAGCATACTGCTACCCCTGGAAGCAAGAAGGCCTCCTGCTGCAACAACCATGAAATGCTCCCTTGGGCCTAGCTGTTTCCAAAAGGCTGTAGCAAGGCATTGCACCTGACTAGGTTACAATCAGGCCTTCCACTTCAATTTTGGTTGAGAGATTTTTGAGGGGGTGAAAAAGCTCAGAATGTTTTTGGAAAGTTTTCATGTACATCATTTGATTTCAAGACAAAGGAGCTCAACCATGTGGGATTTAGTATGGATAGCACTGCCACAATTAATCAGGCAAATCACACCACCAGCAGGATTCTATGAAGAACAAAAATAAAATACATGAAGCAACTCAGAAGATTAGGTTGCTCACCCTTAATTCAAGTCTACAACAAGAATATCTCAAATGACAAAAAAAACTTAATTATATTATGAAAAACAGGATTGATTTTTAAATGCAGTACAGCTCTTGGGTCTCTTTATCCCAGTGATTATTCACTACAGAGTCATGGAACAACTAACATCCCTTCAAATTCTACAATAGGAGTCTTATTTTGTTGAGCCCTGAAATCAAGAAAAGTGAACGACTGAAATCAGATGAGGTCTGCATTAGGAGCATTTTGCCAATAAAGCAATCTTGGTACACCACTGTGGCAAGGCACTAAGCATGTAATCAGCTGTATCAGCAAAGGTCAGCTTCAGACTCATACAGGAAAATCACCACTTATTAGCAAAACAAGCAGTATCAGTAGAAAAACAGTTTTGCAAGTAAAATAGTATCTGCTATTGAGGTTTCTGCTGATGCAGTTTTGTCTAAGTGGGATATTACACCACTTAAATACCTCCAATTGACCAACCTATACCAAAATATACTATAGACTTGGCTTGCATTCTGGTCTTAACCTTGGCTCACTCAAAATATTTTGATCATTTCCTATCCCTACTGAATAACAAACACCTCTCAATTCAGCTTGCAGAGTTAGCAAAATATGAATGTCCTTTCTAGTTTAGCATCCAGCTCAAAATGCAGAGCATAACAGCATTCTCAAGGCAAAGAAAATACCACTATATTTGCTGTACATACCATACCAAAGCACAGTTATGATCAATCCATTGATCAGTATTGGTCACTGATTGTACAGATGATGGACTGCCTAGCCTACAGCCTAGCACGGGGTGCTTCTGTGACCCTGGGGTGCTTCCAGACATGACTGGGACTAACAGGCTGCCAAATTCATTGCACCCTGCAGTGTGACTAGTTACACAAGCTATTTTACAGATTGAAAAATCTTTGCCTGGACTGTCTGTACATGCATCCCTGGGAATCACCAGCAGAGAACACACTTACAAATGGGAGATTTTCCACTGGGGAAAGGGGGAATTCCCACAACAGCCCCTCTCCCCCAGCCACGTGAAGCAGCACATGAAGTAGGTTACATGAGAGGATATACAGGAGACAGTGCTAGTGTTCCCTCCACTAACACTGCGATGATATCCAATCTTAGAGGTAGCAAAGGTAATAATAATAATAGGTCGCAAAGTCCACCAAAGTTGCAGGCCTTATTGATCTACTGCCCTAGGCATAGTAAATGAGTCACTGGAATTTAGCAAGGGGATGGAAAACTATACAAGATGCTTCTAAGCAAGAATACGGTCGATCAATGCAAAAAACCATTCAGCAGTCCTAGAGCTCCAGAAAGATGTGCACAGGCCCTGGCTGTGAGTCAGCTGTGGAGGAAGCACACTACCGTGTCACAGCCAGCTACAGACAGCTACATAAAATTAATTCATTCAACTGCTGCTCCATTCCCCACAGTCCATTTAACTGACTTTTGTGACGAGGTAGGGGAATTTCACCTTTTATATAGATGCAGCTGGAAAGACTTTACACACAAATTATTCCCAGTACACAACACATACTCTAAACAGTGCAGCCTGATTAAATAGTACATGATACAGCATCCTAAACTACTCGGCATCACAGTCTGTGATCTCAAAGATGGCACAGACCCAACAGCACTAACAAAACTGTACGATACTGTTCAATGCAACTATAACAAATGTATCTACTTTCATGAGTCTCCTGGTGCTGAACAAGCGGAAAACAGACCGTGTCTTTCCTTACTGTTGATCAGATTGTTTAGTATTCATGAGAAATTTACCCCCTTATTTACCAGAAATTAAGGCAAATCCTAATTATATAATCTTTGGTTCATATGTTTTCAGAGTTTGTGTTGTTTGTTTCCGGTTTTTTGCTGGTTTTGGTTTGTTCATTGTTTTGTAGGGTTTTTTTAAACAACACCACAGGAATTTTTTATATCTAGAAATGACAGATTAAAAGTTATCATCTTCCTTTTGCACTCAGGTAGAAGTAGGCTTTACGCTTCCACTGACTTTTTCTGTAAAACCATTGTATTTTCTTTCTTTCCAAAAGTATGTGTATATATGCATGTATGTGCATATATGTACATGTGTGTACATGACCATGGAACTTCAAGACCATGAACACCTGACAAAAATGTTGTATAAACAAATTAATTTTACAAAATGTAATGCAAGCCTTGTTTTCTGTATACCAGTTTGAGGTGATGCAGACTTTGCTAAATCTTCGCATGTTTTAACTAGAACAGTATTTGTCTTCAAGGGAAAGCAAATCAGTGTAAATACTTTAAATTGACTACAGACACTGCTATCATCATGGAATTTCAGCAGAAAGTCAATAATTTTGTCATAGACAAGTCAGTTTAGTGATACTGCTGCATCTGGATGTCAAATACGAGTTGTGTCATTTTTGCACCATGAAGCCCTATGGCTACATGGGAGAACCAACAGATTGCTAAACAACTTCGTTTAAGCCTTAAACTTAAGCAATGTACAGTGCTGAGCAGGTCTGCTAAGTGGCCAACTTAAGGAGAAAAAAAAAACAAACAGAAAATCTTCAGAGCACAACTTTGAAGGTTGCTCAATGAAATCCTTTTGTGAGGTAGAGGAAAAACGAGGGAGGAAATGTTATCCAAAAGCTTCATTTCTGGTAAAGTGTAAACTTATTTTTCAATACAACATTAGGCTTGATGACTTCATTATTTAAACTCATAGTAATTTGAAAAACAGACTAGTTCTAAAAGAAAGCATCATTTGGAAGTGAAATAAAAAATAAACAAATTTCAGAAGAAAACTAACATGAAAGATCTCAGGGTTACCAATAACCATCACTTTGCCCTTCTTTTTGGATAAACAAATTCACTAAATTTGCTAACCACTTGCAAAGAACCTAGTTTTGTTTCCAGAAACAACCTTTTTTTTTAAAAAAAAAAAAAAAAAAGAAAAAAAAAGAGTTCACTAGTAGCCATCACTACAGACATACAATTTTTCAAGGGAGAATTGTCTTCTGTATTTCAACAAGCACCACTATGCAAAACAAGCCTCACATTATTTTAAAGAAAGGCTGCAGCCATCTCATCCTGCTGCAAGTAAAGAGTGTGTGCTCATGACTCACTGCCCCTGTTTGGTTGCAACTCATCAGTGCCGGCAGCCCTAATCTGTTCCCAGCCATTATGACCAGCAGCACTGAAATATGGATTAGGTCTACCCCAAGTCCTCTGTGCAGGGAAAGAACTCCTTGAGCCCTTTATTCCCTACGGAGTACCTGTGCAGAAGAATAAATCAGTGATGTGAAAGAAAACATAAAATCCTTCCCAGTAAAATTTGCAGATGACACAAAAGATAATAAAATGGTAAATACTGGGGAGTTGTCAGTTCCACAGATTGCATGGCAGTTTGGACTCGCCTGAATAAGATGTGTTTTAACGCAGCTGAACACAAAGCTGTCTATCTAATAACTAACAGCACAGATTCCAAACAAAGACAATATAATAACCTAGGAACAGGCATATGGATGATGGTGGATAACCAAATTAATATTAGCCTACAGTGCAATACCCTGGCTAGAGCAGTGAAAAAGATCCTTTGATGTACAAAGAAGTAAACACAGAATGGCAATAGGAAAGGATTATAAAAATCACTACCGATGTTGAGATAGAGAATCTTTCCATTTCAAACAGCATATGACAATGGAGTTCTAGCTTGTATCTGTGATCCTTGAGCGCTTCCACGATGCTAGTATCCAAACTAGAAAGACCTCATCAAACAGCCACAAGAAACATTCAAAATTATGGAAAACTTGCCTTACTAAGAATGAGAAATTCACATCAAAGAGGAGGATAAATGATCACCGAGTTATTGTCTACAAATACCTAAATGGGGGGAGGAAGTGAAAATTCAGGAGTATTCATGAATATTAAAGGCAAATTTTTCTTAATGATAGAGTTAGTTCATTTCTGAAGTTAGAAAACTTCAGACTAAAAATAAGGTAACAATATTTTACCAGTAGGTACAGTTCCTCTAAAGAAAGTCAGGTTTTTCTTTCACCTGAAGTTTTTATAATCAAAATTTTCCTTCTAAAAAGAACTAAAAGTTGCAGGACTGTGTTACTGCCTTTTATTGTTCTTTGAAAAATGGCAAAGAGTTGATACTCCACCTTTCAAAAGCATACCTAAAAATGCTTGACGATAGCTTTGTTACTGCAATCCACAGCACTTACATGAGCTTTAGGGTAGGTATCTGGCTAACTCCTTACATTTGGGAAATAATTATCTCCTCTTTCCCAAGCTGTGGAATGTCCATATAAATCGGGTAAGAACTTATTAACTTGCTTACTGCTTCTCCAAGTAATATTTTGGATACACTTGGCATTAACACTTCAGTATTTGTGCAAAGCAGCAAGTTACTGAAAGAGCATGGGAAAAGAGAAACCTTGCTGAATACACAGAGTAGCTCAGTCACAGATAATTTGAATTGATCTCTCCATTTTTGAAACCACTAACACTACTCAGGAAAAAAAAACAACTCAACACTACAAAACAACACAGAAAACCACAAAACAACAAACACAAAACAAAAAGAATCTTTCATACCTGAAATGAAAATGAAATGCAAAAGTAATTTTTATAGAATACCTTAGCAGGGAATTAGCAGACTGTGACTAATATCCTACTGAAAGGGTGTGGTTAAGGGACCTGAAGACCCCACCAGTTTAACATGGATTGTGTGCAAGACCGCAAAAGGTAATTGCCTAATTGGTCAATTGACCAATACCAAATTCACTTCAGGATTAAAGGCAGAATAGATATTACAATTAGATACTGCAAAACTTACGTGAATCTTCAAAATTTGTATTGAACTATAAACCTAACAGAATTTTGTAAACCTCACTATTGTCCCTTATTATTCAACGGAAGAGAATTTTAAGGTAGCACGTGTATATCGCACCTATTCTCTATTCAGGCTACATTCCATTAATCTCAAACTAAAATGCTAAAGCCAGTGCAACATCTGTGTCATAACAGAAATACAACAAAATTTCTGCTATTGAAAAATCATGGGGTTTGAGTGCTGTTTTCTCAAACGCTCCAATCAGCCAAGGATTAGATGTTCAACTTAATGCTAACCAGTGATCATTAATCATTTTAAAGTGGCACAGCTAATCTCATTTCTTACCCAGAGAAAGCCTGCTCTCATATCTTACGTGTAAGGAGACATTGGCTCACTTTTGGATGTGTTTTAAACTTGCTTAAAAGCTTCTTTTTTTTTCTGCCTGAAAAAGACATCTAGAACAGCTCAGCACAGAGAACCTGCAGATATGCTCAAAGCTACACAAAGGTGAGAGCTGAAGTAGACAACTGTAACATGGATGATTGTTCTGCCAGACAGCCTTCACGTCGAGGCTGTAAGAATCAGGTGATTTCTATTAAAAAGCCTGTTACGTGACTTAGCAGTGGCTTCTCTGCCATTTGCTGATAGAGAATGAATTAGGTTATTAGCTTTCAATATTTTCCAAGAAGAGGTCAAATTTATGAAGAGGATATGCATAGAATCTTCTTCAAATACACCTATTAAAGTCACACCGTGAGGAGAAAAATCAAGACACGAAGTGAGAGAATGCCTCCCCACCCCAAGAAAGATCCACTGTGCAAGAAGATGGGAGCCTCTCCTTCCTGTTTTACTAGAGCAGCTTCTTCGGCATGTTCTCTCTTAAGTTAACCACTAAAGATGGGATCCTGAAGTCATTGTTCAAAAAAAAGCTCACGCACCCTACAGTATTACTTTGAATGACAGTCCTACTGTCCTATGTTACATGTTTTTCCTGAAGCTAAAATAATTGTTTTTAAACTACCGCATCTTTTCCTCAGCTATATGATATCACAAGTCAGGATATACAAACAAAAAGTCCGAAAAGTCTTACGTCTTTCTAAGTCAACTAATGAACACCACCACCACTAAGAAACAAAAAGATAGTGACCTGTCAGCTATTATCAACTTAAATGGCTATACTGACCCAAACCAGCACGCCCAGCTGCAGAGGTTCCAGCAGGGGGTTTTAACCTACTGTCACAGAGTTGTGAATCTCTATTTGAAACTACTGGTTCATCCTCTGCAAGTCTTTTACTGCTTTCTTCACGTTAAGGAGGCAACGAGCACCGCACACTACATCAACAACCCTGAGAAATCCTTCATCTTTTCATGTTCTCTATCTGATTAAATTCCCTTACTGGAAATCACCAGAGAGCTATTTGTCCTATTAAAAGGTTTATATGCTCATTTGCATTGTCTACCAGGGCCCTGAGTTTTCTTGGACATTCAAAGCAACTCTGTTTTATTCATTTGATAAATAAACAACTCTTAAATTAAACCTTAGAGGTTGATGGGAATGGTTTAGCAATGTGCCTCCTTTTCTCAGTTGTAAAAATATTTCTGGTTTTGAGTCAACATATACTCCAATGGGAGCTTATTTTGGTCTGTTAAGTTTTGATGTTTCTAGCATTTCCTGGGCTCAGGATGAGCCCATGTTGGACCCGATATTTGTGGACGGAACCTGTGGGTGGCAAGATGGTTGGAGGCCTTCTTGGGCATTGATAGATGACAGGGTTTTTCTATTCTCAGAAAAGGAAGGAGGTGCTACATTGAACTTCTGGAGGGCAGACTTTCACTTGTTTAGGGGCTTGGTTGACAGAGTCCCTTGGGAGGCAGTCCTGAAGGGCAAAGGAGCCAAAGACAGCTGGACAAGAAAGGGTGTGGGAACAGGCTGTCCCCACATGCTGAAAGATAAGTCAGTGGGGAAGAAGACCTGCCTGACTGAAAAACTTCGGCTGGAATTCAGGAAAAAATAAAAAATAAAAAATGGAGTTTATGACCTTTGAAAGAAGGGGCAGGTCATTCAGGAGGACTACAATAACGTTGTGAGGTTATGTAGGGAGAAAATTAGAAGGACCAAAGCCCAACTTAATCTGGTTACTGCTGTAAAGCACAATAAAAAAAAAACATTTCTATAAATAGATTAGCAACAAAAGGAGGGCTAAGGAGAATCTCCATCCTTCATTGGATGCAGGGGAAAACAGTGACAAAGAGGAAAAAGTTTAATGCCTTCTTTGCCTCAGAGAACAAGACCAGTTGTTTTCCAGGTACCCAGCCCCCTGAGCAGGAAGACAAGGATGGGGAGCGGAACGTATCCCCCATAATCCAAGGAGAAATGGTTAGCAACTTGCTACATGACTTAGACACACGCACAAGTCTATGGGGCCAGGTGGGATCCACCCATGAGTAATGAGGGAGCTGGCAGAAGTGCTCACCAAGCCTCTTTCCATCATTTATCAGCAGCCCTGGCTAACCAGGGAGGTCCCAGTCAACTGGAGTTAGTAAAAGTGATGCCCATCTACAAGAAGGGCCAGAAGGAGGATCCCAGGAGCTACAGACCTGTCAATCTGACCTTAGTGCCAGGAAATGTTATGGAGCAGATCACCCTGAGTGCCATCACACGGCATGCACAGGACAGCCTGGTGATCAGGCACAGTCAGCAAGAGTTTATGAAAGGCAGGTCCTGCTTGACTAATCTGATCACCTTCTGTCACAAGGTGACCCACTTACTGTCCAAAGCTTTACTAAAGTACAGGTAAACAACATCCACAGCCTTTCCCTCATCCACTATTTCCCACAGCATTCTCCTGGAGAAATTGGCTGCTCATGTCTTTCACGGGGGCTTGCTTCACTGGGTAAAAAACTGGTTGGATGGCCAGGCCTAAATGATTCTATAATGTTTACATGACCAAGCTACACCTTCCAGGACAAATTCTTCCACTTCTTAGAAAATCAATGAGCCTTCTGTTCTGGAATCATTTCACTAACTTGCAAAGAATGAAGGAAAAAAAAAGCTAATAAGACTACAGCTGTATTTTCAGGATTTAAGAGTGAGGTGTTTTCTTTACGTACTTATTCCATGCTCTTGATTTCCTAAGTACCTCACTGTAGAATGTTTCCTTATTCTCTATGCTCTAAGAGAGGCATGACCTTTAAGTCTGCCTAATACGGACCGGAAGAAATGAGGAAGAGATGATTCTTCCAGCCTTACTTTGGAGACAGTACATAACAGCCACCAGACTCCCCTCACGACCCAGGTGATACTTTGAAGGGCCACTTTATGAATGGAATAACTTCCAGGCTCAGACCAACACAAAACCCAAGATATCCTCTGCTTGTACACAACAGACTCCCTGCAGACAAGTAAAAAAACCCCTATTCTTGACACACCATTACTCCTTGTAATTTAGCAACAAATAAAACTGGAGCATGGGCAGGGAACTGTGCTCCTCTCGAGCTATCTCTGGAGATCATCTACGCAGGCTTTGTTCACTGTTTGACACTCCACAAAGGTGAACAAGACTGCAAAACCATAGGTGTCTGAGCAAGCAGAAGAAAGGATTTTCAACCTGGGCAAGAGGGAAAAACCTTGGCAGGTTATAGTGAAGTAGCTAGAACTGAACAAGAAATACTTCTTTTTGTTGTCAATTTTGTTTGACATCACAAAAGAAGAGTCTGGACATTCCTGGCTACAACTGGAAAAGAAAAGGGGAAGTATTCAGTAGTCGGACAGCCATGTTCCAGGCCAGTTACTGATAGGCCTCTGGTTTTACATCCATAGATCAAGACACATAATTTACTTCAAAAAACACAGTGGTAAAATCTTTTATGAATGCTTGGTGTGTTATTCTGTACTACTAGTGAACGCAGAAACAATTTATAATTATTTTCAAGCTTACTTTACAGCTTTTTAAAAAGCATATTTACATGCTCAGCCACCTAAACCAACATAGACCCACGACAACCACAGTAGCGGACAATGGTGGAGAAAGTGTAATAAATACAGTTTTAAATGCTGCTAGCAGCGTTCCACTGTTCTGAGAAAGATACCTAGTGACAGCTATGAGACTGAATTGCATAGGATCATAAATAGCCTAGAGGGATTTGTATTCAAATATTTACTATTCTGCCTATTTTTTATATATTAGATAATGTAATTATTAGTCCAACTCCTCAGGAACCTGTATTGCAAAAAGCTTTTTGCAACATTGTTTTTTATACTACCATAATGTATTTACTAATCTACACCTTTAAGAACTTTTACAAACTGCTTTTTTATAGTAAGTATTAGCGCTACAGTTTGACTGAAAAGGTTACTTGCCCAAATATTTTCTGAAAACTATTTTTGGACTAGAAGATCACAGTATGATTGTATGAAATTTTTACAGAAAAGATCAGAGTATCTCAATTTCAACTGATTTTATGGAAAATACCTTTAGCAGGTACACAGTTAAGCATAAACCCAGAAGAGTACTAATTCACTTTTAAAATAGATTGGAATAAAAACAGTCAAGCTCCAAATCCACAATTTTTTTTGTCCTGCCCTACTGCGTATGGTCAGTCCTTAAAATTCCTCTAACTCTCAGAATAAGTAGTTTGCTGGCTTGTGTCCCGCCCAGAAATTATACTACAGGAAAAATGAGGGTCACACTGCCCTTTACGTTGACCACTAGTGCCCATTTTTACATCCATTCCCTTTTCCCCAGTTTAATCAGGGGAGAGAGACTGGACTGCATAAGAGATGCACATGAGCACCTAGTACCAAATAAAAACTAGCACTTTAGTGCTATAAGTGAACAAAGTGTCATGAAAAAAAGCTTGATTTTTTTTGTTGTTATTGTTTTTGATTGTTGTTATATCTTTGGAAATAAATTACTGGGGGGAAAAGTACCAAAAACATCCATGGGAAGGCACAGAAAGAATGCCGCAGAACTTAAACAGAAGTACGGAGAGAAAATTTCACTAAATCAAAAAGCACTCTGTATTTTCTATACAAAGATCTAGCCATTCGTTTTCCAAAAAAATCCACGCTTTTTACAAGCGAACTGGGCTATAATACTTCAAAATTCACATTTCAGGCATGACAAAACAGATGTCAAACCAAACACTTTCATCACCAGTTCAACTTTCACATTTTACCTTTTTTTGAAAAGCTATTTAGCTAATGACTGTTTGCAGTTGTATACTGACTTGTAAGTTAACATCTACTATTCCATTCTGTGGCCAAAACAGCTAGCTGTTTTAAACTATATTGACTATAAATTCTACCCAATAAAAAAATTAAGATAATCAACTATTTTGCAGCATTCAGTGAAGCCATCACTGTATTTAACACTCAATGAAAAACCGTGCCAAGTTTTCTTATTTCCACAAAGGTTCAAAATCTTGACGTTGTTCTAAAAACTGATATAAATAGCGCACAACAAATCTGCTTCATACATTTAAACAAATGAACACATTTTCTCACTTACTGAAGTTACAAGAAAAGTAAAACCACTGAAGTTAAGTTCTACAATAACATTTAAAACCATGCTAGATTTAGACTGCTTCAGTCACCCTGGACACTGTCATTATTTGGAGAGATAGAAGCGGAAAGCGTCAAAAATTCAGAAAGTGCACAAAATATTTATAAGTCAAGATGAAATCATGAAGAGATCATGTGTCACACCAAAAGCAGCCATTCACGAAAAAGCCAAGCAAGAGGACAGATTTGCATTTTGGCTCAAATTACATTGATGCAGTAATTATATTGATAAATCTAGACTTCTCTTTTCCTCTCACTTCTGTAAACCAAAACGATACTCTTCATTTACACTGAAGTAACAGCTTTTACTGATGCAGTTGTACCTATTACTACAAGAAAATACTCAGGAAACAAGCAGCAGATTATGGAATAAAAAGAGGGGATGAGAGAATGACCTAAATATTTATAATGATTATGACTGCCTTGCCAAAGAAACATGTTGTTGCAACGCAGAGTACAATTGATTTTTAGAAGGGGGTTTTGGAAAATGAAATCTGTTACATACAAGATAACACTCAGATACAAAACAAGTATATAGTTGGAGTGTAAAAAGTAAACACAAAGTGACAGAAAGCAGTTTCAAAATCCAACAAGACAACAGAAAACTCGTAATGCATTTGCAATACATTAATAAAAAAAATAATCTACCGTGTACCTGTCAAATATATATTTTTCAATTCTGTGTAGAAATTAGACTATTAAATCCTCACCACAGCAAAATAGAAACTTCAATGATTGCAAAAGTAACAGAAGTCAAGCACGTTGCATTTGTCTGCCCGTGGCAACAGCACTTTTGTCAGAAGCACCAGTAATGATCTTGAGTTACGCACAAAAGCGGGCTCTGTTAGGGCAACGGACAAAGGCAAATGACTGCAAAGCAAGAGGACTCAACTTCAATTTAACTGTCCTGTAAGGTACATACTAATTAGCTGCAAAGCTATGAAATCCTAGCTAGCATGTTAAGTCTGCTACATGACAGTATAATTTGACTTCTTAAAGGATTATGCAAATTACAACTCATCATTCCATTACACGACTGAAAAAAAGTGACAGCTAATTTATACATAACACACCTTTCAAATCCCTAAGATGTGAAGCACCTGTGCAATACATTTTGCCTAGATTTTCTAGTGTATACATTCTTGTTTATTGCACTGTACAGAAGCATATCTAAGAGATTTACTAAAGTCATAGGGGCTTTTATTTGCTTTTTAGCTTTTAGAGCACAATCCCAAAGAATTAAACAACATATTTCTGTCCCTGCTGTAGAGGTTTTGCACGCAAGTAGAAGGGTACGGTTTCAACACATGTGTAATTTTTGAATAGCGGGAGAGCACGAGCACTAAATGCACGAGCTAGAGGCAAGACTCACACAGATTTCAACATACTTCTGGTAGGTAGATTCACAGTAGATTCCGTCATATCGGTAGATTTTCCTACATTCTGATTGGTTGGGCAGAGGATGCTGGACAGTTATTCTGTAGAGGCATCAAAAACAGATAGACATGACTAGAGGTTCTCTACAGGTAACTGTAATGCAGGACAAATCAGTATGTTGAAATTGATTTTCTTTTCTTTTCAAATTAAAAACCTTTCTGATTTCTTTAAATCAACTGCCTTATGCACATAACATCCAGAATTTCCCACTTTTCAAAATTTGCACTGAGAGTAAACTAAACTTCAGTTCTCCACAAGAATGGCATTTTTTCCCCCCATCAAATAAAAGTGGAAGAGGTAGAGAATTTTATGAATTGAATTGATACATCACATAGTTTGCATATATACAAAAGGGCTTATAAAATTGATTATTTATTGTTTACTGTTGCAATCCCTCCTCAGGCAGAATATCCATTTATATCAGCTGGGAGTTTGTCCAGACAAAGACCAAATAACCCTCCAATTTAAAATGTCAACAGCAATTCTCACATTTGCACAGAATGACGATGTTGTGGCATTATGAGGACTGTGACTGAAGGTGCTCAGCACCATCTGAATAATGCCATATGTTCCTGGATCGACTGAAAGAAAATGAAAGTGATTGGCAGCAATCAGGAGGTGCGCAGCATCTTGTAAAATCAGGTCCTAAAAGATTTGTCAATCATTCTATTATTCATCCCTCCCCAATTCCCTGTTAGCAGAAAATATAATTTGGCTATAAAAATTCAACATTGTTTTTAAAATATACTTGGGAATTGCACACAAAACAGTACCCACCAATTTTCTTTTTCCCTCTCCCTCTTCTTTGCAATAAAAAACACATTTTAGATGCTTTTCTACCTTCCAAAAACTTACACCTTTTCCACTTTTAATGTAACAGTAGTTCACTAGAGTAAGAATAAGTTATTTGAGAAATTTTATGCTTTTTTCAAATGTAGAATTTTAGGCTATGATTTATTATTTTTTTTAAATAAAGATTCTTGTCAATATAGAATTATTTTTTATTATTTTTTTTTACAGTATTAAATCTATATAACTCTACACTACTCTTGTTTTTTTAAAAATCACATATTTGTTTCAACAGTAATTTGGGACCGGAGGTTTGAGGAAAAAAAGTATCATTATTTAGCAATAAGTTTCACAAGAAAATAGAAAGTTATATACTGTGGAAACTGAGGACCCTCCTCAATAATTCTGCACCTACAGAGAGTGGAAAGCACACACTATTTCATGTCTTAACAGCTGTGGTCCCTTACATTGGAAGCCTCATCTGAGCATGCCTCAGTACTATTTTTGTCCCATGAGAACCCACATGCAGGAAGGAAGGGGACAGCTATGCGATCAAAGCAAGACCAAACACCTCCAGATTTGGGATACTCCTGCATTCACAATTAAAGGATCACTAAAGAGACTTATTGTGATACCCAGGGCCTTTAAGTTAAATGCCTACGCACCACGTACAGTATATGGGGAAAGCTAAGCATCTTAAAACAGAGTTTGCAACACAAGCTATCTTCAGGGAACCAAGATAGTTAAAAAAGAAATGGAGGAGAGTTTCTTCTGTGTTCTTTGTGCATGAGACACAAACACTTCACTTTGGGTCAACCAGAAATGCCTACATCAAAGTGAATTCAAGCCTCAAAAGTTTCAGTGCAGCATCACATTGGCTGACCCATATTCCTACTTTAATTCCCCATCCACCTTTTTTTGTTGGGGTTTTTTGTTGTTGGTTTGGTTTTGTTGTTTTTTGTTTTGTTTTAAAAAACAACACAACAAAAGAACAAAACCAGAAGAGATGCCTGGTTTTACACAGCTTCAGCAAAGACAGAGAAAAATTAGGCTCTCCATGCCTCTCAGCTAGAAGAGGTTTAAATGTACATCCCCCCCACAGCTCCAAAGATTACCACAAACTCCTGGATAACTATTCTAAAGCAAAGGACATACTAACTCCTGGTAAAACAGTGGTACTATTAAAAACAAAAAATAAAAGTCAGGATTCGTTGGATGAAAGAAAGGGAGCCACAGTGAGAGAACGTTATATTAAGAGCCATTCAAAAATGCATAAGCTGTCCTTACAAAAACTATCAGAATCCTTCCCAGATGAGTGCCCTCATCACAGGTGTTCGGAATTATACTCTTTCTTCTACCCATGCCCTGACAAAATGAACCTTGAATAGTAACACTGATTATTGCTGTTACTTGGGTAGTTAAACAAGTGAAATAGAATATGGATCACTCCAGAAAACCTTTACTTGGAAGTAGCTGTGGCATTCTTCTGGGAAGTGGAAGATGTGGGTTTGAACATCCCTGTGATGAAACAGGTCCTAAATAAACATTCACTCCATCAAGCCAGTGGAGAATACTTGTCTGCTAGCTTTTGTTTGCTTGGTTTGGTTTTTATGATAAGGGAAGTCCTTGCTCTTTTTTGAAATGGGTAACAGACAAATTAAAACACAGGATGTTCCATCTAAACATCAGAAAACAGTTTTATACTGCAATGGTATCAGAGCACTGGAACAGGTTGCCCACAGAGGTTGTGGAGTCTCCATGCATGAAGGTACTGAAAAACTTGCCTGGACATGGTCCTGGGTAACCTGCTCTGGGTAACCCTTTTTCTCAAACCCAGAGTGGTTGGACAAGAGGTCCTTTCCAATCTCAAGCACTCTGTGATTCAAGGTCAGATCAGAGTTTTGGACTGTGAAACACAATAATACTTTATATCTAACCAAAATTGGGTGCCACAACCAAAGGTGGGCAAGAGATTACAAAATGGAACTTCTTTTTTGGAGGGGGGAAGGCAGCACAGGGGAGTGAGGGAGTGCTGTTTGTTGTGTTTGGTTTCAATTTAAGCAATATATGAGACTCTACACACAACCTAACAGCTGCTGGAGATTTAGTCTGAGAGAAATAAGGCTTCCTTTGCACTTAAGAGAGCTGGATTCTACTTCAGGATCCAAGATCCTATGACCTTTTCAGGACCCAGTCCTTACACAATGTGCATTAACAATTTTGTTAAAAGAGTTACTTTACTCTCTTCCATTGCCCCTCTGCTGCAACAGAATTAATAATAAATCATATCCCAAAACACTGTGTCAAATAAAACATCAATGTAAATCTAAAATCCCACTGATTTCACTGAGACGGCACAGCATCTAAATTAGCACAGACTGGGGCCTTATATGCTTAACCTGAAAAAGCACACAGTCCTGAAACACTATGAAATACATTTCAAAGTGCACACCAGGTTTATAACTATGCAGCAACCACCTAGGGCAATACTTGGGGGGGGGAGGGCAGAAATCCTGTATTTTCTTGTATGATGTTTGTCGCTTATCGTTAATGCTCATTTTACCATGGTATTTCTATAAATGGACTTTTATGCTGAGTAAAGACTATGTTTGTATTTGATGTAATTTAGAAGCTGCCTAACACCATCGCACCCTTTGCCCTCTGTCCTATGCCCTATGTACTTTTGCTGTCATTTAACAGATTTACATTTACAATAATAATCATCTGATAACTACAAGGCTGTGGGCCAGAAATACATCAGCAATTTAGATCACCTAACAGAACAGCTTACCCAGCATTCTTACTAAAAATAAACCAACCCACCCAAAACAAACAAACAAAAAAAACCAAACCCCCAGCAAAAACTCCACAAACCATAAAACCAAGTAGCAAGAAATACTGGGCACGATCCAGAAAAGGCATTTACCAGGACAATCAGTCTTGGTTGTTTTGGTTCTGAGTTGTTTTTTTTCCCCCTCAAAAGAAAATAAAAACAAGAACACCCAAAAACCTAACACCTTTAAGACAATCTTCACCAAATTAATTTTGCTAACTTGTTTTTAGCACATTATGTCAGCAGATAGAGTATATCTCTAAGGTTCCACATACAAAATTGATTTACCTCAAGATAAAACTGTATATTGGCTATTTACTCTGGGTACTGTATATTCGTGTCCTATTTTATGCTTTCAAATTGATTTCTTGTATTTTTCTCTGTATTAAAAATTAGAGCACTGAAGAGTATTTGAGTCTGATCAATTTGCAGTGGTTAGCTCACCCCAATTTTAGTTGAGTTTTGACTGGTTTGAGAAAGAAACACACTCATTCCCATAATAAGCTTTTGGGCAGTAAAAGTTGCCACTTCATGATAATAAAGGCAAAAATGAGTTTTAGGTTATAACTATTTATCTGTAGCACAGAAGGTTATTATCCAAAGAAGCAAGAAACATAACAAACAAAATGCCTACAAACACTGGACAAAACACAGTACTTCTCTTAATATTTGTGTCCTCTACTCCTTGGTGGGTGCTATAAGATGATGTTGCTGAGTGCATGCTCACACCTGACCTTGGTTTTTCAAGGATGAACACTTTCCCTAAAAAGTTCAAAGACATCACACCTCAGATGTGAAAGGATTATAAGCTGCTGTGTTTGCACATCAGACAGCTCATCTTCCTATCTTTATGTGTCACTAAACTCTAGATGGACTCATCATGCAACTTGAGGTGGAACTTAAGTGCATTTACATACATGTGGAACGTGTATGCTATGACTAATTTTAACTCACAGGGCAGAATTTAAATAATTAGTTACAAGAAGTCAAACTAAGGGAAAAAAGGAGGAAAGAGATGGTTAGAGGCAGAGTAGTAAATTGTTCCATTTTTGCAGGTAATCTAAATGCAAACTAGAAGCAACTTATCATGAGAATGGATTTTCCACCATCTGGTCAAATAACAGGGGATTTGTCTAGTGGCAAGCAAAGAATGGAATGATGTGAGAAAGATTAGCGGGCAAGTCCTACAGTTGGCTAAAATGTATTTTGTGCAAACAAGAACAGATGACGCCTTAACAATTACACCTGTCAAAAACTCCAGAAAGCAATCCATCTCTGAACAGCCCAGTTGAAAACAGGCTAGTTCATAACAAAATGAATTTTTTTAAACAATTGCCAGCCATAACAGTTTGATGCATGACAAGCTTAGGAAGTCGCATTCCACGTACAACTGAAACCTTAACTAACTGGACCCTGCTTTTCTCAGACAAGTAAGATATTAAACTATTAAAGGGGATGGGGGGAGAACAAAAAAAAACACAAAACCACACCACCCAAATAAAACCAAACAAAAAACCCAGAACAAACAAAACTCACCTTAACCAAAGTAATGCAAATAACTAACAGCCTTGGAAAGCAAGAAATTTTCAGAGTTAAGTCTGGCATAGAGGTAGAGATTGAATCATTCCAGGATGCCCTATGGAAATCAGTACAATAAGGGTCTTCAAAAAAATGCCTTTTTTTGTGGGAGTCAGGAATACCAGATAGTACCCTGACTGGCACATCTTGCACAGAATCAGGACAGTTCCTAGAGTTAAAGTTATTTCTAAATATAGCTATAAAGCCTTAAAATTACTACCCTATATACATCCTGCCAGAAGGGAAAATTCTAAGTAATAATGCTTCTGTAGAGATCTGGTTTCTTCCTTCAGAAAAATATATAATCTTAAGGTGCAAGGATATTTTACAATTCCAAGGTGACTTTCTTCAAAATTAACTCTGATTATAGATGTGCCTAAAGTTTCAGCATCCAAACTTAATTTTTTACTAGTTTACTAATACTTCAGTTTTTTAAAAAAACCAAACATCCCTACAGAAGACAGATAATATAGCTCATATATCTATTCAGAGGGGAATGGTGAAATAAGACTGTCCCAGCATTAATGTTTTTGTATTTTTCAGTCTGGCTTCCAAATATTCAAGCAGAGGTTGTTACTTCATTAAGCAATGTTAACGGAGGGATTTCATGAGAGAGTATATGGAAAGTCATAGAAAGACAAATCAAGAAAATAAGATTTCGTCTATTTAAGTCTATAGTCTTCAGAGAATGACAGTAAAGGTGAACTGGGTACATAAGCAAGCATATTTCAAAGGCATCCAAGAATGACAGACAGACATTCTTTTCATTAGTATTAGCCCTTTAACTCTCAGCAGAAGTCCATACACTTACTTAAAATATTATTTCAATATAGAAAAAAAAAAAAAAGAGAAAAAGGAAATTTTGAAGGAGATCCATTTTTGATACCATATCCCCGTCCTCTCTACCACAGATGCAAGTTCCAAGGTAGAAGTCCAATACATGGTCCTGACTTTCACTGTGATTGAAAATTCTAAGAGTTGGTAATACCAGTATTTAGAAGATGTTAGGAACAAGACTACTTCTCTCTTTCCTTTTTAATGTACATTGCATATCACCATGATATTCAACAACTAGCCAAGTATACGCAATTTGTCCACATAATTTCTGTAGCAGCATTATGCCTCTTTAAAAAGATGATTTTCCTTCTTGCAAGAAAGACAGATCAAACATCCAGGCTGATTTTTCAGAATTGCTGGTTGCCTTTTCCCCTGCACCCACTCCAAAGCATTGCTATCAGCAGATTCTAGAGAGGCAAGTCAGAGATGAGCTAGAGGGGGTGCTTTCTTCTTCCTCTTAGAAGAGCATGGACATAATTTGGCGTGGTTATTAATCTATCATGAATTCTCTCTGGGGAGAAAGACAAGAGCATTTTGCCACTCTTCACATTCAGATGGGCCAGAAAAGCAACTATGGAGCAAACGACATTCAACATTACATATTTGTGGTGTTGGTCTAAGACAAAGCTGAGTCTCAGGCTTGCTCTTGTCCTGGTATGGAAGAGAGCTCATTGAATGCAACAGGGACAACAGGGAAAGGTGGCAAGTGGTGCAACTGCAGAAGTTAGCTGACCATTCTTACTGAACACAGCAATTTGAAAGTTCTGCTGGGTTCTTGAGCATTCTTGGGGAGATTTAATAGGCTTTCGCAAACAATAATACTTCCCCCCCTCCCCCGCCTCATTTTGGCTGCATAACTGTGGTAAGGTTTAGATCTGGTAATTACAGTTAAATCTGGTCATTTTATTTCCAGATGCTGCAACATTTTTCCCATTAAATATTTGAAAAATAAGTCAGAAAATGTGCAAGATTTACCTTTATTTAACTTTGTTCCTGTCTTCTAAGAATTCCCAGATGATTCTTAACAGAGATCAAAGTGCTATGTTTAACCCTGTGATTCTTACACACCACTGATTTCTGCTTCTTTTCCATGCCCACACAAATCAACATAATTTTTCAGGCTTGTAGTAATAACACAGGCTTTGTGTCGGAAGCATTTTTCTGTGTAGGAAAGCTCAGGGATTCACCTCCTAATCACTAGAAGGAGCATGAATTAGAGCTTCCTCTCTCAGAATAGAGAAATTTGTTCCAAATAGCTTATCTCCTGTGTTCTTACCCTGCAAATATCAGCACGGTAACATTGTTCCCAGAGGATAAAGGGTTTTTCATTGAAAACTTCGGGATGAAGAGTGCAAGGACCCAGATTCAGACAGCCCTAGGCCTCAATTTTCAGAAACAGTTGGTCACTGAGAAATGTAAGACTTGAATGTCATCCAAGCTATAAGAATCTGGTTCACGTTTGCAATTACTGCGAATTTGTAATATTTTATTTTATTTCTTAACATTAAGTCATTTTGTTAGCTTTTTCTTTTTTATGAGTATATAAACTTCAGAATTTTAGCATAGCGAGAGAAAAGCAAATTTCCATGCCATAGCCAAAACTTAAGTGACATCAGCCATAGAAATAAAAGAGATTGCAAAAAATCAGATGTACTTAAAATTTCCAAATTAAAGTTTGTCTCTGTCTTCTCTGCTTTGACCTCTGACCAGTTTTCCCCCTATATTACTTCATCTTTCCCTATATTCTCTTTTCGTCTTTCCTTCACTGTCTTATTTCTCCTATTTTTGCACAGACAACTTTAGAATGAGGTCCTACCACTTTTTTTTTTTTACACTACACATAAGTAAATTTAATTGAATTGTTATACTCACAATTTCTTTTTTTAAAATTAAGTATTTTAAAGCTAAAATTTAGGAAAAAAAGAAACCTGCCCTGAGGTTCAGATTATTACAGAAGTGCATCCAGTTAGTAGTTGGCTCATTTCTACCTTAACATACATAGTTCTATCACTTTTTCTTTAATTGTTCTGAAATCATTTACATTATAAAGATCATCAGGGACCCCTGCCTAGGAGACAAGATACACAAAACACTTGGACAGGTTAATTCTTACATAGGAACCTAACTTCATATTGATTATATACAAAGTTTAGTACTTGTAAGCAAGTTACACAGTTGAATAGTTTTGTAAGTCTTGTCCTGGGGTCCTTTATAGCTACAAACACCTGCAACTGAGGATTGTGAGGTGAAGCCCAAGGTCACCAAGCAGGTCAGTACAAGACAGAAGCAAAGTGAGGTCTTGAATTCCCAACCCTTTGTCCATCCTCTGCTGAAATTGTGAACGTCCTCAATACTTCAACAAATGCAATCTCTTCTGAATCCTCCTACATTTTTGATATCAAGGATGTAACAGGCAATGAAATTCAATAATTAACCATACAGCATAGGGAGGGAGGTTGAGTACATTTTTGTATTCTTAAATTGTCAGCTTTGACTTTTACTTTGTACCTGCTCACATCTCCCATTATAAACATAGCAAATGGGAGCATCCAGTATGTATCTCTGTTAGTATGTATGCATGGCATTCATTTCTGATCTTATTTCTCTTAATACTTACCTATTCTCTTCAGCCTCTTCACATTAACACATAATTTTGTTTGTTTCAGAGTGGCTCTACTCTTGCTATATCTTTCTCACAGTGATCAGAACTGAACACATTATTCAGCTGAGGTCATACCATTGATTTATATACCACAGTATATTTGTTGCATGCTCACACTATAGTATCATTAGATATATTCAATACTATTTTCTACCCCATCCCTCAATACAGCTTAACATTTTGTTTGCTTTTATGTTTAGTGTTGCACACTAAAGCAAAGATTTTTACTGAGCTGCCCACAGTGACACCCAGGCGTATTTCCTCTAGGTTATAGTTAATTTAGAACCCAGCAATGTGTATGAGTAGTTTAAATTGTTTTTTCCAATGTGTACTACGTTTCATCTGTCAGCAATGAATCACTTGCCATTATGCTGCCTGTTAGCTCAGTGAGGGGCCTCAGAAGTCCCTCACAGTTTCTTCTAATCTCTACAAAACTAAGCAGAAGTGAGCTTCTCCCATATCTTATTCCCTTTATAAATGTCTCATATACGTATTAAATTTTCCTCAAAAAAATTTCTTAAGTGGGACATTTTCAGGAACTTTTTACAGTCAGAAATATCACACCATTTTTTCCTCATTCCGATTAATATTTTACAACAAATTTCTAATAGATTAGAAAGGCACCACTTTCGTGCATAGGAGTCATTCTTGTTTCTTCTATGCATGTAAGTTCTATATAAGTTCTAAGCAACTTCTTTTTACTTTAGAAAAAAATGTTCACATTTTATTTGACAAAGTTGACAAAAATGCTTTTAAGATAGTTTTACTGGTATTGTTACTGGGATAAGGGAAGTATTTTTTTTAAAACACTTGTACCCTCATTTTGCTAATATTTTGGCAAAGTACAGAAGCAGTAGCAGAACAAGTCCCCATAGGGCTAAATGCAATCCTCAATCCATATTTTAAGAGGTCTGTATAGGACTGTATCATTTTATGATATTAGAATGAGGGGAAAAAAGAAAAAAGAGAAAAAAAAAAAAAAGGCTGCTGATGCTATACCAACTACCCCGACAGGTTGATAGTCCATGTCCCCAGTGCTCCACTATATACACTTTTTGCTGGTAGACTCACATAGTTACTACTCATATATTTCCACTGACAGCATCTCCTAGAACAATATGATGCAGGGAAGTCTTATGCAGAACTCTGCAGAGCAGCAGGGCAAACATTTCCCTACTGCACATGAGTACTAAAGTTTTTCAGACCTCTCAGATGAGAAGAGAGGATTAGTCCAGTTTATCAGGTTTATTTCCTTTTTTTTTTTTCCTTAAAAAAAAAACCCTCCAAAATATTTGTGTGCTTCATGCTGTAATTTTGATGATTTTGTTTCAGGAAGAAAAAGTAAACATGTAAAATTCGTAAGTAATATCTCGACACATGTATTCTATTCATTATAACAATTAAATTTACAGAGGTAGGGAATATGCTTCTGAGAATAAGCTTCCTGAAGTTTGACTTGGGCTGAAGCCAAAACATTTCAGGTTTAGTACTCAAGAGTATTATTTAGAAGATAAATTGCTTGATAACAGATTTTGGGAAAGGTAGAATTAGCATCAAGTCTTGTTGCATAGTAATTAATTGGAGGGAACATACAGTGTAGTACTTGCTCATATTCACAATAATAATTAAAAAACCTCTGGCTAAGGGAATTTAACAAAATGTTTGCAAAAATACTGCTTAGGAGTAATCCACGAAAGGAGAAGTGAGAAATACTCTCCACTTTATTTTTCAGTTAGCATGCTATTATGCTACTTCAAAAAATTTTGAGCACTAGGCATTCTTATAAATCTCTCACCATTAAAATTGATTACTCTTATGAATGGCAGACCCCTATTTTTGATCTTGAAATTCTTAGTAATAAGAACAGTTCTTGAACCATGATACAGCAATTTGTCACAAAATACACTCTCAGAGAAAGACTATACTCAACTAAAACCGTGTTTACAAAGAAACAAACAGCAGCAGCAACATAGAAATATGAGCTACTTGGTTTTCCTTTGCTTACTTGAAGCCTAGGTTTGTGTAGATGCTGAGCTTATGCTTGTAGCACCACATGTGTGCACCATTCCCATACACTCATCTGAAGGCGAATTTACTCCCAAGTAACAAAAAGTCTTCCTCCTGTTTTGCAAGTGCAATTTCCATTACAGGTATGTAAATACAGTTTTCATGCAACACTGTTCGCAGACAAGTGAATGAGAATATTATTCCTTGGAACTACACAATTGTACACATGTCTATTCTTTAATATTGGGTAGAGCTGAATATATTGCATCATGTTGCTTCATCCACATTTAGAGTACAACACGGCTTAAACTACTTTTAAAAACAAACCACTAAGGGAGATCAATCTAAAATTAACGAATTGTACAGGAAACCACAGATGCCATTTAGCAGTCAAAAAGGAGGATGTTAATGTTAAGGAATAAGTGGTCTTGGTAACAAGTGCTCAAATACAGAAGCTCATTGCCTACTGCTGACTTCAGCCTGATAGACATCTTTTTTGATACGCACCTCATCATGAACAACGAGTGAAAACATAAGGCAATCTAAATGTATTAATGGAGAGAAAACAGCGGGTGGCACCGAAAGCCTCAGAGAATAGTGCAGTAGAACTTCTACTTTTTAAGAAGCATTTCAACTTGCTTGGAAGGGGAGAAGAGAAAGAACTTCCCAGCAGTGCCACCTGTTTATCTTATTTTTGATTCCCAGTTATTAGATTCTTATAAGCCTGTTTAGGTAGGTTGATTTTTTTGTTCTGGGTTAGTGAGGGGTTTATTTCCTTTTTTTTAAAACAGTCACGGGACAACGATACTGCATCAATTAGTCCCTGCATCACAATGATGACTATATTTTAGAAATGTAGTATGTTTTATGTACCTTAAGTTCTACAAATAAAGGTGACAGTAATGGTAAGACTCTAACCCTAAAAAGTTTACCAAAAATGCTCCAAAAGGGTATCACACATACCACTTAGCAAACATACTATTTCAGTAACATACTACTTAGCCTGACACTAATGAGTCACAATCACTCTTACGGTTCCTTGTATTAAACAGACACTATTATTATACATCTCCCTCTTCCCAGATTCTGGTGATATAAGAAATCTGAGTAAGAAATTCCAATAACAGTCAGAATTAATACATGAAAGAGCAATAAAAGAATTTACCTATATGGTTAAGTATTTTAAAATGTATATAGAGAGCAATATCCTCTCCAACTAATTTCACTGTAGACCGTTTCATAAATAAGTGACATCCAGACTGTACATTTATCATTACAGGGTTTAGTATTGCTTAGTAAACTATTGTATGTTGAAAGCTGATTTTTACTTCGGTCACGATGCCAAGATTGCTACAGTCAATTTTTTGTTTTGGGGAGAAGAATGGCAGAGGAATACCCCATTAAGAGATATTAATTTCATAACAAAAGTCTGTGGCTATCCTATTTCCTAGCTCAAAATTTTGGAAAAATGAATGCTTATCCAGCAGCTCATGCAGCTTCTTGATTTCAAAGCCAGTAAAGGCTATTAAAGTAATCTAGCTAACAGCACAATAGACTTGCTTGGTGCAAGCATAAATGCTCATTATATCTTCAATTTGTCTTTGCTTTCAGTAATCCTCTGGTAAATCATGTTCATAAATAAAGTCTTCAAAATGCTGGTATTTCCTGGATCGCTATTAGTTAGTAATCAGGAACGCAGAATGTATTTTCCTCTGTTTTGATTTCTTTTTTTTTCTGTTTAAGAAAAGAATTGGGTCTTGCTTACTTTTGCAACAGCTTTAAGACAGCTTAGTTCAAGAAACAATCCCTGTTCTTTAAATGTACACACCGTCCAATATGTTTTTTCCTTTGAAAATTCAAATGGTTGTTAAAAAAATAATTGTATCACATTAGCCAGCAATAAAGCCAAAGAAAAATGTATTTCCACTTAAAATTAGCATGAATAGCCTTCTGAAGTATTTGCTACATTTCTCCTCTTCCAGAATAAAGTTTATCAGATACATTCAGGAACAGAACTCCTGTGTCCTCTCAGCCAGGAATTATTCTGGCTGCACACATACTGTACACGCTATTGAAAATGTTTAATAATAGAAGACCATGCACTTTCATGTAATTCGTAATTAGAAGATGACTACAACTGCATTATTTAAAATCAAGCCTTTGTTATCAGCACCAGTTTTAGACAGAAGCCGAGAATCATTTGTGAGCTGTGGCAGACCCAGACTGTTCAAAGCAATTGCTGTTCAGCATGAAAGCTGCAATGGAGGTCACAGAACAGGTCAGGAGGAAAGATAGTGTATCGATTTCACACCAGGAATAGAGGCGAAGCGAGGGCCCACTGTTGCTGCATGTGATGTATTTCACTTCAGTTTAAGGCACATTTCATTCCAATTCAAGAGGGGGTGGGGTGCAAAGGGCGAGTGGATTTCACACTGAATCATGATGAATTCTGGACTCGTGTATTCCAGTAAATATCTCCTTCCTGACATTAAGTATTTCTACAGCAGAGTGAATACAATGGAAATTAGACTGCAACCAGATAGTAGAGGAGGACTCTGGTGGGGGAAAAGAGAAAAAAAAAAAAAACCAAACCAAAACCCAAAACAACCAAAACCTACAAAGCCTGTATAGGATTGCATCTATTACGTCCCAGCCTACTATATATAAATGTTACTCCAAACCCAGAAAATTGTTATAGACACAGTCTACTAATGAAACTGTTCCAATATTCATGCTGAAGACAACTGTATATGATATTCCAATCATTTATGAAAACACCGTTAAGTCACATAAACTCAAGCCAAAAGTCTTCAAAAACTAAAGGACAGAAAGTCTGTTCACACAAACCTCCCAGCTATCCGCACACACAGGCACAAACTCAGTGCAAAGCAAATGCAACTGCTGACAAAATATTTTAAATGCATCAGTATAGTAAGATACAAAAAGGTGGTGCACAACTGTATTTTGTTTCATTTTGTTTTCAAACTGACATTCCAAATAACCCTGGCTACTCCAAAGAACATTAGTGACTATTCCTAACTGTGTTGTAGGACAGCATGGATGATTATTTGTATTTTGTCATCTAGTAGTAGTGGGCAGCTTCTGTCACACCTTTTCTTTTAATTAAAAAAAAAAAAAGAAAAAAAGAAAAAAAGAAAAAAAGACAAAGATCAGTTCGGACAAGTAAAGCATTAAACATAACTAGAGGAATATTTTTTAAGTTATTTGGGTAACAGGCTAGCCTTGTTCAATTTTTTTTCCAACACCGGGAAACTGAATTTCCAGTACTTTTGCCCAGTATGTTGTAAAAGTGTCAACTCCCAAACTGTTGAGATCACATACAGGGTAATGGTAAAACAGTAAGACCTGTAAGGATAAAGTGCTCCTTCCCTCCCCCAGTGTTACTTTGCATAATTTGTTCTCTGAAAAACTGCTGTTCTTTTGAAATGCCCTGACTCTGCTATTCTACTGATGACAATATTTTACAACTTTTCTAGATCTTTATACTGGCTCCATAACACCAGCAAAATAGCCAGACACCGACATATTTCAGAACAAAAGAGGACTGTATTTGAGACTGCACAGAGATTTCCTATTAAATTATTTATATTAGTTCACTTCCACGTCATTATTTCTTTTCAACTGTTCTAAGGCATCAGTGTCAACTTCTTGAACCCTCTCATGAAAGCTCTGCTGTCATCAGGATCTATTTCAGCATCCTTAATTCTGCATAAGGAATCAGTTACCCAGCAAGTTTCCAATCACAAAGGGCCAGATGCTCCTCTCTGCTACATGCTGGAGCTCGGCAGACGGGCCCCTCACTAAGACAGAGGAGGGCAAAAGGTGGCCGTGCAGTGTGTGTGTGTATGTGTACTACTGGCCTGCCACAAAACAGCTTGGACTGCTGTGCCCGAAGAGGGAAAAAAAATTTCAAACAGTGGCTACAGTTAACAAACTGAAGTGATGGCAGCGATCAGCTACTCCACGCAGAATGATCCACAAGGAAATGTCATTAACTTGCGCTGCAAAATTCCATCATAGTTAATGCTTCTCTCTTCAACTTCCATAAAGCTATGCTGTAAGTGTATAGAAATCTTACACAGCTTTGAGTGAGGCTTCAATGGATTAGCACCTGCTGGCTACGGACAAAGTCAAAACCCACTAATGCTATTTGATCTGCAGACTCCTGCTGACACCGTGCATCATATGATTCTGGTATGTGGAGTATAGTTAAACAGCCTGTGATAGGAACTATCAGGAACATCCAAAAGTATAGCAGTGCTTAGGATTGTTTCCTAAAGACCATGAACTGTACAGTAGCTCCATAAGCAGAGGCCAAGAGGACAGACATCTCTTTAGCCTCATGTTTCTGCTAGCCAGAGTTACCTCTTTCCATTATGAAGAGACAATGGGAGTATTTATACCTCACATCTGTTAAATAAGTTCCCGGATAGTACTGGCATGAAAAATAAAGTCATTTTCCCATTTACAGTTTGACAGAGGACTGCTGGTTTTTAAATGGACAAGGACCTTAGCAAAAGAATAAATAATTAATACAACAGCAGACTAAGCTATTTTAAGATGTAGTTTTGAAAACAGAGCCTGCAAGCCACCTTTATGGAATATGCTGCAAATCCCAAATAGTTAAACAAATCCAAAACACAGTAATTCAAGACCGTCCACGGAGACGAAGATCACTTCTTTATTATCATAAAATTCGGTCTGATTATACACCAGGCCTAATTTCAATTCCAAGTCTAATCGGAAGTTCAGTGACCTCAGTGGCATGGGTTCCTGCTGTTTTATACACTCCCACCCCTGCACCCTCCAAACACAAGCAGAGCAGCTACGCTTATCTGGGACACATCAGCTGCCATACAGGGAAAGCACAGAGCTGCAAGGACTTGCTTGCTTAGAGTTCGAGTTGAGGCTAAGGCCTACACACACCACAGAAAGGTTCATCCATTGCTGTGGGTATTTGGGCAGCAAAAGAACACTTCAGGTGACGTGGCACCACAGTGGGGATTCCTCAGAAATGTAACGGCAGCGGCTGTGCCAGCTGCTACCACAAACTCCATGCCTGGGGAGACGTGTGGCAGGAGCACCAATAGTACCATCAGCTGGAATATTTGCTGTTGTGTGGTTAGAGAAGCAGGAAGCTGTTGCATTCCCCAAAATTTCTACACCCTGGATTTCTCAGTACTGGTACAATGTTCTACCATTCCCTCAAAGTTACCCCATTAACTGAAGTAAACTGTGCTGTAAAAAAAAAAAAAAAGTTGATTAAAGATTTAAGGAAGTTTGAAATCCAAGTATAGCTTTCTCTTTGAGAGCATGAGGGATAGGAATGAGAAAGAGAGATAAGCAAAGGGGCTTGGGTTAAGTTCAATTAGCAGTAAAGCATGCTCAGGAAAGGTGCATGCATAAAATACAGGCCTCAGGGAATAGTGGTGGTAAATAGACAAATTAAACTTCAAGAGTCTTTCTAACCTTTCATATATATAATTATTTTTTTTATATATATTTACTGAGTGTAAAAGGATCAGCCTTAGACCCTTGCAATGAAAATGATAAATGGTCATATTGCTTGTGTGTTAATTAATACTAACCCCTCTCTCAATAACACACCAAAAAAAAAAAAAAAACCACAGGAAAAAAAACCCAAACACATAGAGAAGAAAAACTCAAGCTTTTACAGACCCAATATACATGCTTTTAAGCAAAGGGAGCCTGGCAGGTGGGTGTCTTCCAAGTAAACTGTGCTGACGTTTACTTTCTATACGGAAACAACCTGAAAAAATGAAACTCAATCAAGTGCAAAGCATTAAATTGCATCTTCTACTTGTAAGATACTTTTACCAAAACATTCAGCCACTTCAGCAACAATCTCATCCAAACTACAGTATTTGGAGTAAATGGTGTGAATAGAAACTTTCAGTTCTACACTAGACATTTTCACAGATTGACCTAAAACACAGTGAGCTTCTGCACAGTCAACTTAATCCCTAGAGGAGAAGAAAACTCGCTAGAAGCATACCTTTACGACACTCTCTCTTAATCCACACCACTTGTGATTTGCTTGGCTTGTTTGTGATGGTTTTTTTTTTAAAACAAGGATACCAAGATCCAACAGAGCTCAGTCATACAGAGATCTGGATGATCCGTATCTGATGAGAGAGTCATACAAGAATATAACAGCCACAGAGTTCCTTTGAGAACTGAAGGATTCCACCCATCACAACTAATACAACAGGAGCAAACATAGGCCCTTAGAAGCCTAAACAGCAAATATATTTCAGAGGAGTCCACAGATGTTTCTTTCTTAGGAACCATTTGCCAAAATGAGAAAAATCTCCGAACACTTCAAAACCTCACAAATGATACTCTTTCTAGCGGACAAAAATCAGTTCCTATGTTTAATCACCTTTTTTTAGCTTTATTTGGGTCTGTTTTTTTTCACTATCTTTCTAACCAACATTCCACATTAAATTGTAACAAGATTCTTGGCAAGTCAGCACTAAACTGAACATACTAAAAAACATGAGAAACCTCACAAAAAACACCCACAAAAAATACCGTTTCAGATTCACACATAAGCAACTCAAGCCCTGAAAAGAACAGTGTGGCCTAACAGTTTGTGCTTTCTGTAGAGGATTACTAAGGACTATATGTATTAACCATAATTGCATATTATTTTTCTTCAGTTTAAAAAAGGAGGATAACTGATATGGATTCATTTTGTATGGAACATTTTGTCCCCTGAATCTTAACACAAATTTCTAATTTTCAATGAAAAAAAATTATTAAAAAAACTTCTGGGATTTCCACTACACAACAGTAGCAAGACTCAGTTCAGAACTGGTATCAGAACAACTGTTCACAAAGACAACCCTGCAATTGCTGGCTGCTTACTTAATGATGACTTAAAATGAACTGGCTTTCTGTTAGAGCAAACCACTCATGGATTTGATGTTTCAGAAAAAGGACTGTAAGATAATTAATATTTTTAGTATTGTCATTTATTGAAAGCATAGAGGGTACTATTACTCCTTCCAATTCTGAACACTTCAGTATTGCGTAATTCAAGGATGAGAAAGTTGTGAATAGTGGTTTTGAAAAAGATATTTTGGGTCTTCTAGTTCTAGAAGAGGAATTTAAAAACAAAATGCCTTTTAGATGCCTTGGCACAAAAAAAAAAAAAGCAGAGAAAAATAAATGCAAGCAACAGAATTTTTATGTGATATTAAAGAAAACAACACTGGTTTAAAGAAAAAAGTAGCATATCTTTCACATTTTATGTCCTAAGTAGGTTTAAGTACTGCCTATTACTTGTCAAGAATTCAATAGCAAATAGAAACTTTCCAGGTTGACGTGCTGGGGCAGAGCAAGGTCATTCTTTAAAGCATTTGCTCCCTTGAGAGGAAAACCTGGAAGGATGCTGTTTGAGCAATTTATACCAGGCACAGCAAGTCATTAGATGCCTGTGCTGCAAGTCTGCCATGATCCTGATTCCACAGCCATATGTGGTTACCATGGTGGGAACCAGTTCTAAAAGCCTGTAAGTCAAAGGAGTGCAGAGGTGTGTATTTCCTTCTCAATATGCTGAGTAGTTATAGGCACTGTAAATCTTTCACAGAACAGCACAAGAGCAAAAAAGAAAAGGAGCATTAGGCAGGTGAACATCAGGCATTATCATTCAAAGTAGTAAATTTTCAGTTTTGGAGGGGGAGTCACGATTGCGGAGGGCGAGAAAAAGAAAGAAATTTGCAGGTAGGAAAATAGTCTCTTTAGTTAGCGTTTTAAAGAGAATTTTTTCCTAATCCAGTTTGACTTCAAAACCAAAAACAAACAGTAAGTAATCCCACAGCATCTGTGAGTAAATACTATACTGTTCATTTTCTCCTTTGAAATCTTGCTGGATTGAAGATTCCTATTTTTAAATAGCCAAAACAATACAATTCCTGTACTGTACTTTGTAAAGACTTCAACTCAGCATTTCTGAAAATCAAGCCACCCAGGAGGAATATGTGAGCCAGCAAATAACTCCTTTCCAGGAGAAGATTACAAAAGGATGCAACAGATGTCCAGCTTTCAGATACAGAGCAAGCAATACACAATACAGATTTGCTTATACAGAACATGACCTTATTCTATTTATATGGGCACAATTTCAAGCCTAATGCAGACCTATGTGCCTAAAGAGGAACAGAAAAGACTATTAAGTGCATACTCCAGATATGTATGTCTCATCTAGCACTATCTAATGCTTACTTTTATTTTCACTGTAGATTAGAAATGACAAAAAACACAGAAGCGTTTCAGCCAACAAGAACTGCACACCATCTAGTCCTACTCCCTCCTTCTCTCAGTGCTTCAATGATCTAAAGGTGACACACATTCCTCTACTTGCTGTCCCCAAGGACAGCCCTGTCTCAGATGTCTCAGCCCTGGCAGATGACTTCTCATTTTAGCATGGACTGCGTCACCAGCCTACTCAGAGTCCTTCTTGTGCTTCTCAGCCATACAGGAGGATAGCTGATCCTCAGGTTTTGGCCAATTTTACCCTCCTCACACTTGCTGAATGCAGTTTGGTGTGTGTTTGGAAAAGAAAATTCTCAGGAATATAATTGTGTATCTACATATGGTTATTTCTTTGAACTCCCAAACTTCATTACAGAATCTTTACACTGATACACAAGTACAATGTAAGTGACTTCCTATTTTATGGACTTCTCAAAATACTCTCCTGTAACACATTAAGTTGTCCCTTTAGTTTACGGAGCTATGTGAAGAAATTTAATATACTCTGAGGACCTCCTGCATTTCTTATAAATTCTCATATCCCAATTCTCACATATTTTTAACACTGGGAAATATATGAAGGTAAAACCCTGTGGCAAAAAATTAATCCTGTAAAATGACAAAATTAAGCCTTGAGATTCACTAATACAAGCAAGAGTAGAAAAATCAGCAAGGACATTGCCATCACCTGTACACTACCCAATTAGCTTTGGCAGTAGCCTATATTAGGCAAGAGATGTGCTACTGTATTTTAAGAATGCACACAGGCGTTCCCCAGTCCCAGTGCTCCTTGACTTTCTTGGGCATTGTTTAGCCAACAGTCAAGCATTTCTGCACTCTACATGTACTTACCTCCATCCTAAAATTCCAAATAGGAAAGAAATCATACCATCCCTAAGAAATCAGTTTTCATTTACATCAAACATTGGCCCTAACTAGATATGTTTTCACAATAGAAAAGCATGGATACTTTTTTCCACATGGAGATTATCCAATTACCTCTCTGACATCAAAGGATCGTAAAATATGCCACATAGGCGACCATTTTAAACCCTAGGACACACAGAAAGGAGAGCAAAGTACTTCAACAAAAATTGAGATTCTAATATACATATAAGCATTGAGATACAATTATTAATTTTTCTGAGAGCAAATCAGTTGCCTTTTAAAAAGCCACTGCATTCCTATAGCCACATTCTTGATCTAAATACATGTTGCATGGTCGAAGTTCTACTGAAACCAACAGCACAACACATGCGTTAAACGAGGACCCACAACAAAGCCATAGCTTTGTTAAAAGATACCATTTGTACCACATTCCTACCAACTTACTGCAAAAAAACCCAGGAGCCCACCCACACATAATGAACTTATCACAGCTTCCTCACAGGTCAGAGTTACGTTTCACTTTCCTCTTTTTCCTAAGCACATCCATGGCCAGCAAATAACATCTCTAGTAGGTTTGTTACAATGCCTCTACACATGTAGAAGCAGTATGTATGCATATACACACATGCACCTTTAAAGCATTATTATAAGGCTTCCTTTCCAGTATTATTAGCAGCTGCTTGCATATGTGTAACTTCTTGTCCAGAGTGACAGCTGTATTTTCGCCTGTTTTGACATTGAGTCTGATCTGGGTGAATAGCTCATATCCATTAAAGTGCTATTACAACACTGAATGACTGCCAGAATACTTCCTGATCAATTTTAAAAGCCAGCTAGCTGTCATCATCTAATCGCAACAGCAGAAAACAAATCTTTGGGGAATAAAACAAGATTTTAAAACATTTTTAAAAAGCAGGGTATTAAGTCTAAAACCTCCAAACTATTTAAACAAAAATCACAAGCTGCGGTGATATCTAGGTAAAAAATCTCTGCATTTTGAAAACCCATATACTTCTTCCTGACAAGCATTCAAATGTAGTCTCTAAATCTACCATTTCAACAATCTCTGGAGTTTGAACTCTTGCCATTACATAACTTAATAAAGCAGCACTGAAAACAATCACCACAGAACATGATTGTGCTCACCATTAAATTTAGTTCTATAAAAATTTTAGACTGAATTCAATCATCTTTGTCTTTGGTTGAATGGCTGAAACCCAACGTGCAGGTTAGACTCCTTATTTCTGAATAGCTTTACAATATGCATATTTTTAAGCTGCGGTGCAAACATCATTTCAGACTTTCATTTATCAAGCATACTTGAAAGGCTCTATAACTCACAAAGACATTTAAGACCACTTGAAGAGAAGGCACAGTTGGCACAAGGTTGGCACAGCTTTAAGAGGGCCTACAGCAGTGCTGCATTTGTAGTACAGCACATTGCATGAACCAAAAAATGAGTTGTAAGAAGTGGCATGTTCTGTATGAAAGATGGCTAGCAAGTCAACCATGCAATGCCCACGTGCACACACAGTGACTAGTCAATGTATAGATGACTTTTTCATTTGTCCCCACTGCACTATTTTCTCACCAATGCTGTGCAGCTCACTGCTTTGCTGTGTGGTGAGTATGTTTTGATCAGTGAAACAGAAAACACCAACCACCTGAATGAAATGTTGCTGTATCAAAAATCATGGGAAGAGCTCAAAAAAGCGGACCTACCATCTACTCCACAAACATCCATAAATTGCCTGCAAAAACAACACTGCACACTTGTCATTTGGAATATACCATGAATTAAAAGTTCTTTGAAAAGCTTTTTCTGTATCTCTAACCTAGAGCTGAATCAATATTAACCACCAAAAAGCACAACAAAAGCAACACTTCAACAAAACAAGCACACCCCACCACAAAAATCAACCAAACCACACAACAAAACCCAAACCCACTACCATCAGCCCAAACACAAAACAAAATACCACATCAACCAAAACCCAACCAAACTGAACTGAGCACACTCAGTTCACCTAACACTAGGTAAGACTGTCAACATGCAGACATGAATCAAAGTAACTGATTAACAGCAAAGTCCACTCTTACAGTTCTAGTTCCCATATGATGAACTCTATGCTTATGAAGTTATACAATTAGAAAGCTGCATTGCCAATTGCCAAAAATAATGTCATTTGACAATTTACAAGATGATAACTATTAGGAGATCTTGAAAGTGTTATCCTAGCCAGAGCGTTCATGAAACCTCTCTGTACGTAAAATAAGAAAGTAGATTAGAGACAGTTCTGCAAACACAGGCACAATATATTTTATAGAACACTGATAGTTCTGTTCTGAATAAAACTGCTGAAAAAGTCCGTGTAGAAGGCATATCATAAGACCTTGCTGGATTTGCAGCATCTCAAAAAATGCAAACTGCAGCTGAAGGAATTTTAACAGTGACTGCTGGACTTAAGGGACAAACACATTCTCAGAGAAGCCAGAGTGACAACATACTTACAATTTAACAATAGGAATCCCCTCACCTTAGGCTTTGGTTCAACCCAAACCAAGTAAACAGAATCTAAGTAAATAATTTCAAACTCATTAAAATAAAAATACTAATACAGTAAATTGTTCAGATGTATACTTTAAGAAAAATACAAACAACTTTGTTCTTTATATTATAAGTTGTAAAACTAATTTGAGTCTATGCCTTAAATCTAGGACAAGGCATTCTGTTGTGAAGTACTTAAGTAGCAGGACACCAGCTCCATTAGAACATACGACCATATTTTTCTGTTGTGGTTTATACATTTAATAGAGAGGATTCTTATTTCCAAGTAAGTCTTCTGACTTTGAGAATCATAGAATCATCCAGGTCGGAAGGGACCTCCAACGGTCATCTAGTCTGACCTCCCTGCAGTCGCAGGGACACCCCCAACTAGACCAGGTTACCCAGGGCCTCATCCAGCCTCACCCTGAATATCTCCAGGGAAGGAGACTCAACCACCTCCCTGGGCAACCTGTTCCAGTGTTCCACCACCCTCAGAGTAAAGAAATTTTTCCTACTGTCTAATCTAAATCTACTCTCCTGTAACTTAAATCCATTGCCCCTTGTCCTATCACAGCAGGCCTTTGTGAACAGACCCTCCCCAGCCTTCCTGTAGGCCCCCTTTAGATACTGGAAGGTGCTATTAGGTCTCCCTGGAGCCTCCTCTTCTCTAGGCTGAACAACCCCAGCTCCCTCAGCCTGTCCTCATAGCAGAGATGCTCAAGCCCCCTGATCATTTTCATGGCTGTCCTCTGGATCCTCTCCAACAGGTCCACATCCTTCCCATATTGAGGGCTCCAGACCTGCACACAGTACTCTGGGTGGGGTCTCACCAGAGCAGAGTAAAGTGGCAGAATCCCCTCTCTGGTTCTGCTGGCAACACATCTCTTGATCCTATCCAGGTCCCTCTGGATGACGTCCCATCCCTCTGGCGTAACAACACCACCACACAGCTTGGTGTCACCTGCAAACTTGCTAATGGTGCATTCAATCCTTCTGCCTATATCATTGATAAAAATGTTAAACAGTACCGGAGGACAGTAATAACCTAAAGCTGGAAAAAAACATTTTTTTCTATGACAAGTGGCTTGGAACATTTATGTTAATGCTAAAAAAATATTACATATTAACGTATTCTATATTATTAAAATATCTATAACTAGCTTATGTATTTTATACCATTTATAGGTTTTTAGTAATAAAGTGTATATTGTTAAAGCTTAACTTAGAAGGATAACATGTTTATTAACTGTTGATAACTCTGGATAATAGCACCAGCGATAAGTAGTGGCTGCATTAATAACTACAGTGAGAAAGGACTATTGGGAATCTGCATGTTTGCAAAAGGATTCTGAACAGCTAATATGTACAGATTACTACGAACTACTGTGCATGGAAATATACATTGCCTTGTAACTTGACATCAATAATGTTGCCTATTAAAAAAAAAATCATAACATTTCCATAATTTAAGAGTTCTCAAGATCTCATTCTGTTAACTGCAAAAATTTCTACAGCTACCTTCTTACACTGCCAAAATTATTATGGGTTTTCTGTCAATGTGATCATACACTAGAAAAAGAAATCATAAAAAACTGACAAGGAGGCTGAAGAAAAAACTGATCCCCTCACCTTACAGCAAGCCAAGATGCTGCCAACCAGGACAGTCTAATTATGTAACAGAAGATCTGGAACTCGGTGTGAACTAAGTCAGTCAGTCAGGAGTTATCCACTTACTATATAGGAAGGAAGGGCATGGACCACATCAAAACAGACATCCCAGTCTCAAATTGGTAGGTTCTCCAAAATGGATTGGCATGTTGCCACCATGCTTAATCTCAATGGGAATACATCAGAGGAGGAACAACATTGCAAAAGACCAGTACAGGAAGGAGGGACAACAGGAGTCAACAAGCCTGCTCTTCTCTGCTATTTGCAGAGGAAGGAGATCGCCAATTTAGAGACATCCAAGTCAGATGTGAATGACCTCCCCACCCGCCATGTCATCCATCAGACAGGAACAGCAGGTAACATTTGACTCATGATGCTAAAACCTATCATGATACTACTTGATACAAGTAGCAAATTACTATGAAACTAATCTTAGATGTAGTACAAAGAGCGTAAGTCTCATATTTACTACCATCTGCCAGAAATTATTACAGTATTAAAGGTACAAAGCAGTTATTGGAAAACCCATCTAAACGACTGGTTTAGCAATTCTGTTGTTAGGAAAGCTTCATGATGTAATGCCCATCTTGCTCTCACAGGTATTGATTATGCACATCTGACACGTTATATAATACAGCTAGTATACTATTAACGATGACAATAGGGAGGATTTTGCTTTATTTATATTGTGTTACAGGAGAAGTTGCTCATTACATCAAAACCTCAAGCCAAACGAAGGCAACAGAGAAATATACCCAATTCCACAATAACTTGGCTAACGGTCATTGCAAATATCATGCTGAGCTTCATACCAATGTTTCTTTTAAAGGGGGGGGGGAAGAGCTTGTCACACTGTTCGTGAGGGAGATAACTAAGCCTTGGACTGTAAGTAAATCCACCAATACTAAAACCTCTCCCAGATGTGCAGCTGCTTTCTGCAGCACAGAGATATTTCTTGGCCTTTAAGCAATATGAAAATGAAGTACTAACAATAAGAATAGTTGCCATATGATAATTTACTGGGCTGGGGAAAAAAAAAAAAAGGAAAAGAAAAGAAGTCAGTGGTGGTTCAGGGTACCACACATTCTAGTGGAGATCTTTCACCCTTTGACCTCCCAGCTCACAATCTGGTTGTTCTGGAACAGTGACCTATATGTCACCTATACAGGATCTGTGCCTGGGGGCCTTTATTGTGGAGATGCACAGCACAGAGACATGGCCCTCATTTCCTTCCCCAACCTCCCTGTCAAGCACATAGGATCCACGTCCTCAGTGTTATCTACTTCCAGGACAGCTCTGTCCTCCTAGTCTGGAATAAAAGCCCACCTCTCCTAGCATTGCTCTTCCATAATCCCTTTTCTCCTGACCAACTCCACAGCTACAGGAAAGAGGGGGAGACAGAGGCACAGCACAGCCGATGGAGCCAGGCGCATCATAACAACCAACTGCCATCACAAATATTACAGGAAGCACAGTACCACCACATAGTTTTAGTACTGGTTGTTATCATGTATTTTAAAGTTACGCTTTTATGTTGCTAGGAGTGATTGCAGTAACTCAGCCCTGTCGTTACACAGGAAGAATCTCCACCTAACACAGGGATAATGTAAGAGCCCAACACGCTTCATATTTATGAGTGTCATTCACAAGAGATTTGACTTCTCTTTTCTTGGGATTCTTTTTGTGTGTGTGTGTGTGTGTGTGTGTGTGTGTGTGTGTGTGTGTGTGTGTGTGAGAAACGGAGATAAATTGGATAATAAGCATCAAATCATTAAGACTTTGAGTCCACTTTCATCCTTCTGTACAGAACTTGTATTTTTTCTTTTTCCTGTTCTTCCAGTTCTCTTTCCAGTAAGAAATGGAGATTTGCCATTGTACCAAGATGGGGCAACATCACTCTCCCTGTGAATCCTCATATTAACGAATGCCTTAAGCTACTTGCCACACTGAATGTAAAAACTGATCAGGTCTCTCAGAGCATTGTTCTAATACAGTTGGAAAGAGGATAGGATTGTAAACAGCTGGCAACACTAACATCCCCAACAGCAGAAAAATATTTTTCAGTAGCAACCTGAAAAAGTACAGGTAACTTAAATACCAGACTATAATACAATATATAAGGGGAGGTTTGGGTTTGTAAGGGTGGAGATCAGCTAGCACTTTATACTGAAAGAATGAGCTATGTTCCAAAAGTGATGTCAGAGGCCATCTTTGAATTCAAGAGTAATGCTAACATTGTGTTTCAGCTCCCCCAAAATGGTTTTGACCTCTGAACTTTTACAACTGAAATTACTTCTATGGGCACTCTTTCTCTGAAACCTCCAGATTGCTTCTTGTCAATGACGGTCCACAGTTTTGATGGAAAGCAGATCACAGAAAGTCCAGTAGCCTCACTGAAGGCTGGCAGCCCAGCAGCTGAGACCTCTCTGGCAGTGGCACTCCTGAGGACTTCCAGTCCAGTGTAACACAGAATAGATAGGAAGATACATGGAAGAAGCAAAATAAGAGTTTGGGTTAGGATGTGCATACTGCCATACATGAGCTGATGTCTGTATCTATAAGGCCGTTATCTTTTAATCAATATGCTTTTATTAAAACTGACAACTAAGGGTCAGATTCGCACCCAAAATTCTAGATTGGACAGCTGTAAGACATTGCTATATGAACCACGAGTCACTCAATATGTTGCTCTGTAACTTACCTAATGAATATTGTTAGATATGGTTATAGGGATGTAACGTTTCAACAGTACTGTAATTATGGGAGCACCCTACGTGTGGGCTTGACATCTACCAACGTAATTCAGTCGCTGGGAATACAAAACCCATAAGGAAGAGGGATTATAGCAACTGGTACCTCATCTATTCCATATATGTTTTTCCTATTAAGCTATGTATTACAAATACATTTAAAATGTTATTTAAGTGTCAAAGACAAACATGTTATAAAAAAAATCTCAGTTTGTTAAATTTGTTCCCTGAAAAATCCTACTACACAGAAAAAAGCACAACTCATAGCATATTATTTATTTACACAGGAATTAAAGTTGCATGTTATCACGGAACAAAATAGGGAGGCAGCTTAGGCTCTATCCATACTGATGAGAACCTTTGAAAGACTTCCAGTTACCAGAAGAAAAAGATACTGTTAAACAAAAGTCAACATTTCGAAGTTTTTAAAGATGGAGTTAAAAACCTTCTTTATCTCCAGTCTAACTAGAATTTGTGTGCCTGATCTGTCTCCATTACTGTCCCCATCCCTCATACTGGCACTCCAGTTTTTACATCAAATATTTAATTCTCCCTCTGCTCTGAGCATTTAAGGTATCTGCATGAGTACTTCAAAAAGCCTATAAAGCAACATAGCAACGTATGTGTTAGTAATTCAGGCCTCACAATCCCACTGTAACAACCACCTTTGAGAAAAAGAAAAAAAAAAAAAAAGAAAGAAAAAAGAACCACCAAAAAAAACCTAACAACTCAGTGGCAATGAACACCTACATCAATACCAAAAAAAATGTCTAAATGTCTCTGTGGACTTCACCTGTTGAAGAGAAAGGAAAAAAGGAGAGGGGGAAAAAAAACCACTACACCAAAAAAACCCCTGTGTATGAAAGCTGTCCCTTACATGGTTCATACAATGCTCCTGATATCTAAATCATTTTGCATGTTACGTGCTTGAACATCACTTCTAAAAATCTAGTGCTAAATTACCACTGCATCTATTTCAGAGCTCCTTTTATCAAGTCAGGTGTGGGTGAGCTTGTTGTTTCAACATGCCAAAGTTGCCAGCAGAGAGGATTACTAAGAGTACATCGAGAGAGCATGGAGTGGGTGTCGACTCTTAAAAACAAGAGCTGTAACACTTCAAAAGCACATCATGAAGCAACGGGACTGCAAGAAGTCCCTGCCCTCGCAGGTCTCTGAACCTTAACGCCTGAACATAACAACTTAGCAAAGGAAACACTGATGACAATCAGCACAAAATCCCTGTCCTAAATCANATCTCTAAGGTCCCTTCCAACTCTAACCATTCTATGATTCTATGAAAACTGAGTGTAAAAACCATTTGCGAAATACCCAAAATAATCCATTTGACAATGTCCCTTTAGCTACTGTGCCCTATAATTTCATGGTTAGAAATAGTTGAGTTCATTACAAGTTAGAAAGGTTTTAATCAAAAGAAAAACCAAAGAAACAGAAAACCCTCATATCAAGTCGTCCCAAGCATCAAAGGTGTATCCTTGCTGTAAGGAAATAAAATTTTGAATTTACAGCACTGTAGTTTCACAAGAATAAGCCTACTTTGAGAAACAGCATTGTCATGCATACATAGTCAGAATTCTTTAATTGTCTCCAAACTATTACGTATTTTAGTAACTGACATTCACTATTAACACAGATAAAAGTACAGTGAAGCTTAGTGATACACAATTCCCACCTATTTGATGTGTAGATAAAGAATATTTGTAGTAGTAAATAAAAAAAGTTATGAATAAAATGTCAATCCTTTCATAATAAAAAGAATGTTAACTCCATGCATTCACAGCTTCAGACTGGATCGTTTTCCATATCTTGTTTGTATCCTCTTAACTAATTCTTTAACCGCACCAAAACGTGTATCAGTTGCTTCTGAACGATCTTCTACAAAACTGAGCTAGAAATGGAGCTAGAGCAATGCTTACACAAGAAATGCAGCTTATTACATTTGTTGCACTCCAAATAAATATTGATTTCAATCTCAAAATGCTATGAAAGGGCTTGCATCAATTACACAGTACATCACAGCCGTGATACAAGTTACCTCATTCCAGTGATGCACACAGCAAATCAATCATTCACATCCACACACCTTGGTGAGTGAGAGCCACCACTACTACTTACCTTTATCTGAACTTTTAAATACTGCATTCATTTTAGAGTGGCATTATAAAGGAAAAGGTTTACAATGAAAAAAATGTCAGCTAATCTGCCAAAAAACCTGTAGTAATTATAATTACCTCTATTCATGTCATGTGTGTTTTAGTACATACACAAATGAGTAAAAGAGCCCTTAATGACAACAACATTATGAGGGGAGGTTTCCCTTTTGCATTATCTATTTATTCAACACAAAATTATTAGGCTATTGTGATAAAGCAGCTAGAGTACAATGACTTTCCTTTAATCACTAATTAAAATGCTGATTGCCTGTTGAGTGAGACGTGCAGTTATGGTCAAACACCAAGTCCTATTGTGTGATAACAGCTTGGGCTGGCCTTACAACTGGGTGGGGTTGAATCACTGCTAAGTAAACAAACCCTCTACGGCTGGAAAACACAATCGCTTCAGCTCAATAAAATCCTTAAGTAACTTTTAATTTTACAGCCTTAGACAAGCTAATATTGCAGAGCACAAAAGTTCAGAGATAAAGAGACCTACCAGGTGCTGGAATAAACAAGCAATTACACAGATTATAGAAGAGCAGTGCTGGGTCTGTATGAATTAATTTATTCTGTGTACAAGCTGAGGTGGAAATTAATTTCATGGGGCCAAATTCAAAGGACCACTGGGACATTATTGACTTCATCTATTCAACTTCTTAAGTATACTCAAATTACACCTCTGCAATCCCACTGATAGCAACCCAGTGCCATCAGTGGGGTTTCACAGACATAGTCAGGAGAATCACACTCATATTTCCCTTATCTCCTTGATTTGTTGCAAAATAAATTAAGTAAAATAAGACCTGTTTGTCTATAGTCCTGCATTTTGTGTAATTATTTAAACTGACACTACAAAAAATAAAGAAAAAAATATGCAAAATACCTCTGCTCACATTGGACACTCTTTTAAGATATGATGTTATGTTTAAAACTTCAGCGTTAAACAAGAAGAAAAACCGCTCACACACACACACACAAGATGTAGGACAGGAAAAAATAAGCAACATGGTACTTGTCCTTCAAAAAAAGGACTGAATTATTTTTCAAAAACAGGATACATTATTTGTAATCAAAACCAAAATAACCTAACAACTGATTCTAGTATTATGACTTCAGTTACATGAACTACAGTTGTAGATCCCCAAGTAGTACTGCAGCATCTGGCACTTTCCAAAACAGTGGGGGAAAAAAAAAAAGTTTCTTCTAACCATGGCTTACTGCTATTCTAAGAAATCAATTCAACCCATAAAGTTAACATGGCATAAATGAAACAAACACACATCATTTTTCATCAGTGAATTCATTCCTTTAAAAGGCCAAGTCTTGTTGGTTACTAACTTAAGACAGCTCCATCACATAAATAAGTAAGAACAAATTTGCTTTCTTCCAGGTCAATAGGTTTATTCTCTTAACAGAACAAATAATTATGTGCTGGTTAATGGACTAACCTTTATCACATTCCAAATAATCACATAAAGTTCAGTGTGGTTTGGTTGTTTCTTGGTTTTCTTTTTAATACAGAGTACAAGAAATTATCCAGGCATATTACTGTTATAGTAACGTGTGTACACTCGCCTGTAATTCATAACTTGTAATCACAATTACAGAAGCTTCATATTAATAGGTTCTTAAGTTACTTTTACACATGCACAATGCCACATGAGGGACAAAACAATGATTTTTGGTCTATAGCTGCCAACAGCACCTTCCGCATCTTTTTTCTAGTCTCTTTTCTGCTAGTCGCTCTAGATACGTGTATATGCATACAGACACATAAACATTCAGTCAAATCAACTACCTCACAAGAATTACAGTATTTAAATCCCCCCCAAAAAAACTGACTGCTCCACAAGAACTCTTTACTTGCTGCCTCATTTCTCTACCTCACCTGTAAGAATACTCATTTCACCTGTCTAAAAATCATCACCTTCTGGAATCAAAACCAGTATCTCCCACCCTTTTAGCTTTTGAATTGCTTTTCTAGAAATTTTCAGACAGGAACTGAAAACTCCTTTAGGTTTGTTTCAACTGTGGAAATGTATTTGGGTCTTGGTTGATTATTTTTTTTTCCCTTTCCCTTCTGCTTGAACGCAACAGAAACAGTTGTTTCGTTTATATGTAGCTGCTGTTTATATAATAATTCATCTCATAAAAAGAGAAAGCAAAAGTCCATGTTCAGCCTTTGGGAGGCTCACATGATGAGCACAGGTGCAGGACGTTCTCCTTCCCTACTGATGCCATACAGAGAGGGCAGTGAACATGCCACATCTTGCAGACTATAAGCACTAGACATAGTCTGACATGTTCACTTCTATCTCCCACACCCTATAACTATTTTGCCAATTGCAACTATCAGTGATGGCATTATGCTTCACTTCATTCTTTCTTCTCTAAACAAATATGTTTCTTCTTTTATACTACTGCATTGTGAGACCACTGTCAGGAAACTACAACTGATGTAGTTGTAGTAGCTGATGTAACAGCCAGGATCCAGCCCAGAGTGAGTAAAATCCATCAGTTAATAGCTGACCTACACTCCGCTCTCTCTGCCTTTGCTAAGTCACACCTCTGGTATTCCTGGGTATTCTATATTAAAGATATAAAAACTTGCAAAGGCCAGGTGCCTTAAAGAGAGGCAAATAAAAACAGAAAGAGAAAGCTGCTGCTGTGGTACATCATTCACCTGTCCAGGCTGTTCCAGTGATGCAAAGCTGAAGACAGATCAGTGCTCTCACAGCAGTCGGTTTAAGAGATACGAAGATTACCAAAAGTCTAGGCAAATACATGTGAGTTGCTATACAGGAACATCACACTACAGTTAGTTGCAAAGGACCACTTAAGATGGTCTAATTACAGCTGGAAAACTTGTATCCACCGAATTGAAAACAACCATACTATTCGACAATACTATGAAAGAATAATGAGAAACTAGGATGAGGTTAAAGAATGAACATATACATCATTGGGAAAATCTTCCTAAAAGCTGAGTATATTAGGCCATAGAACAGTGTCACAGGATACAAGACAGAAGCCCACTAGCTTTTGACTCATATAACAGAAGAAAGCAAAGTACTAGAAAATAAACTGTGGAGACTCACAGTACATGAGGAGAAAGACTGGATAATCTAACTGGTCTTCTCCACACTTGAATTCCATGATTCAGTAGCCTTTAGCTTTATTTAATCTTCTTCAAAGCCTCACACAGTAGTAAACCAGATAACCAATTTACATCTAACAGCAAATATTTGGAATTCTTTTCCAAGTTATTTATAAATATTCACTTTCTCACAAATCAAAACAGTTCTGTTCATATCTACCCTAAATAACATGACCGAGTACATTTCATAAGAAAAATACATTATAGCCAAATAGAAAACATATCATAAGACAAATATGCTATAGCCAAATAGAAAGAAGCAGCGGATGATCAGGTGCAAGAGCAGTCTTTAGGACGTCATCTCTCACTGTCACAAAGAACAAGGGAAACAAAGATCAAAGGATCTTCTAGCATTATCTCCCAGGTCATGCTGTGCCATATCTTGAAGAGAGAAAGTCTTACAGACTTTCGCTTTGTGCAAAATAAACTTATAGCCCAAGCCCACGCCAAAACACACCCTTCTAATACAAATTCATTTTACACTTCCATGCTACAATGATACCACAGTACAGACATAAAAAGAACATGATTACTGTATTAGGATTGCAATGCTAACAAGAAGATTGCATACTCGTGAAGTATCATGAACAGAGTTAGCGTTTATGAATAGGTTACATATTAGCACATAACTTCATGCTAACTTTATTAGCTGTTGAACAAAGCACAGATATGCACACCAGTGTATTTTCTTTTTATGAAAGGAATGTTTTTAATCAATAAAATAAGTCCCAATTCAAACTGCCTCATTACATGGACTGGGAAGCACATCTAAATCAATTCAAGAAACCGCCACTGTTACTTGTACCTAAAAGAGATTTTGTTTCACCTTCCACAGTGTGTGAACATGCTTAGATGTGACTGAGAAAAAGGGATGTTGTAGTTTTCTTCTATTTCCTTGTCCTAGTTCAGGGCAACACATGGAACACTTTACCTGTCACATTAAAAGACAGTCATATCCCTCTCATCAGGATTTCCTGGATGAAAAAAAAAAACTTAAATTCTTTCACTTTTTCCTTGTAGACCGATGTTTCTAGATCTCACATACTTACACAAGACTCCTGTTTCACATCTCAGAATGATGATCCAATCTTTGTTCTTTGTATTAATATGCAATACTAGGCTCACATTCAGCTTGTTGCCAACTGCCATGACCCCAAGGCACTTTTTCTCCTACATTATCTTTGCACCAAGTATTTAAAAATCTTTGCATTATGAAGTTTAGCACATCCCTTTAGGCAATAGGCAACTGGAGGAGTGACTTGAAAGGCTATACATTGCATACAGTCCCAAACACTTTGGTCCTAGATTGCAGTAGTCGATTTTTGGATCTGTCAATTACAGGGCTTTACACAAATGAATTTAATTTGACCCTAAGAGAGCTTCTATTTCCTTGGCACTAAGCATAAGGAATTACCATTAGTGTCAGTGGAAGTTATATGCACAAGTTGAGAGGGCATTAAGCAGTTTATAGATGTTTACTTGGAAGGAAGGCAGGCAGAAAAGGGACAAATATGCAGAAGTTTTTGGTAAGGTAACATATTTGGGAAAGTGCTCAGAATAGATTATCATTGTCAAGTGAACTACCTCACACATGAACATTTATTTTTCATATATTTCATAGAATATTTAGAGTTGGAAGGAACCTTAAAGATCATCAAGTTCCCAAGCTGCAGAAACTGAACAGCATTCACTTCAGTGGTTTACCAGCTTCACTTCTACAACATCCATGCTTTTGTTTTTTTTTTTTACCAGTGCTCTGGCAAACTGGTTTCCTGACAGAATTATTTAAGAAAATAGGGAATTACTTTGCTTACTACAGAGATTGCAGCAGACTGTGGTGGGCTGATCCTAGCTGGATCTCAGGTGCCCATCTAAGCCACTCTATCACTCCCCTTCCTCTGCTGGACAGGGAAGAGGAAAACATAATGAAAAGTTCATGGGTTGAGATAAGGACAGGGGGAGATTCAGAAATTACATCACAGGCAGAAGACTCGGTTTGGGGGATTTAACTTAATTTATTGCCAATCAAATCAGAGCAAGGTAATAAGAAATAAACCCAAATCTCAAAAACACCTTCCCCCCATCCCTCCTTTCTTCCAGGGCTCAACTTCACTCCCAAATTCTCTCTCTCCTCCCCACCAGAGGTACAGGGGAGAGGGGTTGCAGTCAGTCCATTACATGTTGTGTTTCTGCTGCTCCATCCTCTTCAGGGGAAGACTGCTAACACTCTTCCTCTAATCCAATGTGGAGTCCCTCCCACAGGAAACAGTCCTCCATGAACTTCTCCATGAACCCTTCCATGGGGTTCAGTGCTTCAGGAACAGACTACTCCAGTGTGGGCTTCTATCTCCACAGGGCTACATGTTCAGCCAGAAGCCAGCTGCAGCATGGCCTTGCCATGGGGTCACAGCCTCTTTCAGACATATCCATGTGCTCAGGTGTTGGGTCCTCCACGAGCTGCAGGTGGGTGCCTGCTCCACCACTGACCTCTGTGGGCTGCAGGAGAACAGCCTGCTTCATCATGTTCTTCACCATGAGCTGCAGGGGATTCTATCTTCTGATGGCTGGAGCACCTCCCCCCCCACCCCTTCTTCACCGACCTTGGTAGCTGCAGAGCCATTGCTCTTATATGTTCTCACTTCTCTCTCCAATTGCAATTACAAAAGTCGGCTTTTTTTCCCCCATCCTTCTCAAATAGGTTATCCCAGAGGCACTCCTATTGCTGTTGATAGGCTTGGCCAGCAGTGGATCTGCCTTGGAGCCAGCTGGCCTTGACTATCAGACATGGGGGCTTCTCACAGGAGCACCTTGCCACACAAACTCAGTACACCACTAGCATTGGGATAGAACTTTTAAAATTGGGTATGAATGCAATCAGAGAATAAAAATGATCACGAGCCCAAAAGCTCAGAAGATCTTTAGTTTAATATCCCAACTAGTGTCACAAATAGCACCTCTCCAATCAGTAAGAAATAAGTTTACTTAAATTGTGATTGAGAATAACTAATGTGTTTGGGAGAATGCTTACAGATAATTAACAGTGAGAAAAATCTGTTATGAATTATTATTGTTATTTACTGCTCATGAACTGCAAATAAATTGGCTGGCTCATAACAATACATTGTGTCATATTTCAGTTGCACAGTAGATTAGATGGAGCACATTGCCGTGCAAACTTTTGAAATGCCCAAAATAAAAGTTTGGCAAAAGTTTCCACTTAAAGCTCTAAATGTTAACAAATTACAAGACCACTTGATTTTAACAGAATAGTATTGATGATGAGACAAGCAGAGAGAATATAGCGAAGCCTGGCAGAATACACTGCAAATACTAACTGAAACTAAAAGCCTCCCACAGCTGTGGTTATACCAGTACTCCAGGATGCAACAGATTTTCGCATCGCCTTTGTCAGTGGGAAGCTGGCCAGATCTGCTTATCAGCGGATGGAAGGCAGAGCCATGCCCTACCAGTTTCCAGGCTGCTCCACCTCTGTGTTTTCATTTAATTTCAGCTTACAGCAAGCTCTGCATCTGGCACATTTCTTCACTGTGCCAGAGGGCTCTAGCAGAACCTCACAACTAAGAAAGTCCAAGCAGCAATAGCTTTAGATTTCAGATCTGTGTTGAAAATTTTTTTAATAGAATTACTTTTAAGTATACGTTAACTGTATATTTTCCTTATCTTCTCATGGGATTTCAGTTTTAACGAAGTATTAATATATGCTTTTGTTACTAGAAATAAACTTCAAAGCTTAAAAGCATTAAAATATTCCAATTTACTGAAATACTAGCTTTTCCAATAGCTTGGGCTAGTTTACTCTATGCAAAACTCACTATGGAAAGAAAGAATACTGTGAAGTCTTCTCAGCAAAATGGAAAATCCTTTCTTTAAAGCCAGGATGCTGTTAGAGTGCTAAGACCAGTCAGGTTACTTGTCCGTATTAGGAATTAAGTATTTGAAGACATCCATTTCTTCCAGGGAAGAAACACTAAGTTGGAAGAACATTCTTATACACTAGAGGAAAGTAAATCTTTAAAGTGTTTGTTACATCGCAAATGCCACTCTGGACTACATAGACAGAAAACATAGATCTCTGGTAACCAGATTAAAGGCCAAGGCCACAGCTTTATTGAAATACAGTAACTCACACTACAGTATTGTCTGACAGCCTGTAGACTTGCAGTAGTAAATAATAAGAGCCCAAGGCAAAGCACCATATACACTGAACCCCAAAGAAATGCAGTCCAGCCCTACTGTCAAATTCCCGAGTCTAACAATACTGATGAGGCTTGAAATCTTTTGTTTGGAGATACCAAAGATGGGGTAATACCTATATATGGCAATAAAACCTTACTTTGCAGTAACTCTTCCCTTCTTGTCTTCTTACTGCATGCACCCAAAAAATTGCCAGAAGAAGGCTTCAGAAAACAGACAACCAGAAAAATCAGAAGTATTCGACTCTCAACCAAATTTAGCCAGAGTACTGAATTCTTAGCATCTTTTCAAAGATATTCAAGCAACTCTGACCAGATAAGGTGGAAGTTACTTACTACTTGATTCAATTAATGCGTAAAGTATGTGCATATTTTATCACTGGAACCATCTATAAGTTTATACATGTGCTAGCACACCTTGCTGAAAAAAAAATAACTTTGCTACATGCTAATTTCTGATATAGCACATCTGTATATCTTGAGCTAGATTTACTAAAGTAATATTACACAATACAAGGTCAATATTACACTTCTTTACTTTAAGGGTTATATATCCCTTTTAATTTGAATCAAAAAAAGGACTCATTTCCCACATCAAGTTGTTCCTTTCCCAGCTCAATACTTAAAAACCAAGTCCATCAGTGCTGTTTTCCCACCTCCAAAATTATCACCATAGAAGGATAAGAAGCATTTTTAGCATTTCTTCAAAAATATACCTTGTATTTTAAAAGTTTTTTTAGTTTTGTAACTGAATAAGCAGCAGAAAAAAATAAATTTATAATAAATAATATTGAAGTGTTATGTCCTCAGGCAACAACACTGGGAAAAGCTGATCTTGCCTGTAATTTGTATTAGCTTGAACAAGGTATTACCAAGGTATTTGCTTTATATCATGGTTTTTATTTGTCCATAGCCAGGCGAACTGAGCAATTCTTCTGTCCAAATACACCAACAGGGACAAATTTGAAATTCATAAATAGGAGGAAGAGTCACAACCAGAAAGTATAGGGTTCACTACAATTGTTGCATCCTACAATCTTACTGGGACCTTCTCACAGTCTCATGATGTATAGGCCCTTGCTACATACCACTGTCTCCTAGAATATATATGCAAATAAAAGCCTGGTCACTCTCAGTCACACGTTGGTAATAGACAAGTAGCTCTTTTCACTACCTGAAAGCTATGTCAATTTAAATGTCCTGTGTTCAGCTGGGAAAGAGTTAATTTTTTTCCTAGCAATTTCTAGGATAGGAATGTTAATAATGCATATTGATTTATTTGTTGCTAGGCAATGTTTATACTTTAAGGACTCTTTTCAGCTTCTCAGACCTTAGAACAGTGGAACAGCTAATTGGATATTCTGTATATAAGTGAGGGTTGGCTGGGGCAGGGAGAATCTATGATCACTGTTCAGGAAGGGACTAATTCACCAGGTGGTGAGAGTGACTTGTGTCACAGAAAGCTGGCATAGCTCCTGCTCTTCCTCAGGAAAATCTATCATCGACTGCAATGTTATTACCATTTGAGAAAAAAGTTACCTTAAATTCTGTGAAAGTGGTCAGCTGTAATCAGGTGATATAAGAAGGTTGTAGGGCTCAGAAGGAAAGCACAGGAGAAAAAAAAATAAAAAAAAATCCCTTTTTCATATCAAAAAGTCTCCTTTCCATTAGCACTTGCACCAAGTCCCAAAGGCTACATGAAAAGCAACAGGTTGCATTAGAATTCAATTGTTTCTCCCTGCTGGGTAAGTGCTAGATGTAAATCCATTAAGTCCTTGGAGCCTGAAACATCTAAGTGAATGCTCAGCCAAAAAAGGTGATAGAACAAAGTGGCTACTAATCAACTCAAATCATCCAGGAAGTGAGGCTTTGCTAATGAATTATGGTAATTAACTCCAGGGATTGGTCACTGTGCTGGCAGACTACTGCTTGCTCTGAGCAATAGGAGACAGATTAAACACACTTTTTCATATGCCTAACTCCCTGTTCCTACAGGTTTTGGAGCAGCATCTCATTTCCCTAGAACCAGAAACTGAGGTAACATCAATGGCTAGACAGGCCCCAGCAGTCAAGTTCACTTGACCAACAGTCTGTCTAGAATAGCATGAGAAACGTACTCACCAATTCCTGTCATCTAACTAAAAAACCACAAAGTAGTGATTCAACATTAACACATCACTCAGCTGGAGATGTTAGCGTCATTCTTAGATCCCGTTATATTTATTTGACTCCACCCGATTGCCACAAGTCCTGAGTTAATGAATGAGAAAAGGGCACAGGCTCACCCAACAGCTGAGATCAGCATCAATAATGGCAATGAAAAAACTAAATAAATATTATGATCTAAATGTAGTGTTGGCAAACATGCAGTGGCACCTCAGCCCTGTATCACCTTTAAATAATCCAAGTAATATAGACTTGCTTAGTTTTCCCCACCTGATTCTTACCAGGCAAGAAGACAAACTACCACCTAACCAATTTAAATGAACAACAAGATAATAAAGAAATCTGAGAACAACTTAAAAAAAACCCAAACCACAAAATACTCAGAAAACACTAAAACAATTGTTCAAGTCCAAATTTCAGGATTCTTCAAGGAAAAAAAAAAAGAAGCATTCCCCAGCCCATGAAGTCTTGCCTCAGGTTATAAAACAAAATAAGAGTGGTGTTTTTTGTGTCTTACACGTAGGCCACCCTGCTAACATAAATATGCTATTTATACTCCAGTGACCCAAGAAGCTGACACGAGAAGTCCTAATGTCACTTACAGCTCTGTGTGTCCACACTAGAGGAGCAATGTTGCTGGAGATCCCAATGAAAACGGAGGGTAAACAGCAGCCACTGAAATCTAGGCTTCCATATTCTTTTCAAGGAAGCAGGAAGTGATTTTTAACTCCAAAATCCCTCTTTGCCACCACCATGGGCTATGACTGACGCAGCTCAAATCCTGCCCTTTTACCTGAGTTCCAGCTCTACCAACAGCTCCAGCTTCAATCCAAGAGCTTGAGCTATCCGCCAGGCACAGGGCACGGCTACCCTTGCAGCTGTATCATCTACGGCTGAAGCTCTGCTGCAGGCAATTGTTCAAGAACTCTAATTTTCCCAGATGCCATCTCACCCCTGCTCAGAAAAATATTGCAAAAATGCTCAAGCTTATTTGTCTGGATTTGTGCATGGCACCTGATTACTCTGGAGTTGTGCATTACATCTGGTGGCTCCCCAACTCTTAGCACCTACACAGTGAATGGCTTCTTCACCACTGCAGGCCGAAGGCACCGCTGTCACTGCCAGACCTCATTTAAACTCTGTAACGTGTACAGACTCGTCCAGGAGGAGCGGTTGCCTTCTTCAGGCTAGCTGCTACAGGGTCACAAAGGCCACAAGCATCAATTTTCCCTTTGCAGAGATGCAAACAAGAAGAAAGGAGGTGGTGAGAAATTCAGGGTAGGTGCATAGTCCCTGTAGTCTTTGCATGAGCAGCACCTATGGCGGAGGTCAAAGCAGTCAGTTCCCATGCAGGTGGGGATCCTTGTTTTTGGCTGAGATGCTACAGCTTTAAAACAGACAGCACAGTGTAATGGAAAATTTCTGTTCCAGTATTTTGCTATTCTTGGTAAGGGGGATAACCCTTCAAGCTTTTTGCTACTGCTATGAGGCTTACACAGAGGAAATCCTACTTGGATTTCTTTTAAACCAGAATAACCTACGAAAATATTCAAGGCAAAGAGCTCATGATAGTGTTATATTCTTTTCTGAAAGCTTAATTTAGACAACTACCAGCAGATCTCTTCATGGACACTGCAAAATCTTAAACTCTCTCTATTTGACTGTGCTTGCCTAAGGCATTAAGTTCAATCCACCATGTCGCACCTCAGTAACTCGACACAGACTAGGAAATTCTTACAGTCAGCTTCCCCAAGGGATTTGTTAAGTTTCACATACATTTAGTTGTGCAGTTGGCCTGTTCAAATTGATAAACTTGTTGCTCAGTGCTTTCTGCTGAGATTTTGTCACTAGGAAAAACAAATATTGGAGTGGGGGAAGGAAGGCTATGATGTTTCAGTAATAGCCCTTTTTTTTATATATATAATTACACATGCATTACCATTCCTATCTCTTCTTGAGAGGCATTTATTTTGCAGAAGAGACAGGCAGATACTCTGGTGATGGGCACATTAAAAACACCACAGATAGACAAGATGAATGTCATTAACATGTGAAAAATGAATAGAGCAGACAGATACAAAAATATTATTCAATCCTATCAAACATAAAGGAATAATTCACCACATGAATATCCTGTATATCTGAACAATACACATATATAATATGCAGGTTACACAAATACTTCAGTCTGGAAAAGCACTTAAACATTCTTATTTTTTAGTAGGTGAGCAGCACATTGGAATCAATGGAATGATTCAATGGATTAGAGTTAAAGCATATGTCTAAGTATTTTTTTGGTTGAAAGCTAATATGACCCACATGTAACTATTAGATTACTTTTATAATGCTGTACTATAAACATCAGGATGACATGTTATTACAGAGTAACAGCAGCCCCCACCTCCCAACTGATGTTTATGGGTATTACTAACCTATGGTATATGGCACAAAGCAAGCCAGTTCAACCCATTGTTGCAACAGCTTTTGTCAGCACTGGCAGAAGACAAACGGAGAAGAAAGGCAGCAGGAAAGGGAGGCTGAAGAAGTAGGAAGAGCAGTCTCCTTTCCAGAAGAGTAACTTAATGGACCTACAGCAAGCAGAGAGCCTATGGTGCTGGCAAAGAAAACCAGGCATGGTCAACAGCATCAAAGAGAAGAGTCTTTTCATCAGTCTTTAGCACACACAAATTAAAACTTTTTCTGTATCCTGCAGAGCTCCTCAATTACTTGTCATTACTATTGTGCAAGATAGAAAGCATTTAGTCCTCACTGTGTAGCACAGATAGCACATTAGCACACCAGACTCCTCTTTCTGCTAGAGTCATGTATTTTGATGACAACCCAAAAAGAAGCAATTATTTTCTCCATTTTTCCTCAAATGCCTTTGTTATAAAATACAAAAAGCCTATTATCAATCCCTGCACCTAAACTTCACAAGGATTTGCAGTGATGAGATGAAATTACAAAGATGGTGCATTGCAATATAAAGGACACAACCACGTAAATAAATATCTTAGCTTCATAGCTCCATAGCTATCAGTGGCCTGCAGTTTTGTGACACTCTGACAGTTACAGGCTTGCAAACACTATGTGGCTGTGCTTGTGACCTATCAGAAGGCTGAAGACTCACAACTTCAGAACCAGGAATCCCTGCCTTCTCTAAAGAAATTCAGAATGTCATCATAGGCTTTCTTTTTTTAATATAATATGTTCATTTTGCCATATGTAAACTGAAATAATTTAATGGCTAAAATAATGTCAACAGAAGTATATATTTTCAAAAAGAGGATAAAGATCACCAAGTTAAAGACTAAATATAGCTAGGAGGAAAAGAATAAAAATATATATGTATTAACAGTGATTCAGGACATCAAACCTAAAAGGTTAAATGCCTAAAAAAAATATTAATAAATCAAGATCTAGAAAGTTTCATGGCAAGTTCTGACGGAGAGATTACTTAAGGAGGAAGACACGCAAACTGATATTTAGGTGCATTAGCACATGACTCAATTATATTTTCAGATGCAGATCTAATACCTCTGCCAATAAACACAATCCCATAAGTAGACTAGAATCAGGTCCATCTAAAAAAAAAATCCCCCCAAAACACAAACTGTCCCAGTTTTGGGCCAGTGTTCCCTGCTTTTCTAACTCATGAGGAAGGAGTCTTAGTAAGCAGACCAGGTTACAAAGCTTTCATTTTGATTACCAGCACTGCACCTGACTTGTGAGGAAATAGGACTTCATTTTCAGCTGACTCAGCAATTAGAACTTCACAGGCAATGAATAGCTAAAGTTAATGCAGCTACACTTTCTTCACACTTGAACATAATGATTGTCAGTTTGCGGAAGAGAATCTAGACTAAAGGGAAAGGGAAATTTCCCCTTGCCGAAGTGCAAAAGAGCTAAACAATAGCCCATCTGTAGTAAACTGTCTGCCTTTTGTAACTACGATACTGTGTTCAGCAACAAAGTTTTTATACCTACTCAACTACATATTTATTTTTCTTTGGGAAAAAAAAAAATTTAAAAACACCACAACACTGGGGTTTTTCTCCTCAACTTGCTGTATTTCAAGATGCAAAGCTGTTTTACTGTTACAAATGACTGATAAAAGAAAAACAGGAATAAATTTCTAAGCATCTTGTTGGAATTACTTGTCCTAATTTCACATTAGAGAAGGATATCTTTTATTCCACCTGAAAGATGAGTGTATTGGTAATAGCTCTGCCACCTAATATGAAGCTTCTCTTTGAAAAGATGTATAAAGTGTTATTTGCAAGGATTTTTTTTTTTTAATATTTTCTTCCTATGGACACAATGTTTAGCTTTTTCAAATATTTGGATTGATTGATCAAATAATCTAACTAACAGTGATAGCTTAGTATACTTGGAAGATAAAAGGGATCTTCCTCAAAAAATTTAGCTGTTATTTATGCAATCCATTTCCATAGAGTTCTCTTCAGGTGGATACGAGCCACCTTTTTGCAGGCAGAATGGCTCTTCCACCAATATGCATGCAGTGACTGAACAACCATGTACTTCACACTTGGAAGATAAACTCTGGAAGGTCTCATTTAAAGACTAACATAGCACCAAGTTAATCTACTCAATCAAGCTATCTATAGTCCTCATTTCAAGCCAGCTGTAGTTTATTGCTAAAGTGAAGGTTTCTGCACTGCTCTAATACAAAATAGTTGATTCTTCTGTCTGAGAATGTCAGAGTCCTCAGACAACAGTCTGTTCACTATCTTTAGTTACAGTCAGTTCTTCAGCAATTCTTCACCTCTTTCAAAACAAGACAGGCATAAAACAGAAAAATAGCATCTATCCTCCTTCTAAAGAGCTATGATCGAGTACAAACTTTAATAACCAGGCTTTTGAGTAAAGGTAAATTTCATTTTATCATAGTGAAGTCCTGAATCACTAGCCACCAATGAAAAACACGTTAATTAGTCAATATAGGAGTGAAATAACTCCTACTGTGTATTACCTAGTCCTACAGTTCTTATCATTAGTCACAGTACTTTTAGGAACTGTTTGTTTACTAGTAATAGGACTTCTCACAGTCTAATTTCAGACTGTATCTAGGAACATTTAATTGCAGAATTGGGCCCCTATGCTACAAAATTCTTGTTAAGGAACACAATTTTTATTGAGTAGCCCAAACTGCTTAAGTTTCAAATAAGTCTCACTGGCATCTTGAATATTATCCAACTTCTGAAGGCAGAAATACACTTTTCTCAATAATCACAATCACCAGGAGACAAACGAGACAGTGAATCCTCATGCCCTCCTACTTTACTCAATATTCTTTACTCCATAGATCTTAGCTCTTCTGTCAAATTATTAATTCCTGCATGTGCTATGTTCTGTAACAGAGGACTTCTGAGAAAGAAGTGACAGTGTAACAAAATAAACAGTCCCATTGCATTTTACAACAGTTTACATGGTCAAAGCAAACTGCTGCCCAAGGAACACCTGTAGCATCTGCATTACACAATGGAGCAAAATTCCACTATGGAGGAAACTGAGAGAAATAAAGCAAAGTGACTTACCTAAGATCATTTATAACAAGTCCTAACAGACTGAAGAACAAAAACCAGGAACACCAGACGCCTTCATCCTGAGAGCATTTCTTAGACCAACTACATCTCTAGAAACATTCCCTCATAGCTCAGTGAGCTCTGGGAACCAGCAATTTGGAGTCAAATCTACTGGTAGGATCCAGCTGCTTCACAACAAATACTCTACATACAATAGACCTAATAATGCCTTAATTGGGCAATCTCACCTTGACTAGTTAACAGCTGATCCCACTGGCACAACATATCCAACCCAGCACACATGCTGTTGCCTTCTCTACTGCTTGTTGCACAAGAAAAATAGGGCCTGGCTTAGCCACTTCCTTTGCCACACTGATACTTGACGCACTTTCTGACCCCCGCAGCTGTTTCCAATCTGAGTGGAATTAGACCAGACAGCAAATTCTTCAGTGAAGTGCAGGGTTACTGAACCAGCAGAGAAGCAGGAGAGCAAAAGGAAACTAAAGCCATTTTCATGCACTAGCTCCATCCTCTACTCAGTTGAGCTATAACCCATAAATTATGTTTACAGTTAAGCCATGGATTGATGCTGACCTCTTTTTGTACTTAGTTTTTGTCCACTTGTAAAATGGGAATAATAGTGGTGGACTACCTCCATCAGGAAAATAAAAAGGGAGGTTAATTTATTACTATTATTAGCATCACAGTACAGTTCAGGTAGCATGGTATATATACATAAGAATATATGCATACACATAAATCTACACAGTATAAAGTGGTCTGAAATCTCCAGATCTCCCTCCCACGTATTTTAAGATGAAATAAGAAAATACAGAAATGAAACACCGGAATAAAAGTAGGTGTCGTGCGGGAATTACCAATTTTTTATTTTTTTTTTAAAGTGTGCAGAGCAGGTGCAGCAAGTATCATTTCCCTCCTGCTGCTTGGCCCACCTGCTGTCTGCCTGATGTTGCTATTCTCACTACTTTAGTATTTATTTTCAAAATGCAAAGTTAAAACTAACAATATAATTTTTTTTTTCTTCATTTTTTACCTCAAGTATATTCTAGGTGTCTCCCCAAATAACTCTGTGTCAAACGCAACTTCATTATTCCTACAGATGATGGTAAAAAGAAAATAGCAAAGCTCTTCTATCCATAATAGTCTGTTGTGCAGATGTGACTTTCTGCAGAGAGTCTATACAGAGGGCAGTATATCCCCTGCCTCTGTTTTACTTCTGTTTTTTTAACTCTGTTTTACATCATTGGGATGCTTCTCATGCTGTAAAACGTGAAACTGGGCGGTGTCTCATTTGGTGTGAGAAGTTTTGTGGATTCATTGAATAGGTACCCAGTGTAGAAGGCCTGACAACTGCAGCAATAAAAATCTCATGAGACGCATAATAACAGAATAGCAATAGTAACAACAAATTTCAAGGTTTCTTGATTCCGAGGCTATAAGGTGTTTAGTCTTGTTAAAGAAGGGCTAAAAGAAATACACAAGCACACAATGCCAGGGGATTTCAAGTAAAACATCAAGTCTCATTAACCGATAATTAGATGAGAGCTGGCAATATTGTGGCAACCCTTATCATGCAGTTCATTCTCTGCTGTTCCTCCCTTCTTCTTCTGAAAGCTTTATAAAAACATGCATGCTCTTCCCACACTTGTTTACTCTGCAGAACTGGGCAAACCTACATGGAAAGTTGTATTTCTAACAAAAAGATCTGTAATTCCCTGGTTCTCTTCAGTGCTGCAGCTCTGCCATTACTCAGGATGTTGGACACATAGGTTCAGGTCTCCCCCAGCTTCCTTGGGCTCCTGCTCCAAGGGTGCTGGGTGAGGAAGGTGCAGAGCAGGCATCTTGCTCCTAGGACAGGATGCAAATGTCTCCCTGAAGCCTGCTGCTCTGACAGCCTTGCTTGCTCTTCTTCAAGCTAACAGTGCCACTTTGGGAACACGCTCTCAGTCCTCTGCTTAGATTACAGACTCTAGAGTGGTTTTAGTTTATTAAATAGAAATCTAAATTTAAAAGGACTCATAGCCAACACTAAAACCTAGATAACACCTACAGCATATGGCCAGGACCCCCATAACACAGCTGCACTGCAAGTAGTGCCACTGATGACAGGGACTGGCAGCTCTTCCAGCCTTTCATGCTCCCAGTGCGGGAGGTGGCTAACATGTATTTGTGAAACTTTTGCCACCACAAGTTCTCAAGGCCAGGGTTTAGGCCACTATTCTGCCCTTCAAGTTAGTGAGGTTTTCACAGCAATACAGCAACGGTTTGATATGAAAGCATTTACTATCTGATCATGTAAACTTAAGTTCTCCTTTTCACTCTTGAACTAAAGTGCACTTTAAGCCTTCTTCTCTCCACAAGGAATGGGATCCATTGATCTGTAAAGAGTAATTATTCACTAACACTACAAGCAATAATTAAATTAACATTTTCATGATTCTGGACAGCGAGGGTCCTACATTTATAACTGATACAATTCTTAATTCCAAACAATTACTAGTATCACTATCATTTATCATGTATACTTTATTTGTTTAGAAGATATTTGCTTAAGCTTTACTTTTTTCTTTCACTACTTTTAATAGTCTTCCAATTCTTTCTTTGATTATCCCCAGTGCCAGTGAAAATTATATTCTGCCAAAGAATAATGTAAGGGCTAGTGTTCAAGCAATAATGTATTTGTTATTGTTCAAGAAAAATAAACACTTTTATAAATGCATGAGTTGTGAGAACAATTATCTTTTGTTATTAATGCTATATGAAAAATAAATTGAAGTCAGGCAAATTGAAAAGCAACAATTGATGACAAAAAAAAACCCCTGAGAATTTTACAAAAGGAAAATACATTTCCTACGGCCTCTTCCTATCTATAGTAACGTCTTAATTTTTCTATATGTATGTATTTTTACATTCTGATTCCAAATGTTTCAGTCTTAACCTGTGGCTACATGCATTTTATCACATGACATAACACCAGTTCTCTCTATTTTACTGTGCTGTTACACGCAGCATTATTTTATTATTTTTATTATTATTTTTTATTATTTTTAAGAAAACACTTCTACAAAGTCCAATAAATCAATGTTTCTTACAGATAAAAGTTTGCAAAAACATGATCTGTGCTGTTTTCTCCCTTAACTGGCCTTCTGTTCAGCATTCATTTTAAATGTAATGTTATTTCAGTCAACCAATACTTTTAAGCATGCTGAATAGTGTGGAACATTCCTTTATTCTGATGTCATGCAGAAAGCATTTTTCTCAGAAGACATCTTTTGTAGTTGCAACCAAAAGGCAAAAGAAACTGGAGATCTCAAAGGGCGGGGGGGATGTGAAGGGGGAATGGCTTAAACTCCTCAATCCTGTCACTTCTAAAACTGTGTCAAAGCCACACATATTTTTGGCAGTGACCTCTTAAAATAGCCCCTTATAAGCAAGTACTTCTTTGCCACTTCCAAGGTATTATACTTATTTTTACAGGTTTTGACTAAAAATTCCTTGCACTATTGTACTGTATCACAGGGAAGTTCGCTATAGTTTCATGAAAGACGTTTTCATTTCTGACTGGCATCTTCTCAATAGCAGGGGGCCCAGGCACACCGCTCTCTTCCAGGCAAACCTTTCTGCTCTTAAACAGTACAGTATTCATAACTTTCTTTCAGCACTGCAGGGCAGCTACACAGAAAAGCTTCTCCAACTTAATAGGTTACATCACAGAGAAGTCCACTATTTGGCCAAGGTGTAAAACATAAATGCAACCCTCGTTCACATCTGCACCTTACAAAAAGGAAATTTTATCTACCCTGAAGACCCGCATTTCCAAACTACAGCCTGGCCTAGGCTGAAATACCTCACTGTTGATTGATGAAATTATAATTAATAGAACTTTTATATCATAATATGTTTGACTGCTAGAGCTTTCCATGAAGTTACACCGCGTTGCACAAAAATTAAATAATTTTGAAAATATTGGAAAGTTTAAAAAAAATTATTGGAAATATATTTTAGATCATTCTACCCATAAAAAAAATAAACACCTCTAAATTTAAAAACTTATTTTCCAATGATACTAAATATTTTGAGTCTATCCCTGTAGAGCTTCAAGACATTGAACTTTAGAATTGTGCCATCTTTCTGTACAGAAGAGCTATAATTAGCCAAAGGCTTGTTCTTGCCATTTTGGGTGTCAGAAAATTTTAACTCCGGGAGAGACAAAAAAAAAGAGCATTGCTATATTTGGAGGAGGAAAAGAATGCACTTTGCAAGTACTTTTAAGAATGCTACTTGTTGTAAATATGGTTATGTACTAAGAATGCTAAACCCAGCCTTAACAAGGACATTGTTGGACCAGAAAAAATGTCAAATTTTATCAGTATGGATACTACATACGCACAGATAGTTGTACATAGTTTGTTTAAACTGTCAAGTTTCAACTGTTCTCATAGCAAGTAACAATACATAAGTATATAAACTTCTGTGGTCTGTAAATATAGACATGGAGACAATATGACATGTTATTATTAGACTGAGATGTTGGTAATTTCTGCATATACATATGTACAATAAAATCATGCACAGAACATAAAGATGTCACCTTACCACCCATAATAAACAGCTACTAATTAGTACACTGGCTGCAACATATTCAGCCAAAAAGATACTATGTTTCAAGCAGACAAATGCCTATAGTTCTCAAAAGCTTGTTATGTTTGTTTTGGAGGGGGTTTTGTTGCTGTTGTTGTATTTCAGTGTTTCCTTGGTTTTGTTTTTTGATTATCTGAGCACCTAGATTGCACCAACTATAGTCAATATTAAAAATCCTGCAGGTTAAACAGAAATGTTTACTCTGAAGAAACTACAAGCAACAACAATAAGCAGAAACACTTAGAGTAATGAGAACTGGAGGACTGAACAGGCACTACAAACCTTTATTCTTTCCATAGAAATTAAAACAGGAGGAGAAGCCTCGTTTCTATTATCTTTTCTGCGTAAATACCTCTGGGGCATATTGTGCCAGAAGGTAAGACTTCGGACACCCTTGACTTTTCATGTGTAATTTGGAACTGGGATCCAAGTCTTGTGCTGTGAAAATAAGGTAAACCTGCTCCAAACAGATCTTTAACAGCATATCAAGGTGTATCTATTACTTTCATCCAATTCTCCAAATGCACTAATGACAGGAAGAGATGCAATTGTTACCACCACTTAAACCAGAAAAATATTAACGGATTTGTTTAAACATGGTACCATCTTTCTACGTTCTCTGAGAGTAATCATAATTGCTTAATGGGAAAAAAGTTTTTCTGCTTTTTATTTTTCCTTTACAGAGTCAGCACAGCTATGGGAGAGTACACTGGATTCTGTTCTGGCTCCTGCATCAGCAGAAATGGTAACTAAGTTCCAGCTGTGGAGTCCTCATTGTTGGCAATCCATGAACCAGAAAGAACACAGCTAGACTTTCAAATTCCAGGTTGAGCTTGTAGCCCTGGCAGTCAAAAAAGGCACCTTTTCACTTACTCCTGCTCCCCTTTGACTCTACAAAATAAATTAAATTATCCCAAGAAAGACAATCAGATATTTTATGACAACAGATTTTTGAAGATAAGGTTTCGCTTTAAGAAAGCAACAGCATGCATTGAATGCACAACGTTAGCCTGCTGTCTGCCACAAGTGCTGTGCCATATGCTTATTAAAGAGCATTAAAGAATGAAAGGAAAAAAAAGTGGGACTACTTTTGAAGGAAATCATGTCAATATACTTCAGACAAACAGTCCAAAACCAAGGTTTTGAAATGTGAAAATAATGTATGTTCATCAGCTGCAGGCAGGGTTGCTGAGCAGAGGAAGGCTAAACAGGAAAATGTTTCTGCATGCTTCTTAACCATTCTTTTTGAGTTGGTGTGGAGGAAAAAAACCCAAAGAAAATAAAACAAAACAAAAAAAAATACTGTTTTCTGGTTATTCAGCCTTCTTAAAATTATTATTTCCCCTCAAAATTTAAAAATATTGTAGAATACAGACATCTGATACTAGAAGACAGTACAAAATACCATGAAAGTTAAGGAATAAAATTGTGCACTTATATGTTTTTTTAATATATATTATATATCATTTTAAGTATTAAAACTCACTAGAAAGCACCAATGCTATACAGAAAAGACAGCAAATGTGTAAAGGACAGAAAGATCACTAGGCAAACACAGACATGTAACCCTGAAAAATACTGCAGAAGAGCTTTCGTGCTCAGTGGAAAGACAAAATTTAAAAGGAATTTTACCCCCGTCACCTTTTTTTTTAAAAAAAGAACATATAAATTATGAACTATGTATTTTTGTTTCATGAAGTCTCTGGCATAAGCTCAATAACAGCAGTTGTTCCCAGTCTTAATGCTACATAGCCACTTAAATGAGAGCAGTAACACTTGAGAGTGCAAGTTTTCCTTTATATTCTATAATTAGTCACCCCTACAGTTTATCATTCTTTGTATTTATAATGTATCCACCAAAAGCAAAAATTCAATGTCATTCCTAATATTTTGAAAGAGAGGCAGCTTGGAACCTTGGGGCATTTCAAATTGAATGCATTTTCTAAAATCACTTTAAATTTCAACTATGGACTGTAGCTAGGCCTGCTAGCCTAAAGGTAATGTTCTGTATTACCATACCACAGATCTGGGTTAAATTTCCAGGCTCTCTATAGCTTCCCAAGCTGGCACAACCTGGGGTGAGACTAGCACCTTTTGCTATCATGCAGACACCACTTCAGCCGATTAGGGAGCAGCACTGATAGGCTCGGAAGAGAATCCCATCCTCCTCACCAAGGAGGCTGTGTCTTTGAGCATAGCAAGAGGTTAAAAACAGGTTTGAAATGGAGTATATCCTCAGGGCTCCATCAGGGACATGAAAGACAACCCAAGAAAGTATGTTATATGACAACAAAGACATCAAATAATTTTAGCGGAATAGCTGCCTTCTACCTCTACAAGTTTCCTGGTCATGTCCAGATGCACACAGTATCTTTTTCCCCGTCCACCACAGGATTTTTTGTATTGTTCCTCCATGCTATGAAACAGCTGCTACATTTCAGTCTAGATGGCTGAATTACAATGGTGGATTAAGTTATTCCCACATAATGGATGAATTACCAGGACCTTCTGTACCCAGTGAAAAACAGAAAGTACTTGTAAAAGGGCACGTGCAGAGAAGAAGAGAAAAAGCAACTGGGTTTCAGGTGTTGCTACTTAGTCCTCACACCTCCAGTCCTGAAACTTCACACAATCTTGTGCACTCAGGCATGGAAGGATGTTCAAAACTAGGAACAAAGGGTTCTGTTTCGCTATTCCCAGATACTGTGTAAATATTTAAATTCTCCTTATTACAAGGATAAATAATCTTTGTGGGTAAATATGTGGTATTTATACCAAGATTCAAAGCCAGTTGAGATACAAGAAAGAACTTCACATACTTCCTGCCTGTTTTCTGAAGAGAGGCAAAGAAACCCTAAATTTGACCTGCTTGTTGTGAAGCATTTGGGGATCATTTAGAAAGAAAGGTATCACCACTCTATATGCTATAGGCAGTATTTTTACACTGCGCTTATGGTACAAGATTTGTATCTGATGTCTTTAAAGCTTCCTAGTGTGACCGTCTGGCTTGAAATCTGATTTTCTCCATTAATGCAGTTATATACAAAAGGAAAATTACTTTCATATTAAGGTAAGCGGCTGCATAGTGATAGTGGGAGTAAAACCAGCATCTGTGGTCTTGTGCAAATCAGTATTAGTTCAAGACCGGGTATTGATAAATAAACGACCGAAAGGCTGCATACTTGCTGGAATATAGAGAAAGCCAAAAAAAGCAGTGCTAAAGTGCCTAAAAATTTGAAAGATACATACTGCTAAAAATTAAATTGAAATACATTTTATAAATACCTTCCGCAACATAAGTGGCCTGTATCTTCTTTCAAGACAGAGTATCAGTTTATTTCAAATTTAGAGATATTGGCCTTGATTCAAATTCATGGCAGTTATAGAAACCAACGTTCCATGGCTTGATTCAGGTGGCAAGCATTAAATCTTTTTCCTGCTGTCATGCAACAACAACTTTAATACAAATTAGTACTGCCAAACTCAGTTTCCTGAGCTCAGAAGTCCTTGATGCTACTCCCTGAATTTTATTCATACTTTCACACGGATTGTGCTCTGCTGAAATTGTTGTAGCTGACAAGAAACAAAAACCTACAATTTAATGACACTGGATTCAGTATTATAATTCATGACATTGTAGAAAATTTAACATGCAGCTCTTCATTATTTTTTTCACTGAGGTAAAGCTCAATCAAATCCACACAATGTTTGTTGGGGCTTTTTTAATCTGTAAATTTGGTTTCCGTGAGTCAGATCTTCCCTTCAGACCAATTGTTTATGCTGAACCCAATCCTGCCAGTCAATAATAACACACATTTTTCAAGCTACCGATTCAGCTTTTACAACAGCTTTCTTGAAGTTCAAGACAAAACCATCCAAGTCTCAGAAAATACGAAGCAACAAACCAAAACTAACAATTTTTTCCAGTTTTCCTACTCACCAGGAATATACAATTAACTAAACTTGACACTCCAGACAACTCAGAATGAGATCCAGAGGGTAGATCTGAGTCAGAGAAGGCATATTTCCACTTAAGAAAGAACCCTCTGTTTCTCCGATCAGCCGCTCCAGACTGATGGGCCCTTCATTACAGAGTTCCACAAAAAAGGATGGGAAATGCCAATGAGTACCTAAGCCTCCTGGGTTTCCATGGCCATGCTCAAAAACCCCTGGCAAAAATTTGCATTTCAAGGAACGCCCAGTTCCAATTCCTAGTAACTTCCAGAGCGGTAAACCAAAATCCAAAACCACTTCCTAGAAAAAGTTCTGCCAAACCAATCAAACTCCCTGTAACTTTAAAATTAAAAACTCACTCTATCTGAATTTAGACCTCAATTTAGAGCCAATCATTCAAAAGTTTGTTTTCTTTTTTTATTATTATTTCACCAACCACTTATAATCCAGAAGTATCCAAAGGCTAATCAAGCTCTAGGCTTTAGTGTTCTGGCAATAAAGACACATATAATGGTCAGTCTGGTCTAGGGTTTACAATGTGTGAAGGCAAAGGAAGGAAAGCAAACTAAAATAACAACCCTTTTCCTCCCCAAAATCCAACAATAATGAGGACCATTTTGTTAGTTCTACGACTAACAGGATTTTAACTTATCTAAATTTAACCATTGTTATTTTTCAATAACTGCTGCCCTGCTATTTTCTAAGTGATCCTCTTAAAATGATTTTTTTTAACTTCTTCATAAAAAAGGAAACAATCAATCTGTTTCTCAGTCAGTTTTTTTTTCTACCTACCTTAGCTACCCTCAACCAACTGCCTTGCACGTGTGCAGAAAGAAAGAAACACCAAAGTCAGCATATGATAACATCACTGAGGCTCTGAAAGCATGATATACATGCCCCCATGGTGTTCTGTCTGGCTTTTCCTACTCCTCATCCTCCTAGGGAGTGCTGGTGCTTTTCTTAAGAAATGGGGAAACTATTTTTGCGATCCTCCTTAGACAAACACAGATAAGACCAGAGTCTTTCTGAAAGTTTCAACAAATCTGTCTTACTCTTCAAAAGCAGAGATCAAAAATAGCGATTAACAAGTTACAGCTAATATGACTGAAGGTCACCTTATGAAAACATTCGAATTAAAATTTCCCTAATGGCTCAAATAGATAAGTATGTGTATGTCTGTGTGTGTAATATACTGTTTATGTATCAAGAGAAAGTAGGGACTAAATGGATTTTCTCCGACACAGCTTTGGTAAATAGCAATCCAAAGAACTCAATGAAAAACCTCAAAACCCCAGGGTCTTTTGGAACTACCAAATTTTACACCATTGTCAAATGACAACATTTTTCATAACTAATGTTAACTGAAATACACTTGCTCAGGACTTGTGGCTATTTGGTCAACAAAGTACAGAGAATTTTGTAAAAATCCTGCTCTTGGCTGAAGGCCATACAGGTTGAAAATAGCCTTTTCAAAGAGCACCATAGGTGTTTACAAAAAATAACAAAGAAAAGTAAGGAATGCAATAGGTAAAATTTCAAGGCACGCTGTGCACTGATACAACTCTCTCTGTATCTTACTACATACCAAACATTTATCCAATGTCAGGGATAAAAATCCCATGGGTTTTAAGGCTCACATACTTACATGTGAATTCATATAATAGACTTCCAGTATCTACCTACAATTTGGAATTACAGAAATGGCAGCGTTATCTAGTTTTCATTGAAACCAAAGAACATTCTCTTACTGATTTCACCTGTGATAGGTCCCAAGTGATGCAAAAAATCAGATGTTCTAAATCTGAGTGGCCAGCTTCTAAGAGGAGACCTGAGCATCTTACTGGCATGGACTTATTTTGGTGACTAATATCAGGGCATTATATAAAATTTTGGCCCTAGTACCTACACTAAGTGAAGGGGTTTGCATCTAAGGCATAAAACCATGTGTACAAATGGAAAGAAAATAATAGAAAAAGCAGAAGAGGAAAGTTGGAATGATTTTTGATGGGATTTCCTAGCTGAACTGCACATACTTTGCTGGATACTCAGCTTGTGTAAACTGACAACACGGCACTGGAGCCAATGCAGCCACAGTACTTTACACTAACTAATAATCTGGCTCTATCTCCTGATGTCAAGACAGAAATAAGCACAATCTTTCCCACCAAAGAGACTAAAATATAAAAGTGACTCTAATGAATATGATGGTGTTTGGGGAATTCCTACATCTTTCGTGCAAATCAAAAGAAATGATGAAGGGACAGAGAGGGTAATGGCAGAGCAATAATGCCTCATGTAACCTCACCATCAAGAGACTCATAATGAAAATCTTGTCTAGCTATATGCATAGTGTCCATGGCAATGTGTTGCCTTTGCCATGGCAAAGTTGCCTTTGCACTCCACAGAAATACTGACAGGGGATGCAGCACTGAAAGACCAACTTAAACCTGTGAAGTATGTTGCACATCCTTCAAGAAATTCACATAATTTAGTGTGGTACTATGGACAGGCCAAACATTAGTAACTAGCAATCAGCTGCACACTTCAGGATTAGACCAATTCAATTTACTTTCTCCATGAAAAATAAAAACATTAAAAAAAACCAAAAAACAAAACCAAACCAAAACTCTTTAGTAATGTGAGGTAATAATTTTTCAAAATCTATGCAAAGGCACTTGGCACCTAAAGATGATTTACAACATGCAACCTGGACAGATTATGTTTTGGAAATTCCTACAAAAATACTTGCTAGCCTATCTGATAGTCCACTTTTTTACATTTTTTCTTATGCCTATGATGTGAAACGTATCTTGCTGTCCTAACATTCAGAAATTACTCTTGCCTTCTGTGATGTGACTCATTTCACAGACACTAGCTAGTAAACTCAGTGACTACTCTGATAATGTATCAGACAAAATTCAAAGTAAAATGTATTGATTTTATTTCTCTTTGAGCTTAGTTAATAACATTAAACACATCAAATCTACCACTAAAGGAGAGTTTTTAAGAAAGTTAAGACTAAGAGTATGATCAAAAATCCCTTAAAATCACCAGAAGTCTTTCCATTCATGAACTTATGTGAGCTTTGAAGCAGGTCTGAATTGGTCAGCAATGATGCTCCAAGATACATTGCAAAGTAAAATTCAATTAGGAATGTACAAATATGGAATTACTGTACCTCTGTCATGACAGAAGAAAAGCTACATCTTCAGTAATCTTTAGTATAGCTTTGCAAAGCTCTGTTAATACTACACTGCTTGTCAGGGATTCTTTCTCCCTTTTCTGGTACACATTAATATGAAATACTTAAAGCGATCATGGCATGGCCTGAACACAATAGGGAAAAGTCCTCCACAACAAATGCCAGGTGCTCCTGCCAGCAGAGCGATTCCCTGACCCTAGGAGCTGGCAGAACAGAACATCTCAATTGGCTCAGAGGACGGCCAGCTTTCTCGGGAGGTGTGTAGCAACTTCCCTAGCCACAAGCAAAAATAAACTTGTGCCAGGCACCTCAAGCAACAAAAAGAAAAGGCTAGATGGTGATGTAAAAAATCTAAAATAAAGCCTTCTGCCTGCTTGCTTCTGAATGGTGAGGATAAAACAGATCACTATTACGAGACAAACAAAGGTATACAAACTCCTTGAATTAGACAGTATTTAACACAAAGTTATAACTCGGGCCTGTTTTTCTACATTTTGTAGCAATGCATTCATTTTCTACTCTGTCTAGTTTTGCCTACGTAAATTTTAAATAAATATTAAATGGATGGTCTGTTCTTTGAATAATTTTATGTTCTGGCATACCGTATGTTGCCACTGAGCACACATTCATTAAACATACAAGTGATCCCAAAGAACTTTAATTGGGTAGGTTCCCTGTGATTAGATATTAAATTAGAAGTAATGTAAGGATTTGAAAGGCTGGGCTATGAATGCTAAGAATGTGTATGATGATCATTTTTGCAGTATCAGCATACACTTAGCAGAGCACTGGTGCATGTTGAATGTTATTTTGTCTAAAAACACATGATAACACAGAACTCGTTTTAAAATTCTATCTGCAGTATCTGGATATTGCATATATTATTATTAGGCTTTAAACAGTTACAAGTGAAATTTTGATACTCCTCACTATCTGCTACTTGGGATCAGGTTTTCACATATTCAAAGAATCTACCTGTTTCTTTCAAAAATATTCTTTTTTGGCCCAAATAAAGAACACAATCTAACTTCTACTGAAAACTAGACGAGGTTCTGTGTTACTATAATTTTCTTTTACAAAAAACACAACGCAAATGACATTTTATTGCTAGTGGACAACAATTTTAAAAATAGTGGTGATCTGGAAACCAAAGTCACATTTTCAAAACAGGCCCTTAAGCGCCTACACATCTTTGTTCTTTTCAATGAGATTAAAGTTTGTGTACATAAATCATACCTGAAAATGAAACTTAAGGTCCTGAACTACTTTGACTGTTTTGAAAATACTGCCCTGCAACTTCAAATAATTGGTTGGCAGAGAACATAAATTCTTTGCTTTTAAGTAGTACTTATCTTAACTTAGCAACTTTAATATCATTTACTAGGACTTACTGAAGATTTTCACTTAAACGTATCTGCAAACCCAAGTTTCAATTTCTTGGGCAACTTTCACATTTGCTTTGTTTATGCTAGCAAGTGAAATTGAAAGCAATACATTATCCAGCCTTAAGGGCTTGCTTCTCTTTCTCCTTTCAATTAATCTTGTCTCCCAGGAGTACAGCATTAAAATAAAATAAAATATCAATACTATTCTTTTTTAATTTCTATGTGTTTAATTATAAGCAGCAATTAATCAATTTTTTCAATTTTACTTCTTCTTGGGGGCATCTCACTGATAAACTGAAAATCAACACCAGTGTATTAATCAAATAATCACAAAACTTTGAGGCAAAAAAGTTCACCCCATCAAGACTGTAACCTAAAGCTAAGCAAATCCCATCTTTTCTTGAATTATTGGAGGAACTGATTTATTTTTCCTAGAAAACATTTTCAGAATATATATTAAAGTTCAACAGCAGAGGGCCAATTTCTGTTTTCAATTACACTCTGCAGCTTCATTAACATCAGTGGAATTGTTTGGATATAACTAATGGCAAAAAATGACTCACAGTTTACACCTTTTTTCCTTTTTTTTCTGAGTACTTTCTATCAGAGAAAAGAGAGCTCATGACTAATCCACACTGATATTCCCAGTACGATCCTAAAGCCTGGAAAATGCAAATTTCAATCATTTTGACATTGTTGTTACTATTGAATCCACTTTAAATGGAAGAACACTAGATACTGCTGCTCTTTTCAACATTTTAATATCAGCGGATCAAATCAAATCACTCTGGATAGGTTTGGATTTTGATCTATGCACAAGATTAGTTAAGAGTCACACAGGTTTTCCCTCAAACCCCTTGTTTTGTAAGAACTTTCAGTATGTCTGACAAGCTGGCCTTCCCTGATACTTCTCCAATTATTTTTGTGAATATATATAAACTCCTTTTCTGACACTGTAAGTATTTGACCTCATTTACACTGGGAACTGCCATTAGATTTTTTTAGATACTATCACAGATAAGAAATTAAAATATTGCAGGTGTTAATTTCAATTTCCAGGATAATTGTTATAATATTAACCTTTTTTTTTTTTTGTTTAATCTATTTAATTATTTCCACCCTTTTAATCAGTTCAGATAAATTAACTGACTTAACCGCAGCAATCTATTTATTTCTGCACAAGCAAAATGCTGCCCATCAACAGATATCCTGAAGTTTCTTCTTCTAGTCTTTAAATTAGTGTTTTCCATTGAAAGCTTTAAAAAGTTTTGGTATATTTCTGCTGCACAGCTAAGTTCTCAAAAAACATTTAGGTCTGATTTATATTAATTTACCTATATAAAGCACATCTGCCAAATTGTTTTACATCGCACAGTAGTAAAATCACCAGTACAGCAGTAGGGAACACTCTTCCAATAAGAAAAATCAGTGTAAAAACTACTGAGTCCATTAACACACACCTCTTCCCCACTCACAGTCTCACACCCCTAAGGGAAGCTCTGTACTTCCTGGGAAAGGAATTATTTGTCATGGACATACTAGTACTTTTCTTTGCCGTTGTTAATAGCTGGATCTCTTACACAAGTACTGCCTTTATTTATATATGCATCTTTAGTACGTAAAAAATACTTATATTTATCCATCGTAATTTATTTAGTCTTAACCAGAAAACCTGAAAATGTGAAAACACCTATCTGTGTGGCAAATGGTTTGCACTGAACACAACACAATTTACAGGATTTGTTTACATATGTTATAGTCATATTTTGCTAAATGTAGAACTTCAGTCTGCTTCATAAATTTCAACACCTTTATTTTGTGAAGAGGAAGTCAGTGAACTATGTCTTAAAGATTCTCTTTGATCAAGAGTGATAACTTTATTGTTTTATCATTACTTTTCTAGCTCAGTTCTACATACGTGGTATTACTTTACCAAACTTTAACCATGTTATTTCAGCACTACATTTGCTTGATTAATTGTTTTGCTATCTCTATGAACAAATAATGATCCACAGTTCAATAACAACTCAAATAAATAAAATCAATTAACATCTTACATGTGTCAGAAAAGCAGCTGATGACACTATTGTAAAATACCTGATGTAGTGAAATGTACAGTAATAATTACTTTTTTTTACTGAATTACATCACAGAGGTGAAACCTCAATTTTAAGCCTTCAAAATACTATGGTTTTAAAGCCGCTGGCCCTATGCAAAAATGAGATTTTTTTTCTTGATTAAATACTCAAATTTCTTGTCTTGGAATCCATTACATTATACTAACAAAGAGTTTGCTAAAAAAAAGTTTTTAAGAGCTCTCCAGGGGCAATAAATTTCAAGTTTGACATAATTTCAAACACTGTTAAAAACGTATCTGTCAATATTTGATCTTAAAACAATCTCATTAAGAGAGGTATATCTCAGGTATTATTACAAGGCACACTTTTTAATATCTTATTAGCACTTTATTAAGTGGTTTGTGCAGTGCCATTTTAATGATGAATCTATTGTTTCTTGCAGAAAGTTTCCAGCAGCTTGATAGCTTCCACGTATTTGAAATACTATTAAGGAGTTTCAATGTTCTCTAAATCAGTGACAAGATTTTTTAAAACACCCATTCTTTTGTTAAAGAAGGCCTTAATTTAATGAGCTCTGTGATGTTGCCTGCAGCTACCATCTCAGAGTTTCCAACAGGAAGTGCAAAGATCAACAGCTCCTAGTATGTTCAGTGATGATGATGATGATGATTACTAAATTAAGCCTACTTCCTCTGTCCAATGTTTCCAAGTTTATCAGTGAAAGAAGGATAAAATTGGATTCTACTGAGGTCAACAGCAATGTTGCATTGACTTCACTATCACTAGCATTTGACTAAGAAAATAAACTGAGGTATCTACATAAGTGAAGCTGCATTATCATTTTAGGTCACTCTGTTTTGAAATATTATTATGAAATGATACATTGTATAATGTAAAACTAGTACCATATCGCCTGCTGCCCTGCACGATGCACTTCTATGTGCAGGGAGCTAGGCCTGTAAAGTCCACCTGTAAGAGAGTTCAGGTTTCTCCCTCCCATTTAACAGTTGTGAAAAGCATGAAATCATAAACAGGATGAAAGCACACCCATTTCCTTTTCTTTTCTTTTTAAAGGTGCTTATTATAGCTTCTGATTACAGTATATTTTACCTTCCAAAGTGGAAAGTATCATCTACAAACCACCAATGAGTATTGAAGGCCTGGTCTCCTGTTTCTGCTCTCCAGAGCAACTCCTTCTTCTGTCTGGCTGCTTCGATGGAGAAACTTTCCAAACCCTGGTTTCCTTTTTTTTTTCTTTTTTTTTTGACAAATTAATACTTTTGTGATAAAACACAGCAAGTCTGTTCTTGTCTTCTGCCTTAACCTTCATTAATAAGAGAGCTTAGAATAACCAGTATTTGGACAGTAATCAAGTTCACCAAATCATTCAACTGACCTACAGCCTTGTCCTTGTCCATGTCTAGGGTTCCTTAAGACCAGGGAGAGCAATAAATAGACCCCCACACTGATCACTTAATGAGCCCCATCTTGTCAGATGAAGAGGTAGGCACACAGCCTCCAAGCTTTGACCTGAAGCTCACGTGCGTTCCCACTGCATTGGTCAGACACAGTTTTGTCGTGACACATGGGATATACTTTGCTCATAGGATCAAGAGGAGAGGTGAGAAGTGTTCACACCACATACAGCCCTGAATAACTCCACTCAGAGGCTAAAAAGCTCTCCAGACAAAATGCTACTACCCCCACTGACTAACACTACTTTCTTCCCTTCTGCAAACCAAAAGCCATCCCCTTTCTACCCTGAACCCACCCATCAAATTACAAGAATAAAATTTCAATAGCTCTGATCTGCTTCTTCTAGAAAAAGCTGTGCAGCTCTGGATCACTCCATAATACTCTGTAAGACTTTTACTTAGAAGAAGGTAATTCTTCACGTTTCCCCAAATGGAATGGAGATTCCATTTGGGAACCTCTGCTCCACAAATGCAGTCCAGCCCCTTAGTATACACTGTCTCGTCTTCATGAAGATATTTCCTTATTCACCAAGGTCAGCTTGTCCTGAGAATTTATTTCTTTTCAGACCTGTGTCATCCCACACAGAAGCAGAGTGCTTTGACTGTAAGGCCAGAAACAAGCATCAGACATGCAAACAAGTGCTATAACATATTTTATGCTGGAAAGTGAAGTAATATGACTGCAGAGTGAAACACCACCCAACTATACAAGTAGCGATCTTTCATGTTCTGCAGCCAGTATAATCCTTTATGATCCACTTCAAGAACAAAACGTTCCCCTTACAAATAATGTTGAGACCCTATGCTGCACATTTCAGCAGTAAGAATTTCTTCAGCAGCACACTGCAACCACAGAACAAGGACTTCTTTTCCTGTAATACTACTGTTTCCAGGTCAATCATAGGCATCAACACGAGCTGCAGCAGTGGTTGAAAAATCAGGCTTTGAAGTGCTGGATATTCACAGGAGCTCTTTTTTAATGTCTGCAAGCAGTTGTTAAAAATTATTCATCCACTCCACTTTATTTGGTGCACTTCTATACTGCCAATGTAATGTAAAACATTCCTGCACCATGAAGGGAAATTTTAATATTTAATCCTATTTTCTTCATTCTTGAAGCATCGCATATCTCTTAGAGACACATCAGACATAGCTAACCCAAATGTCACTAGCTGCAACTCATGAGTTTTTAAAAGTTATTTGCAGTTTTCTCAGGTACCCATTTCTTCTGGAAGTAAAACTTCTTCTCCTACTGTTAATTGTCCATTTCTAGCATCTCCATTATCAAGATTCAGAGTCAGTGGACCTGAGAAATTCTCACTTACATCAAATTACCTTTTCCCTGCAATTTAGAACCCATCTTCCCTGGTTTCTTCCAGAGTACCTAGGAATATACACATAGTAACTACAGAAAAAAAAAATCAAGTAGCAGAAGACCTATTGATGCTCAAGACACATCTTATGAGGAATTAAAAAAAAAATAATGTAGATATTTATCTCAGCCTGAACCATTGATCCTAATGAATGTCTGTAGCATGCTTCCACTTCTGATTAATCCTGTCCATGACGTTAAGAGGAACAAACAGAATTCCACAGTTCTCAGAACAGCTTTCTATCATTCTGGATATAAAACAAGACTCCTAATTAGTAACTTCCTGGGATTTTTCTCTCTAGAAAATAACCGATGATCATTTCCTATGGACTGTGCTACAGCCACAATTGTAGGATCTATTATGACACCCAACATTTTAAAAGAATCCAATTAAATCTTTCTGTCCTAGATATTAATTACCACTGTTTCATTGCAGGTGAGTTTCTATCACTTCAATTCAATATACAATTCCTGAATCACTATATTCAGCATCATAACAAACGTGATCACAGCTGAAGGTTGACCATTCTGTGATCTGGTGTGGTATATCCCTTAATTGGGGTTTGTTCAGCCACATAAAATCACTGCTTTTAGTGACCCACCATTAACATTTTTGTTCACAAACCATTCAGCACTATTTTCCCTGTCAAGGTCCTAGGAAATCTTGCCATCCAAATTTCAATTTCCTGTCCTGGAACTCTGCAAATCTATTCTCCTTATTCAAGATCTGCTTATCAGATTTTCGTTATACAGTCAGGTATGGATATCAACCCTCTGATGAACATCATTCCACAATTAATTTCTTGCCCCTCTCCCCTTCCTTAAACAAGGCAACACAAGAGGAACTATTTCAAGATAGAACTTACATGGTGCAAACTGTACACCTGCTGCTACCACAACAGAATTGAAGCCTTTCTAATAGTGCTAAGTCTACCCTGATACAACAGAAAAATCTGACTTCAAATACCCAATTATATAATTAATTAAATTTACACACATGATAACCTATCTCTGCTTGTACACAAACTTACGTATTTATGAAAACAGCTATTATGAACCAGTTCTGTCTCCAAAAATGATACAGGAACTATAAGGGGACTGCTACTACCTACCTTTGACAAAATTTATCAATAGATACTTCAACCATGTGACCTTTAAACTAGTGTTCATATCACTGCTAGTTGTTTTTGTTCACTGTTAGCACGTATAAAATAGATTGCATCCCAGTTTAAAAGTATAATACACATTGATGTTCATGTGCGTTCATTGCAATGTTTGAGTCATCACCACAATTAATTTTGTGCCATTGGTGTTTCACCAAGCAAAATAATATCCAAGCATTCAACTTGACCTGAATTCAGCCTGTCAACGTGCACTTTGCTTGATGGTAAAAAAAAAATCAAACTTCAAATATAAGTGTAAAATGAACTACTATGTTACAATTATGAACTCTTCAAAGCAGGGAATCCTCTTTCTTTTTTTTTTTCCCCAAGATCTGACTCCTTGTCCATACAGTCCCAATAAGGTCTTTCTCAGTCATATTAATATGAGCCAAAAATATATTATGAAGGAGTGTAATTAAGCTGTGACACATCTTATATCCATTCATGAAATATGCTGGAAATAACACTAACCCAAACTACTTAGCTGAGGCCATTTTATCCAACAGTTTTCTAAGAAGGAGAATCACCAAAAAGACTTGCTACAGCTTCCTGAAACATCCTACACAGCAATGTAAGAACAGGCCTACTGAGCCAGAGCAGTGTTTCCTGCAGCCCGTCTCCACAAATCCCCAAAAAGAGTTGCAAGAAACAACATAAAACAGCAACAGCATATATCATACACACCCACAGTCTCCAGTTATTTTCAGTGCATCCACATTCTGTGGATTTCTCAGCCATAATTCATCCCATTTCTGAAATTCATAAAAACTTTTCACATCCCAACCCACTTAAAAGACATCACTTCCTCTTACAGGCACTCAGTATCCCAGATCAACCAACCAAGCAGAAAAGTAAAAATTGGTAATACATTATTTTTTTATTGACAAAAATATTAGGATTCACAGCAGTAACTGTAGTACTAACACCTCTAGGTAACCAACTGACAAAGGACTACTCCCCAAAATCTTACAGTGCAAGTATCAGATAAGAGACAGGGAACTCTTTAGGAAACAATCAGGCAACCATCACAAGGTGTGGTATCTTGTTAGAAAGAGCTTGATGGTGTCACGCTTGTGTAGGAATTTCAGGTAAGGAACATCTTGGGAAGAGAGATGATCTCACAAGGTGAGGTTATGAAGAAGTACTAGCATAAGGTATTGAATAAATTTGTGTTTGCAAATATAGTAAATGGGTGACAGGACTGGTCTTACAACTTGAAGGAAAACCTTGACAAAGAGAAACGGTAAGTGTGAATAAGGTTTTAGACTTAGGGTAAGTTCCTAATATTTCACGCAGCAGAGAAGGAAGGTCAGTTGGGATATAAGAAGACATGGTCAGAGTGACAGTCTGTCACTCTGAAAATGATCTCTGTAAAAGGACTCCGAACAGATATGGATGGAGAAAAAATAATCCTCAGTGGTAGTGAGGGTGCAGGAAAACACATACAGCAGGGATGTTAGGCAAAAAATGCATGCAAGACTTAGACGTAGTCTGAATGAAAAGAACTTAAGAACAAAACAGAAGTAACCCAAATATAGCACAGAAAGAGTGGTCCTTTCCATGATATCCCCATGTCAGGATCCAGCAGTCAGCTGTGTAAAAACTTCCTGAAGCTGAGTTGCATCATCTTCATCAGATTAAATGGCTCATCAGAGACATAACAGAGTAATGCCTGATCCATTTTAATATTTTGACCCCTAAAACACCCTTTGGCAAAGAATTCCACTTATTCAATTGCGTATTATGTTGCAGGAGGGGGAGAACACAGAAAAGCACCCAAACAAAACAACAAAAAAACAGTCCTTTCTGTTAAGTGTTTTAAAACTGTTTCCTGAGAACTACACAGGATGTTTCCTTGTTCTCATAATATTCGAGTTAATGAATAATCGTTCCCTGATTTTCTTGAGGCCTTGCATGATGTTATGGTCAATTCCTCTGTCATCTCTCTTCCAAGATGAAGTATTTCACTTTATTTAACTTTTCCTCTGACAAAACTCCTTCCATATTTCTCATCAGCTTTCATTCCTCTCTCTCAAACTGCAGCGTCTTTTTGAAATTATGATAACAGAAATTCATACAATACATAGACAGCACACTCTGTGGATTTAAGGATTGGCAGGACTATATCAATGTTCATGTTTTCTTTTTGTTTTTCTATTTCTTTCCTATTTATACCAAATACTCTACTTGCCTTTTTAATTGCTAAGCTATGAGGGAGAGGTCTGTATCAGTGAGACTGCCAAACCATGGGCCTATTTTAACAGGCAATATGGCAGTGTTACCCTGAAAAGTAGATGGAGGGCATGGAAAGAACTCTAGGAGATCTGTTTTGACTAAGGGAGTCTAAGCTAGGCAATAAAGGAGGAGATGACAGAGAAGCAAGACTACATTTTCATTGAGATAGAAAAACCTATGAATCATCTGCAAGGAGATGATACGTGAATTGTGTTTCTACATAAGATTATGCGAAGAGCGGAATGAGGAAAGAAAAGGGGGCGGCTGAGAGACAACACGTTTCAGAACTCCCCCACAAAGCTGGATAGTAGACGAGAAAGATCCTCCAAAGGATGCACTGAGTAAGTGATCAAAGTATCCAAGGACAGCAGAAAAAGAATATTTGCCATGAAGTCACAGGGCAAAAAGAACAGGGACACAGTCAACTGTTTTCACAGCTGATTGACTGGTTGAGAGGATCAAAGCTTAAGATTTAAAGTGCAATTCACATAATGATTTAGAAGCCCTTATCTTGCATGGAAAGACAGCCTCAGAAACAACCCCACTTGGTCACATATGCCTCAGCTCTACCTTTTACCATGCCCTTGGCACTACCGACTGCCCATCACTGCAATGCACTCTATATTTGTGCTTGTTTCTGCTTTCATAGCGTAGGGCTATAGTACAATGCTAAGAAGCTGCTTCACTCACGTGACTGCAATGCCCAGGGCTCTTTGTATAGCAACCAAATTTGCCTTATCCAGACTTCTGAGTTAATACTGATTGAGCTAGTATGAATTCCAACAGGAACCGAGTGTTACACAGCTTTATGAGACACAGCTCCTGGCTCTACCAGAACTGGGCCACAGGTGGAAGGGTGCACCCACTGCTAAGGATCTGCACCTCCTTTTCCTCACCCATTGCCAGATCAGTTAACCAAGTTACCTACCTTCTGCTGAGCTTTCTCTCACCGTTAAAAGAAATTACTGAAAAATTTAATTAATACAGTTCCCAATCTTGAATTCCGTTCAAAGAATCTATCCATGAAGTGGGACAGTCTAGATCAAAATTAGTGTTTAAAAATTATCTTCAATCCTCCTCTATTTTGCGTTGACATCACCCATGAAAACTGTTGTTTAGATGTGCTACAAATTGCACAACAGCCAAAATGAGTAAGAAACCCTATAAACCGATTCGGTTTCCAGCAATTACACATGCACATACACATACTCACACACGCTCCTATATATCAATGACTTCTGAAAATACAAATGGAAATGACACAGCAATCTTCCAAGCATTCTGCTTTCTTTTTCATTGCACACAGAAAAAAAAGCAACAAAAAACCCCAACCCAACACATTCCTAACTAATATGCTTTAGTTACTAAAATGTTCTGCCCCTTAGAAAATAGATAAATTAATTATAATTAGCTTCCACTTGGATAATTTTGTGTATAGCATTTATATCAGTGATCTGTTTAAAAAAAAATTAAAAAAAGGCAAAATCAACACATACATTTTCTTAAATAAAGGACTTGCATAAAACAAAGTCAGGCACTCAGTTCCTCTTTCATTCCATATGATACACAGCTGCGTTAATCCCATCAGGAAACAGGCAACAGGAAATTCTTAACATTCTGAAGAGAAATCTAAAGATGTGCCTCATCACCCTTCCTCCTGAAAGTGCTTTTTGATTGTCTAAAAGACTTTTACACCAGTTCTAAAATTATTAATTATTTTACTTAGCTTTTAAGCAGCTATAGGCCTCATTAAGTATCTAACAAAGAGTCAAAAAAACATTTTTTGTAAGTTGACTTCACTTTTTCATTTCCTCTGTCCCAAAACATAAATTGATAAGGAAAACTTGACACCTATGGACAAAATCAAAGCCAAGTACCTTAGCTATTGGATAATGTTCCTTCATAATGTGCTGCTCCTGTGTTATTTGTGTTTCTAACTATAGCTCTTGCATATATAATTCCATTATACTTTTATAAATCACCGTTTTGAAAAATGCTTTTGAACCATTAATATATTTTCCTGGTTAAAATTCTTTGAGATGTTCTTAACAAGAGTCTTAGATAATGAATTTGGGCAAACTCTGGAACAGTCTTTACAGTATTATCATTCTCATTAATTTTCAGAACTACCCACTGTGTTGAGATGATTGTCATGGGCCTAAGACTTCAATTTGGCTAAATATTTTTGCATATATTTCAACATATAAGTAACTAACAGATGTTTAAAATGTTAAGTTCACTTTCTAGAAATAGTTAAATGTTTACTGTAATATCATAATTTGTTTTTGCACTCGTATTTATTTTGCTGCTTCTATCTTTAAACATTCCGTTAGAACCCTGGTTGGCTGTAGACAAAATGCTTTAAAATTACTTCACAAGGAAACAAAACATACTCGATTTAGTAAATACAGCTGTGCTTTTAAAGAAAGAAAAAAAAACCCCACTTAACGGTACCACAAATGAAAAACAAAGAAAAGAAAAGAAAACAAAACACTTAATGATAGACATGTTACTTTTACCTAAGGTCCAGACTTCATGTAAACCATTTTAAATTGTTTGCATAATAAAAGCTTTTAAATTCATATTTTATATTCACTTTAGAAAGCTAATACATTCTGCTGTCTTACATCATTACTAGAAGCCTATATTAGATGAAAAAAAATACTTTAAAAATGTTAATACACCCCATACACAGTATCTTACTTTGGTCCAGATTATTCTTTTTTTCTTTGCTTTTTTTTTTTGTTATCTTTGAAGACTGCTTCTGTTTCCATTGTTTCATCCTTAACCATTCACGTATCAGAGCAATAAGTATTTCATTACTGGTTTATCTGTCCAGAGGCTTGAGAAGCAGTAACAATTAACCCTCCCTTCACAGTGATTGATACAGGCTTTGCTTTCAATTTGTTCCACTACACAGATCATGAAATTCTGAATGCGATCATCCTTATTGACCTACACTTTCAAACACACGGCTACAATGAGATGAAAGTAATTATTAAAAGGAACACAGGACTACTCAATGCTGAAACAAAGTCTTGAAAAATCTTTTAGATGACCTTCTCATAAAACTAGCATTATTTGATGTGAAATAAAATGATGGATTTGCTTCACAATCTGGAAATATTAAATTTAAATCTGATCAAAGTACGATAACATTATATCATATAAGCCCAGCTCTAACGTCATATCAGTTCATATCTGACCCAATAAAAGTGACTTCAACCAGAGTGATCATAGTAGCATCAGGCCTTACATATTTTAAAAGTTCCTCCATCACTTTTATTTTATACCAGCTCGGTTTGAAATGTTGTCTTAAAAATGACGAGACTGTAATTACTATTCTACTGTAGTCTGTTGCAAAAAGACACGGTGTTTCTCTTTAAGACCCTGGACTTCTTGAGGCACCTAATGTAAATAAGTACACAGGAAATTCAGACTGCTAAGGAAAAATGAGAAACTCAAGTCAGATTTCCATCATCGGCTGAGATGAACCAAGAGCTGTATACACCACTGCTGGAGTCTTACTGCAGTGGAAAACAAGTATTTTTTCATAAACCCTTGAAAAACAACCCCACCAAAATATTAATTTTTTGTAATTGATACATTTTTGAAAAACACAAAAGGATTGCTAGGTGAACAGGAATGACAGAACTACATAAAATATGGGTCGCAGTCAAAGAAAATCAGGATAGAAAACTGTGCAGAAGGATATTCTTACAGGCCTGAGGCTCTAATCACAAAACAGAGTGATGGAGATGAACCAATACTGCATGGATTAGTAATGAATTATTTTGAACTATAATCATGTGCCAGCACAAAGGGGAGGTAAAAACTAGCCATTACTCACAAGCTGATCTGCAGATAAGAAGAAAAAAAAAGTAAAAAGGGGAAAAAATTTATATGCTAAACTGAGTCGGGAGAATAATGAAAATCTAAAATGTTGTTACACTTCAAGTAACATTCTATTTAATGTCTTTCGTGTACTGTATAATATCGAGTATTTACACAATACAATCTGTAAAATGATGGGGCTAAAGCAGGGTTAAATCAGACAACTCTTCTGTAAATTAGTACTGGCTAACAATATGTGCTGGAAAATATCCTAATAAAAGAGTTAGCTTTAAAATAACACACACAGGCACTTATTTCAGCCACTGTAAAACTGCATGTAGATACATATATATAAATATATATGAGCCTAGGTAGAGATAGGTAGAGATATATGCAAATGTGTATATGCACATGCACACTTATGTATACATATGCATACATAATGAGGGATTTAATTTCCATTAGTCCATCTGAAAGCAAAGCACCACCATCTTAAGATTCAATGTTAGTTTTCCCACTTGGGTTTAAAAAAAAAATATGTTGGAACTAATTTTGTGAGAAAAGAAAAATCAAAACTGCTATCCACAAAGATTCCTGAGATTCTTATGAACAGACTGTTTAAATGAAGAGCACTTTAATCAGTAGAGGAATCCTCACGTTTCTAATGTCTTGCTGTGCATTCTGCAGGTTATAGTAGCAGCTGGTAGAGGTCATATATCTTTTGTGAGCATCCCAAAAAGGCTCACTGCCAGACTGTTAAATTATGAATAAGCAATGAACAAAAGAATGCAGATACGGTGGTGACAAGATAATCCAAGCAAATTTATCTATGACAAATTTCACAGGATTAACAAATTACATTTACACAGAACAATAAAAATGTGCAAAAAAAAGGATGAGCCTACTTTTCCCTCACAGCATTAGAGGGGGAAAAATCGCCATTCCAATGCATTTATTTACATTTAACTTTATCTAAAGTAAGACATTTATAGCTTGCTGAAGACAATCAACTAGCATTATTTCCTTTCAAACAACTACATATACTGTGTCTATCTAACATATAACATACGCCTGCACTTTACAATATACAAGTTGGTGGAAGATCTTTTGAAGTTTTCCTCACAATTAGTAACAAGCAGAATAAATATAGAAGAATTCAAATTTTACTTTTCAGGTGGAATATCCTGCCATTCTCTGTCAGTTAAAAGATTCTTTTTCCCTTAATCATTCTGGGGTTTATTCCTGTTTGAATTGAACAAACATTTTTGCAGTAGTATCACACAACCATTAAAAAATTATCATTCCAAAAGGATTCCTAAATCCAGAATCTAAATACTAGATGTTCCTAAAGATGCACATTCAGTATGACAAATAATGTTTTTGGAAGAAGAGGGGGTTTGCAGTGTTTGCCACATCCCGCAGTCTTGAGAAGTTGTATAAAACCAAAATTTGCAATTTCCCTCAAAACCATGGAATAACAGTTTCCAAATCACAATCACGTAGAGAAGCATTTTTGTCCCCTGTTAACAAAAGAATGAAAGGAAAGACGGCACCTCTTAGCTTTGATATTTGAGTCTAAGTAGAATGAGTAATAAAAGGAACAGCATGTATGTTTGAAAGATCTGGAATCTGCTGTACCTTTTCTATCAAGCGTCTCATCTAAAGTCTGTATTTTCCATAACCTCCATTTATTTTGTTGTCTGTTAATCTGAAACAGTTGTTTAGTAAAAATAGATCTTGAATAAAAATAGGCCTTCTGAAATCATATATATCATTTACCTATCAAATATATGTTCTTATTACAGAGCACTGCCTACAAACAGGAAACCTCACTATTAAAGTGAACATCCAATTAATTAAGATACTTTAGTAAACTACTTGGATCCTTCAAACACTGCTACTTGAGTACCATTTATCTAGCTCATTCAGCTGTTGAAAAAAATTACTGTACTTTTGATTTTCCAGAAGAAATGCAAGTTTTATTGTAAGACTGAACAGCAACTCAGAAAGAATGAATAAATAATTTAGCCCAAAGTATTTGTTTCTCTTTTTATGTTCATCTCCTATTTGTTACTTACCAAAAGAAAACAATTTTGTTTTTTTACAATGCACTTCTTTTGAGAACCTCCTGTCCATAGTGCTAGTAATTTATGCATAGGTGAAGCAAACATGCCAATCCTACATCTAACTATAGTCAGACAAATAAAATCAGCTACTTTTTTTTTTCTTTTGCAGCTGTGAAGGCTGAAGGGTAAGTACCACTGGCAGCTATTCTCTTTTTTAAGACTTTTTTTCCTTTTTTAATCCTGCTGCCAACACTGTACAGATTCACTCACTCAGTTCTTTCTGCTGACCTCAACCCTGACCTGTGCTGACTGCCCACTTACATTTTTTCCCACAAAGTAACAAATTCTGCCTCCCATCATCTCTATGAAAAAAGCTGCTTTTCTAACAAATTTGATGTGTTATACTTTTGCTAAGTGAATTACAGCTTCTAGCAGGGCAATTCTGAGCCACCTGACTCATAGAAGCCTGGGCTGCAAGTAAACTGATTGTAAATGTGAATTTGCACATTGCTTTCAAACATGATGCGTAGCCAAGAAGGAAAAGAAAATCCTCCCTTCCTCCAAATATAAATGCATCAGTTCTGTACCTAAATTTGAGCAAAACTGCAACCCTTTAGGATTTAATCCAAAATGACTGTTCAAAGACTATTCATTACTCAATAAAATTCAGTTTGAAACAATGTAATATGCAATGAAGCCTGTTCTAAATTCCTGTTGGAGACAAAATTCCCAGGGAAGTATTTTAAAAGGGGCTTATAGGATTTAGGTGCCCATATTTCACTGAAATACAGTATGTGTTGGATGCCTAAATCCAATAGGCTCTTCAGAAAATCCAAGCCCCAGGGACATTATTGTAGATTACACACATACATATTATTCAGACTATATCCCGTAAATTCAGTATATACATATGTAAACCTAACATGCCTGCAGGTAATGGAACAGTACTTTTCCACTTAAATTATTTAACAGAAGTGTTGAACTTCTATTATATATCAAGCTAACAGCTAATTTTAAATTGCAATCAAGCCATTCTCTGAAAGCACTTTATTTCAGTGCAGGTTGCGCCTGTAAAAGAAATGTAAACCCCTCTAACGAAGGCAGTGTAATCTTTGAATAGACAGTCAAAATGGGGGCTGGAATTTTATTCCTAGTGCTAACATTGACATCTTCTGCCACTTCTGCCAGTTCTCAAAAATGTTTTGTGCACAACCATCTCATCAGTAAAATGTGTACGGCAGTGTTTACAGACCTTCAGAAGTGCACTAATCTAGATAAAGAAATATATCTACAGAAATATTCTGTATTAATATTAAAGTCTTCTTCAGACATTGTATGACATCAGTGAGAAGCTCCCTAGAACAGAAAAATGGCAAGACAGGACCAAAAGAGTGAAAGTCCAAAACACAATATATAAGGAAGGCTAGGAAAAGAGCCTGTAACAAATCTTCAAAACTCTGCTTTCGGTAATCCATCTCAAATTCTCACTTACATATCACTTGCTCTTTAACGTGCCTGACTCTTGCCTGCGTGCAGAGTGCTGGCTGAGGGCTGACATAACTCTCAGCATCTAGCTGCAGCAGGCTGAGATCAGAATCGCCTTGAGGACCACCCCATATTTACTTGAGAATCTCAAGATTTTCACATTTTTCAGTAACACACAGATGCAAAGTTTACTCCTCCTCCCACTAAGTACGTTAAAGTTTGTCTTCGCAATCTCACTGAGAATAAATTCACATCTATCAAATTATATGGCAAAAATACTTTACTCTTTGCTTGTGATTCTCTGCAGCATACTTGAATTATATGCATCATTTCATGTGGGACTTTTTTACAGATTAACAGACAACTTGAACTCAGTATTCTCCCAAAGACAGGGTCTGGTTCTAACAAGTTACAGACACAAATATGATCCTATCCTTACCGTACTTCCTTTGTCCTGTGTAATATACTACTATAGCATACAAAATTAACGAATATTATAAATAACGAATATTTTTACTACTCAAAGTGCTGTTCAAATCAACGTCACAACAGTCCTATTCATTTGACTAGGACTTTGTGTATTGCAAAACTACTGCTCGAGCCAGTCACAGAACAATGCTCTAGTCATAGAAGACATGGCAGCAACCATTATATTCTTACTATGGCACATCTTCTTTTGCAGCAAAATGCAATATTATTACAAATTATCCTTATTATGCAAAGTCCTGTTAAACAAAAAGCCACACACCTCATTCGTACTAATAGGACTTTTTTATGTTAAAGACAACATGCAGTAGCCTTATAAATATTACATAGAAAGAAATTGCCTCTTCTGAAAAAATGCAGTTATTATGAAATGAATTTTCAAAACATTTCCTCTCATGGCCATAAATCGTTGGCAGCTCTTTTTTTTTTTTTTTTTTCAAAAAAAAAAAAAAAAAAAAAAAAAAAGCCAAGCATTAAACATAAACAAACAAATCAGCAAAAGAAACAAATGACTAGGGTGCAAATGCAGAGCCTTGGCTATGTACCTTAGCAATATCTTAGGTTTAAAACAGAAAACAAACTTCGAGTCTGACAACCTGCAGAAGTTCGCCTAATTCATTTTGAAACAACGTGACTAATGCTGAAATCTCATCTTACACTATGTGCTTTTACACCTGCAAGAGCTACTAGTGACAATAATATGAAATGAATCTGATGAATTCTGACTGAATGTGAGGTTTCAGGAGATTTCAGGAAACAGTCTCATAACTTCAAATTCCAAAAAGAGCCAATTACTTACTTGATACCAAATTAAATACTCCCACATTTGTAAAACGGCATCATCTTACTGACCTGGATGGGAGCACAATTAATCCCTAAATGTTAATAAAATGGTAACAGTTAATTTTCATGGTCCATATCAATTATTCGAAATTCTTATAACACGTTTTCCAATAAAGAGGGTATTATTATAAAGATCATTTTGTGAAACAAACATTTATTTAAACATTTTACTTTTTAGTGTAGACGCTGATGAAACTAATGCCTAGAATGTGGATTTTCAACAACTGTTTTACATCACTCACACAGTAAAATTCCCATCTGGGCTGGCACCTCGTGTGCCAAGTTTCAAACAAATGTGATTTGAAACTGCCAGTATATCAGACTCCGAAATTCAAGTGAGACGCTAATAGAAGGAGATGGATGTTGACAATACATCCTGATATTCTTTTAGAAATACCTATGATTCTGGGTGCTTTATTAATCTGTTAACAAAACTCTCTAATTATTTATAACTCACTAATAATAGAGTGTTAGAGTAGAAAGCTGTTAAACTGGTATAAAACAAGCTAACTGGGTATAACCTGTAAGGAAAAAGCAGTTGTGCTGTAAAGAATGTAGAAATAGTGCTGCAGACAAAACCTTGTTATTCAGAATTCCATTAGTTACTGAAAATATGTAATATAACTTTTGTTGATCAATACTCTCATGTAAGCTCTAAATAATGTATGATTGCAGTGGAGAAAAATGCAGCAAATCAAATATGGTGGGAGCATGTTTCAAATTATGAAGAGTAGCATGACTGCTAATCCATAAATCAGAAATCGGAAAGATTGTTGTAATGTGGGAGGGCTCTATTTAATAAAGGTCATTATAACTCCTGGCTCTAGAGCTATAAGATCTAATATCCTCTCTGGTAGCTCTATGATATGCCCATGCATTACTGTTCTTGTTGACAGTCTGTTGCCTTGGAAATATTTCATTATTTCAGTTTTTCCATTTGTAGACCCTTGGCCTTGTGATATGAAGGCCACCCTATTTCATATTTTCGATTATCATTTAAGCAATCTTCTGGAGCTATTTATATAAAAGCAAGTGTTAGACAATGCATATCATCATTTATCACTGCTATGTTTAAGCTCATGCTCTAGAAAGAAATGCCAAAATAAAAGGTTTTTTTCTCTTTCACTTTAAACCAATAGCACTCTGATACTCTGATATGCTTTACAAATCAATGCTGGCATATCATATGCATGACACTTCTGTCTATTTAATTTTCTTGGTTATATATCCACACACTTGAAAAACCCCAAACTGCTAGTGTAACTGTAAAATTTGCTAACACTCATAGTTTAAAAGAAAAGCAAACAAATCTAAGTGTGTAACTTTTCAAACATTCTTTAAAAAACCTAAACAGGTGAAAAAAAGTTCCAAAACAATCCAAGGGCTTGCTCGCATCAGAGGCAACTACTTTTTACATTTGTTTTGTGATCACTAACCCCTCGCTTGAAAATCCACCTAAATATTATGGACACGAAGACTAAACACCAAACGTACACAAAGTTCACTTAAAGGATTCGTGATCTTGAGAACCAGTTTACTGAAGCAGTAACTAAGAAGAGGCTGCAAAACCCCTTAAGTAACTGATATGCGCCTGTATTTCAAATGGCTTGGCGCACCACAGCTGAGAGGATGTGTACAAAGACAGTTTCAATAAACACTTACACACAAGACTTCAGGAGCGCATCACAGAACTTTTAATAAAATGTACATCTAAATGTACATTTAATAAAATGCCCCAACTTCTCCAAAACTTTTTTTTTTTTTAAAAGGACAAGCAGACTGCCATTACTTCTGCTACCAAAAAAAAAAAAAAGGTCATCAACTTCAACATGTAATATTTATACCTAAACTGTTCAGCGCATTGTAAAGAGTGACAACAAAGTGAACCCTAAGGGCAAAAAACAACTGCTTGGATGCTAGGCCAAGTTTGTGGCTATCAGTGTTCTAGGAATTTAGACTACTTTTTTCCCCTGAAATGATTACTCCTCCCACTCCCTACAGGGAAAAACTACTCCGATCCAACCTTTAAAATGACAGCATCAGAGCTGAACAAGAAGATGCTATTAAAGGGCATTAAATTAAATACAGTATATCCTCCTACAACTTCAATCAGAATTTCAGACCAAGTGTTATTTAGTTCAGCTCTCAAGTGGAGCAGAATAACAAATCGCGCACTTTGATTTACCTTCTCCGAATGCCAAATGGAGACAGGTGATAAAGAAAGCACTCATGCACAGGCTATGAAGTTTCCCCTAGAAATTAATTCTATCTTCAAGATTCCTATCTCAGAGAAATTCCCAAAATGGCACACAAATATGCTTCTGCTGGAGAGATTACTGAAGCTATCCTGGCAAATACACTTAGCACTAATATAGTACCATTCTCAGAAAGAAGACAGCAGAATTGTGTGTTGGGGGGGGACGGGACTTATTGATACAAATTGTTTTTCCAACAAAGAACTCTGCAGGAGAAAAGCCCGCTGCTATAAGTGGTATTAACGCAGCAGAAACGCCTTTGCAGCCAGTGAAATTGAGATTTTTTTTAAAATATTTATAGCTGAAGATGAAAATCTGTAAGTTGAGTCACTGACTTCTGAGGATGCACTGTTTTCCCATTACACGTATCTCCAAATTCTGCTACATATCAATATAGCCTTGTCAAAGTGCAATAGTTAATACTAATGCATCTAACACAGCCGCACTAACACTTCAGTGGCGAAGACGAAATATATGGTTTTCTGATGCCGGGCAGTCTGCTTCCTTAGGAAAAATGGCATAGTTATTTAGATAAAATCTGGGGGGGGTTGGGAGTTGTACTCGAAATGCTGATCACACTGAAAAATACAAGTTTGAAATTAAAATTAAAATGAGCCCGATTCTCTAGACTTTATTTTTGTTTAAACATTTGGCAGACTTACTTGTGCCATGAAATATAAAGCAAGTAACACATGATCCAGCTACTTTTAAAAGCTGTCTAAATGTTAATTTCCATTTTTACAACTAACCAGGAACCTTCCTCACCCCTTTACCCTCAAGCTCACTTGTAACGCCGAAAGGGTGAGCAGCGGGAGGGCGGGGGGGGAGGGAAAAAGCCCACCCCAAACCCTCTGGCTGCTCTCTCCTCCTAGACACACATCTCCCGGCAGTGTAGCAGCGGAGCTTGGAATACTTTTGTAAGAATCACAAAGTAACATCACATGAACTTGTACTCTTGTTTCCTACCAGTCACTTCTAGAAAGATTCACTTTACTAGCACAAATCCGCTACGGGCAATTCGTGTCACCGGCGGAGCAGATTAATAGCAAGCACTCTCCCCCCATCCCCTTTCTCCCCACCCCAACAAAAGTCTACGGG